>OX235272.1:50720003-51231897 GCA_944472155.2 Trichobilharzia szidati
CTACCATATCGCTTAGTTCATGAGCGTAGCAGGAGTAAACGACTTTGAGGTCGTCAGCATATAGGAATGATTTACCTGAGGTGAAGCAGTTGCAAATGCTGTTAATGTATACTGTAAATAAAAGTGGATCTAGGACACTACCTTGCACAACCCCACTTGTGATCTGCCTAGGATGAGACAATACAGATCCAACCTTGGTTATTTGTACCCTATTGCTTAGAAACGATTTTAACCAGCTCAGTAATGGATTGCGAATCCCACATGAATACGGCTTCTCAAAGAGAATACTGTGAGATACCATGTCAAATGCCCTAGATATATCGAAGTAGAGAACAACAACTAGCTTACGTGCTTCGCGACTGCTAGTGATGCAGTTGAAAAAAGTCGAAGTGGCAAGTAACGCAAGACCTATTTTTGAGAAATCCGTGTTGAGACCTTGTAACAAGATCTTCCTTAAGTAGATAGTCTGACAACTGATCTTTGACAACTTTCTCCATGATTCGCGAGACAACTGGGGTTACATTTATAGGTCTGTAATTGCGGACGTTTGCCTTATCACCGGATTTATAGTGTGCAATTATGAAGCTAGTTTTCCACTCATTAGCGTAAGTGCCGGTGTCCATGGGTACTGAGAAGAATTTAAGAAGTAATAGGGGTATATCAAACCCACCGTTTTTCAAAATTATAGAAGCAAGGCCATCTGATCCCGTGCTAGTGGAAGGTTTCAGGCTTTTAACTGCTTGTTCTATTAATTGGTTGGTGAACACTATGCTTCCGAGGAAAGAGCTAGTAAGGGGGCCGGTGTCACCAGGAATGCGCGTTTCCAAACTTTAGTTTGCAAACCACTCACTGAATATTTCACAGTTAGTGGCAGGCTCATTGTAGATAACTTTGTCATGAAGTAAATAGGGGATGTCCCTCGTCGACTGTATTCGTTTTTTAAGAAGTGTTGTTAAGTTATGAACTTTGGAGGTGCTTTCAAGTGCCCTTAATTCTTCGTCGAGGTCCTTTTGAGACCGTTGGCGCTTGATAGATTCAAGAGACTCATGGATTGGGTGCAGTAGTGATATATCCTTAGTGGAATAGTACTGTTTCTTCAACTTCCTTAACTTATTGCGGCACGCCCTCGGAATGTATTCAGCTTGGTGTCTACTTAATTTCACTACCTTCTTAGGAGCAACAGCATCCAGACAAAGGATAACATTCCTGTAAAATAGGGACACTACAGCCTCCAAGGAGTCAGTGGTGAAATAGTCAGGGCAGGCTGTTACAGAATTTAGAATACATGACTGTGAAGGAGTTCTCACGGAATGTTGACTTATAGGCTTTCATTGTCACTGTGCAAGTTTGGTTACACAGATCGTAAGAGCCTTCCTGTGCGAGTTGTATGTCCTTACTATCTGAGAATGATATTTTGTGTAGGACCTTATAGAAGAATACTAGGTTAATAATAAGTCATCTTGTCCAGAGTGGGTCAAGTTTCTGGATCATGCGCCGTGAGGTGTAGTCTTTCTTACAATCGTAACCAAGTAGTTTGGAGGTTGAATATCGTTGGATACTTTCCATCCTCAGCTTGTCACGTGTGCAAGTGCTGCTAATAATAAATGGACAATTCTAACCGGAGAAGTTATATTTTATGAAACAATAAGGCTAAATATTTAATATTATCCGTGGGGGTTTATCAAAAAGTCGCCTATAGAGTCAAAATAGAACTGAGGAATAACACGCGAAAAAGTAACAAAGTCTTTGAATCGCCGCCTCTTGGTTGGGAATAAATGCTGAAGCAGTTAAATCCACACGCTACAGTACAAAACATATGTAGAAGAAAGGCGAAAGTTTAGTAGTATTTATGCTGTTGTTCTGATTTATACAGTTAGATGTCCTTCTGAAGTAAAGAAATCATACCATGAGCTTGTTTTCAGAGAGTCTATGCACAAGCTGTGGCGTTCAGGCGGCTTTTATCTTCCATTCTTTTAAGTTATTCGAATTCAGAAATAGGGCGCTTTCCAAAAGTTAAGGTGTGATTCTTTCAAGTCCTCACTATCATATCCACTGAATAGCGGTCACCACCCTCCCAGCTTTTAATCTGTAAAGCCCTTGTAAAGTACTTCTTTGGAAGAAACATTTTGTTTATTGCAAATGTCACGGACTGTTTTCGCATTCAGTAGATAACTCTTGTGATGAACGACTACTTTCAGTTAGCCATCCTGCTCGTCTCGTCTTTAACAGCTTTTTAAATATATATATATGTACAATAAAAAACAAATCAAGTTTGTTGTCCACCTACTAAACTTCAGATATAAACTAATGGAAACGAAGGGGCCATATAAAAAGCTACATCATTATATATGCATGGAACGAGACAGTAGGTAATTACAATAGATGATTCCGAAGAATTCGTAGTGTATTTAAGGTTTGGAGTCTAGAGTTAGAGTTAAGAGTAGGTCTAAGAACAGTGTCAGGAATATCAGCTGATTTCAAAGTACCATGACCTACAGTTACTTGTTTGAGTACATCTAATGTGCATGGTATGGTTTACTTGAAGATCGTTTGTGTTGTGCCTAGGAGACAACCCTACAACACATAAGCGACAACCTTATAATATAATATCATGTTTGCAATGTTTTTCAGTGCATTTTTCAACGATTATACGAATTTTCTGCATCTGAATTCTGATCGGTTGTCTAAGGTTACCGTAGTTTTGGCTGTGATAGATTAATTTTGCCACGAAGAGTTCAGCTCTTTCTCAGAGAACTCCGGAGAAGTGAGAAACGTTTTCGTCTAACTTAGGTGAATAAAATCGTGACTGCGCTCTGACATCGTCAACGGTAATCACATCACCAACTCGGCAGCTGAACTTCAGTCAACTACTTAGAATGACCTTGAGCAACAAATCACATAATAAAAACGACGTCGTCTCGTCCACGTGATTGTTTCTCATGTCATTCCATGACTCATTTATTATCTGTAACCTCTTCCCTAACCGCCTTCACAATCTAGCATAGATGTGCATTACTGGCTTTCGCCAAGTCACTGTTCCTGTACTTTGACCCATTTTGGACTTCACAGACCATAGCAACAGCTCTGGTCAGATCTGGGGAAGACAGGACAGAATTGGTTGTCTTTGACTAAGTCATCGTGTTCAACTGCCTAAGGAAACTAAATATGGGGAGTCAATGGGTCCTGATGATCTTATTTTGTGAGTGAAACAATCGTCTTTCTTGTTACCTGCTATTTGTAGTCTATGGTGACACTACCTCAACTAACAGACAATCTTAGCTACTTACATCGCTGCCATTATTTACAAATTTTCTGTGTATATACGACTTCCCCATCACCACATATACCAAACAAGGACTGTCATCAGTAATCCCGTAAAATTGTTTCTATGATAGTTTCTGATGTAACTCGACAAATTAGATGCGATATTGTACCGGATGCTAAAACCTTCACGCTCTGTCATTGGTACTGTTTTCGAATAAAGCAAATTACTACTACTTCTGTTGTCAAGAAAGCTGTCATGGCACGTCTTAAAAACAACAACTTGTCATCCAGTGCACAGTGTCGCTTCCAAGGAAACCTCTAGGGTCTCTCGAAACTTTCTACGACTGAAGAGAGCTGTGTCAAGTCATGAGACAACAGAATACCCTTCGACGTCGTCCTCATAGACTTCAGAACAGCGTTCGATAAAATGACTCATTACAGACTGTCTACGGAGTTGGAAAGTCTTGGAATCAAAGGCAGCTTACTAAGCTGATTTTGAGAATTTCATAAAGTTAGGAGACAGATGGTGAGGATCAACTCGATATTCTGTCGTCTCTTTTAATTATCACTAGGTCCAAACGCCCAGGAGAGCTTAAAAGCGGAGAATGGACCCGCGGACCGACTCCTAGAAAAAGCAAAGTCAGCGCCCTCGATTAATTTATTCAGAAAGTGTTTGAACAAGGAAAGAAATTCGACAGAAAAAAGATCAACATAGGCTCCAAGCATTCTATCCTCAATCAACAAATCTGAATCTGACTCTCATGCATCGTATAAACAAATGTCACTTCCCCTGATGTTTAATCATTTAATATATTACTCAAAGATTTCACACGAGGAATAAACACCTTGCTGGAAACTCTTTACTGAGAAACAGCACACCTCTTGCAATAGAGCTATAATTTTGAAAAATCGGTTGATTCGTCTCTGGCATTGGTCGTTATACTTGAATTTGTACATGACTTTTTCTAAGAAGCTTTCCAAAAGTGTGATAACTGAGTGATAATAGAGTGCTGGGTGTTGACATGAATTCGCCGCATACGTTGTCCTGGTAACCAGACATGTAGACAAGATACAACAAGACGAAAGACATTCTTTAAAGAGCTGTGTCAGGCCTTATATCCGACATGCGGGTCCTCATTGCGTCTGTCATAAAAGCCTGAGTCACTAGAGTAGACGAGTTCGTATGAATTTTAAATTGTGCGAGAGTGTTCTGATAGACTTGCTAAAATTCAACAATTTCAACTTTTGAGAAAGTGCTGGCTTATGGTGTTCCACTATTGCATCTGATAATATGTTGGATCATGCCCGTGTCAACGGCATTCATCTCACGTAAACTTACCCATTTACAGGAAATACAAACTATGATAATTCCTATAAAGCGTGAAGTCACTAAAGAACCTCAACCATAGCTCATCTGCGTCTAGGGGTTTCCACAGATTGCATGTTTTTTATAGATGTTTTGAATTATTAACATTATTATTATATACTTCTGCACCTCTCTGGCGGTTTTCTTGTGTCTTCTTCTCTTTTCAAAGGTACTGCCTTAAACGAAGGCACTGAAACAGTGCCGCTACCCTCAACTAATTCGGAATCTTGCTAGCCCACCTGGTGAATAACGGAACCACCTCTATCATGAAATCTGCTGACGAGTTCAAACTTGGTCTCATGTACAACTGGAAATGTCACAATTATGGTGTACTTACCGGTGAATTTGAAGTTTTATGGACTTTGAAACACTCTATGAATCATTTACTTACAATTACTGTTCATTCCGCATCTCTTATATTTCACGTCAGCACCTGTACAAAAATGCTACTTACCTTCCACATTTAACATACCCGTTTATAATTCCCGCGTTAAATTGACATACCGTACTTTTTTCAATTACAATTTTCGTTTGATGCTATATCTCATGAATTATTCAGTTGAAAGCATATCTCGAAAATAACCTGTTGCCTTATTTGTACATTTCTTTTTAAATATTTCTCTCAAACTTAGCAGTATTCAATCTATTTCTAGATTAACAAATCACATATAATCTATAAGTTCTAATTAGTGTACATTTGTTCATGCCTGTAAAAATGGATGGTTTCTGTTCCAAAAATAAAATTATTATTATCTTCAATTAAAAAATAAGTTTGGGTTCACCGAGGCGGATCCAAGCACATTTGTTCAGGTCGAATAGTTGGTTCCATAGGGATGGTCACGCAGTCACATTATCGAGTTCACTGTGGACAACACTGCGAGAGTATCCCAAGATATCGCAGTGGGATGTTCAAGTTACTTCAAGGTCATCGGCAAAAGCGAACCGTTTTCCGTGTGATAAACAGGTGCATGTGTCGTTGATACATAGTTTTAATATGTGTAACCACGTGACGCTAACTCGAATCACACCAGAAGCGATTGCGCTGGGCTTAGAATTCGCAGACGCAAGTCTAACTATTTGAGAAGTGATTTGAGCCATCCCAACAGTGGGTCGCGTATTCCTCAGGAATTCACCTTATGTATCAGCAGAAGATGGCTGACACGTTCAAATGCTTTAGAGGTGGCAACGTGTCACTAGATGAAGGAAAACTTTGTGAGGACCGACAGGAGATATGAGGGTCATTTCACCCCCGCTTAGCCGAAATGGCCAGTGTGCCTAAGAGCTTATGAAATTCAGCTGTCCCTGTTAGTAAGTCCCAGTTGATTTCGGATGAGTTGAATTCTCCATGTAGGGTGCAGTGTTCATGTGGCAAAGTAGACACTTGCTTCGGCGGATTAGGAAGTTTGGTCTCGTAATCACTAAAGATACCACATGCTCTGTAAATGCATTCAATCAGAACCATAGCATTTTTGAAATGTACGTTGACCCATAGAGGATGTTGTTGTTTTCGTCAGATGAATGATGTTAGGTTCTCTGTTTTCGAGCATTAATACAGTAAGTGTGTTCGGGAAGTGCATAAGACGGCCTGCAGCCTGCCATTGTTCCTGTCACACCGAAACTGTGTGCCCTAGTCGATGCTTATTTCTTCAATTGGTATATGAGAGTGGCACCAAGACTCAGCATTATTATTCATTGAGGTTTATATACGAGTGTGTGTCCTCAGCATCAGTAGCTTGTTAAGAATAGACATAGCATTAGTAAGGACCAGAGAAAGTTGAGATAATGTCTCAATTCATGAATAATTACTATTCAGAAATTAGTAGACAAAAGACAAGCAGTTCAGAAGAGAGTCACTTTTCGGCAAATTCATTTTCAATGCTGTACAATCGTAAATATATCTGGTTATTTTGTGTGTGTGTATACATTAAATTTGTCAAACGAAAATACGGTTAGTAAGTTCAAATGAATTGGATGTTGGTAAGAGGATAGCAACAAAAGTGATGAGTTGTCATAAATGACTGTTAAATAAGAGTTACGCAATGGCATGAATGGTTTGATGAATGGGGTATACTCAAAGGGTGTACATGGAAACAAAATAATATACAGAATTACACAAGGGTTTTAAGTTAGAAAAATAAGCATACAAACAGAAGTAAGATCAAATCAAACAAACAAAGAAGAGTTGGGTCAAATCAACGGAGTTGTTACCATGCGAGTAGAAGTGGTTGTGTGGTGAGTGCTACTTATAATCCGATATAAGTTGTATGTCAGAAACGAAGTAACAATATGTTTGGCACACTGGAAAGAGCAATCAAAGAAGAGAACCATTAGAAGAATGTTACCATATGATGCAGAATCCAAGAAGCTATCGAATGAGACGATATTCGACCAATTCGTCAAGGATGTGGTAAATGATGTGCAAATGGCCGGTTGAGAATATGGTATACCAAATTTAGCTATGTACCATACGTTTCACCAAATAAACATTCCTTTCAGCCTCCTCAGTCTTGTCTTCTTTACATTTTGTGTCGCTGCCTCTGCCGGAGATGAAGGTGCGCTGGCCGCAGGTGTTCGAGGAGGGAGATGTGCGGACGTTCCTCAGGGAATTCGAAGCTGTCGCGGAGCTGGTTGGAGTGCAGGAGCAGAATTCGAAGCTGGTTGTCTTGGGAACGCTGCTGAGGGGCCGCGCGAAGGCTGCGTACGACAACGCCCGGGAGCTGGAAGATGAGGCGGCGTGGGACAAGGTCGTCGAGAGGCTGGTGTGCGAGTTCGACAGCCCTGCGGACAGACAAGAGGCGCTGCAGAAGTTTGGGACGCTGAGACTTGGCCAGGATGGGGATCCGTTGGTTCTCGCAGTAACGCTGACGAATCACCTGCGACGTGCGTTACCCACCCTAGACGAAGATTCACGGGAGCAGTTGCTTGCATCTCAGTTCCTCGAATGCGTCTCGACAGATATCGCTCATCAGTTGCAGCTAGTTAACGCAGGGCAGCCAATGGATGTCTGTGAAATGGCCAAGGTGACAAGGCAGATAATGACTTCGCATGTTGCTCCAGTGATGTCGGAGGGCCAAGATTCCAAGAAGATTGAAGACCAGGTTGAAGAGTTGAAACAACAGGTGGCGGCTATGCAGATAAAGAAAAGAACAAACAACAGATGCTTTGCTTGCGGAGGAACCGGTCACTGGCAGAGAAACTGCCCGAAACGAAGGCAAAAAATCTTTAAACGGTACAGTCTTCCTTCTTTTTCTCGCTCGCGTTTGGAGGTGGTCGGGTCGAAAGAGGTTCAGTGTACGGGAGATCACGGGTGAACCAAAAAGAAATAGTTTGTTTGATCGACACAGGGGCCGCAGTTTCGTTGATAGATAGAGAACAGTGTAAGGAAATAAGGCCGTGCACATTAGCAGTTCAGACGGTAGGAGGACATCCGTTGCACATTCTTGGCGTTTCAGACTGCGTTGTAGAGATTGGAACAGGAAAAACACGATGTCCGTTTATTGTAACTTCTGATATAAGATGAACGATTTTGGGAGCAGACTTTCTCAGAGAAGTAGGAGCTGTAATCGACATGAAGAATAGAAAAGTGGTCACAAAACACGGGCAATTCGCGATACATGAGAATAGTGAAGTCGCTGAGGTGGAAACCACAACCATTGTTCCGCAAGATGCACCACGTCTAACCACGTTGATGAGTAAATATGCCGGTCTATTCACTAGTGATGGAGACCCATACGGTTATTGTGATAAGGTAAAGCATAACATCCCACTGAAGGATCCGGGGAAGACAGCCTTCTCATCGCGATGAGTTCCGGTTCACCTTGAAGAAGAAGTTAACCGACAGGTCAGAGAAATGTTAAACGACGGAATAATCGAAGAAGCCGACAGCCCGTACAGTTCGCCGATCCTTTTGGTGAAGGAAGCTAACGGGAAATATAGATTTTGCGTCGATTTCCGACAGCTGAATAGCCTCACCGAAGTAAAACAGTGTGCAATGCCTACCGTAACAGAAACCCTTGATCGCCTTCATAAAGCCAAGTTATTCACCGTGTTCGACCTACGATCGGGTTACTGGCAGATACCAATAGCAGAAAGTGATCAAAGTAAAACAGCTTTCACCGTTGGGCAGAAACAATATCAGTTTAAACGAATGCCATTTGGATTGGTAGGTACCCCATTTACATTCAGAAGATTAATGACCTTATTACTGAAGGGTGTGAAGAACGTAGAAGTATATGGAGATGACTTGGTGGTGTATAGTGAGACGGAAAGCGACCATATAGACCACATCGAAGCTATCTTAAAGAGAATTGATGACTTTGGACTGCGGATTCATAAGAACAAGTCCGAAATAGCTAAAAACACGGTTGTCCTCCTGGGTTACAAAGTGGGAAATGGTGAAATACTGCCATTGCCGGAGAAAATCCTGACGGTCAAAACCAGCGAAGTGCCAAATTCAAAGCGAAAGCTGAGACAGTTTTTGGGAAGAGCAGCATTCTACAGCCGATTTGTCAGAAATTTCAATGAGATAGCAAAACCACTATATACGTTACTGAGTGACGCGAAATTCATGTGGACAGAAGAGGCACAGCAAACGTTTGAGCGAATTAAAGAGCTGTTAGATGGTCAACAGATGACGTTGAAACTGCCAGCGCCGGGAAAGCAGTTCACAGTTTCGACAGACGCCAGTGATTATGGTATAGGTGCTGTTTTAAGACAAACGGATGGGGTTGTTGAATACGCTAGCCGTGTGTTGACACTTGCAGAACTGAAGTATTCTACGGTGGAAAAGGAGTGTTTAGCCATTGTATGGGCACTAGAAAAATGGAGACCATATCTGATCGGCCGCCGATTCCACATTGAGACCGACCACAAACCTCTTCAGTGGTTGAAAACAGCACGGGATCCACGAGGGAAGTTATCACGATGGATGTTACGCCTACAAGAGTATGACTTCACGATTGGACATATCCCAGGAAAAGAAAATGTAATAGCTGACTATTTGTCGAGATCAGATAATGAGACTGAACTACCAGAGGTAGCGTATGCAGTAAACGCTTTGGAGCAAGATCCCTTACAACTTGTGCACCACCAGAAGTCGGATCCTACTCTTAAGACAGTCATTCAGATGATACGTGAAGGGAAAGAAATTGAAATGGCAGCAGAGAATAGAGAGTTAAAGATGCTACTGCAGCAAAAACATAGACTCAAACTAAACGCTGTCGGCGTCCTAACTTGGAAAGACAGTGATGGTAGCTGGGTTACAGTGATACCAAAATGCCTTCGTCGTGGGGTCATTCAAGAATGCCACCAACTAGCCCATACAGGAGTTGCACGAACATACGACCTAGTGAGCCGAAGTGCGTACTGGCCAAACATGAGAGGCGATATTGCAAACTACGTACTCGCTTGCCCACAGTGTCAATTGACGAAGGGTGGTCTGTGCATTCGACCACAGCTACAAACGATACCCGTAATCGCGGTTGGTGACTTATGGCCCGTGGACATAATGGGTCCTTTCCCTCAAACAGCAAGTGGAAATCAATACATTTTGATGATGACAGAACACGCCACGCGGTGGGTAAATGCTGTAGCGCGCCAAGACCGTAACCGAGGCGGTCATTCGACATGGCGAACAGATTGAAAAAGCAACTTGCCGATGTCCTGAAAAGAATGCAAACCCAAAAGTTAATCACTCATGAAGCGTATGATCAGATCCGACCGACAGGGTCGACAATACCAAGACTATATGGCTTACCAAAGATACATAAAGTCAACCTCCCACTTCGTCCAATTCTGGATATGTCAGCTTCCCCGTACCATTCAATAGCGAAATGGCTTACTGACATTTTAGAACCTGTACGTAAACGAATGTGAATTTCTCCCGTAAGACATCCGAAACGATAATCCAAATTAAAGATTTAACCACACGTAGAGTGACGCGTAAAGTGCGAAATACAGGATATTCTGCAATACGGTACTTTATTACATAAAATTAGATATATAATATACAAACCTCAAAATGTGAGGTGTCTGTGGCTAAATGCCGTCAAATGCACAACCACTGTGCAGTCAATAAGTAAAAACAGCAGTGCTGTGTCAAGGTCGATCCACGTGTCGGTTCAAACGGCCCGCGAATGCCAAGCAAAGAATAAACAAATATGAACAAACAACTTTCAATAGTAAAGCATACACTATAGGGTAAGGTCAGCAAATAATGTTTAAGGAGAAGAAAAATAAGAACTATACATTGATAGAATGATAATAGAACAAGTAATTTAACTGCAGTTGTAAGCAAATGTCATTGTTATAAATTAACATATAAAACTCATACTACTTACTAATGGCAAGTAGTATAATGTTGAACAAGGGAAAGATTGAGAATGAACAGGTAGGAAAGGAATTAACAACGAATGTGCCACTATTCACTTCGTTACACTTTCCAATTCGTCGATTACATTAAAGATATCAATACAAAGAACAAAACTATGCTCTCCCTCGACACTGAATCACTATTTACCGACGTTCCACTCACAGAAACTGTCTCTAATGTTTATCACTATTTCGACGAAAATCAGCTGAACATCGGATTACCGACGACCTGTTTAAAAGAACTACTACTGAGATTTACACTCAGTGTGCAATTCACATTCAACGACATTATTTACAGACAACAAGATGGGATCTCAATGGGATCTCCACTGGGCCCATTACTAGCAGACTGCTTCATGGCAAGCCTCGAGAACGGCCCACTCAAATCAACCATCGACAATTTCCAGTTGTACGTTAGATATGTTGACGACATATTTGTTATCTGTGATGACGGTGACGATCTCAACCAACTACTGCAAATATTCAACAAATGCCATCCAGCCACAAAGTTCACTTTGGAAACTGAAAATGGATCTAAAATCCCTTTTCTTGACGTTGAGCTTACAGGGAGAGATGACGGAACTTTAAGAAGGTCAATCCATAGGAAACCGACTTGGAACGGACAATTAACAAGTTTCTACAGCTGGGTACCAATCAGTCGGAAAAGAAACCTAATTAAATCCCTTGCCACTCGCGTCAGACGCATCTGCAGCTCCGACACCATGGAAGAAGAACTAAACTTCCTGAGGGAAATCTTCATACAAAATGGCTACCCACCAAGATTAGTAGACAAAAACATCAAACAGAAAAACCAAAAGCAAGAGACACCATCCGTGCCAAAAAGATACTTTATATGAACCTAACTTCAAAGGAGACCCACTTGGTGACGTCCTCAGAAGCAGAATTTCTACCTCTTTAGGAAGAACTTTCCCTGCGGCAACACTAAGAATAGTGTTTTCCAGTCACCCGCTGATCTGCAGAAACCCAAAGGACAAGATTCCGCACATGACCACTTCTATGTGTATACATCAGTTCACCTGTTGCTGTGGAGCCAGGTACATCGGTCGTTCAACGCGCATCCTATCAAAAAGGGTCGAAGAACACTACCCAACGTGGCTACAGAAAGGAAATAATGGCCATATAAGGAGTGCAATAATCAAACATCTCGTCAACACTGGTCATTCCATCTCAACGAACGCCTCCTTCAAAGTGATCTACAAAGTGAAGAACAACCTCCCAAAAACAGTACGATTCCGTCTTCTTTGCATCGCAGAAGCCCTAACCATCCAGTTGGTGGAACCAGAACTACGCATACAAAAGAAAATCATCCAACCACTTCTACTCGCATGGTAACAACTCCGTTGATTTGACCCAACTCTTCTTTGTTTGTTTGATTTGATCTTACTTCTGTTTGTATGCTTATTTTTCTAACTTAAAACCCTTGTGTAATTCTGTATATTATTTTGTTTCCATGTACACCCTTTGAGTATACCCCATTCATCAAACCATTCATGCCATTGCGTAACTCTTATTTAACAGTCATTTATGACAACCCATCACTTTTGTTGCTATCCTCTTACCAACATCCAATTCATTTGAACTTACTAACCGTATTTTCGTTTGACAAATTTAATGTATACACACACACAAAATAACCAGATATATTTACGATTGTACAGCATTGAAAATGAATTTGCCAAAAAGAGACCCTTTGCTGAACTGCTTGTTTTTGTCTAATAATGTTTAAAGTATTTGAGCTCGTTAGTCAGGCCCAGGTGTTTTTCGGCATCCATCGGTTCTGTGTGGCATAACGATCATGTATTGCAAGCAGTATCAGTATCATGTTCACCTATGTCCATCGAGTTACTCTCCGCCTCCTTTCGGTGAATAATGAGAAGTCTTGGTATTGAATTTGCTATGGAACAAGGTAGTTATATTCCTAGCTAGGCAAGAGATATGGGTAGGAGTTCTTACTTGGACTGTGCTTGTACGAGCATCGGATGAGTCTGATAAGTGTGTGTGCACTACGCCGCGTCCACCTCCTCCCCAAGAAGGAGCCAAAAATAGTGGCTCGGAATGAGGAGGGTTGACATCTCCATCAGTTGCATCGTCAGAGATGACGTGGATTTGGCGGATAAAAAGATTATTGGTACCTTGCAATGCACACAGCTAACTATTCTGCCTGCAGTTTTAAGTCACTAGCTGTGGCCTTATACAGTCTTCACAGTGTGCACTGTTGTATTGCGGGTTAGTTCTCAGCAGAATTATTGACATTAACCTCTCCATCCATAAACACTGAGGTTGTGGTTTATACACCACTCTGCATTTTGTGTTAAGTAGAGCTTTTGTGCCATTTATGATTGGGTGAATCGTATTTGTATCCATTTTCTTCTGTTTATGGATTTGATGGAGTTTGGCTAGAAGAATTTCTTTTCTTTTGCGTTCGGCTGAAGTCTGCAAGACTGTATGCTGTGAGGTTTTTCTTGCATTGGCTGCAGCATAAAGTTCTTCAAAGCCTTTTATTTACGCGCAAGTATTCTCTATTTTATCTTTACCATCTAGGGCTTTGGTAAAGCAAATTCTTGCTTGTTGTTCATAACTGTTGCTTGCTTAAAGTCTGGCTGCTTTGATTAAGAACTCAACAACGACAATTTTCGAACAATGTTGTATTCGCATTGCAAATTTCATAGTTTCCAAGTTCAGACCGATATGGATAGCACTTAACTTTGCAAGTGTATTCTATCATTCGAAAGAGTCCCCACCTATTTCTTGTATATATCTTGTAAATTCACTTTCAGTGATGTATTATCCGTAATTGTATTTGATGCTATTATGCAGCTTCCCAGGAGTTTCTCCTCACCCAAATATACGCTGTTCACTAGTTATCCATAACTATCAGCAGGAAATGGAGCGAAGTTTGAGTGGTCGCTCTACTTTGATGGTGACCTCAGTGAAGGATTTACAATTAAACATTTATAAAAACCTGCTCTGATTGCTTCTGCAATAATTGATCAATTTAAACATTTGAAGAAGTATTCATTTATGATACTTCAGGATTGTAATTTATGACATAACTGATAGCTCCTGTAAAAATGGCATGCATTTCTTGTAAACTTACCCGCTTATGCGAAATATAAATTACTATTAGTATTGTCCAAGCATCGCTTCCATTTAATTGGTTTTGGCAGAACTTCAAGTTTCTTGATTCGGCCTGGTCTGTTAAACAAGTTCTGCGATCAGTTTGAACGCTTGAAGTATATCTTTGAATTATTTGTGATATTTGCTATATATTTTCACTGGAAACTATGTCAGAAGAACTGAAACCCAGGTCCATTTCTAGCCGACATTTTGCTAGAATGCTTAGGGACAAACCCTTGAAAAAGAATTTCGTTTTATCTAGACCTTTGGCTGACGACGTTCTTATTATCAGAACTCTCAGAAGCTCTAAAGGTTTTGTCGCTGACGGTATATCATCCTATTTTTATAGGTATGGTGGCCCTGAAATTCTCCTACTACTGCTGAAAATCTGCGCAATGAACTTAGAAACCCAAACTCACCCAGATATATGGAAGACATCGTTTATTATGCCTAAAGACAAATGCGGCTCGAAAACAGAAGTCAACAACTACAGGCGGATGAATATCACACCTATAGCATCTAGAATTATGGAGAGACTAGTTAAAGATAACTCCATCAAGCATATGCTTAGTTGCAACATTGAAAGTCCGAACCAACCCAGTTTGTATTATCCCGTAAATTTTTCACGATATTGCTAATTACTGCACGTTCCTTAATCAATAAGATAACTAAGGACATCATAATTAATCACCAAGCCTACTGTAGCTCTGATTACTGAATCATGGTGCTCATACTCTGTACTTGATATGCATATAGGCATAGATGATTACGCTGTACACCGTGCAAATAGAGACTGCAAGCGTGGTGGAGGATGTCTCATATATATACATAACTCATTCGTAGCCAGTAAGGTGGAAGATGAAATACTGAACGAGGTACCTGATTCACTCTGGGTCGTCTTACAAGGAGATAAGTACAAGCTTCTCATAGGCTGTGTTTATCGAGCACCAAGCTCAACCAAAGAAACTGATGCGTTATTAGCTAAATCATTCGCACACGCCTCATCGTTTAGTACTAATTACAAAATAATTGCAGGGGACTTCATTCTTCCAGAAGTCAATTGGTTAAGTAGTTCCGGCCCCCAACGCTTCGACGAATTACTTGCCACTATCGATTGTTATGGATGGCAACAACACGTCCAGACACCTACTCGTGGCGACAACATGTTGGACCTTGTGTTTTGTCATGACACAATCCCAGTCTCCACCTATGTTGGTAACAGATTTTCCAGTAGTGACCATAGAATGGTACTCTGCTCTCTGCCTTTCTCACCACTAAATACAGGAAGCAAACAGGATTCAGGGAGCTTGATATGTCGTGGTTACAAACATACAGACTGGGAATTAGTCCAAGAACTCATTCGACTCTGTCACTGGGATGACTATTTCACCACTGACTCCTTGGAGGCTGTAGTGTCCCTATTTTACAGGAATGTTATCCTTTGTCTGGATGCTGTTGCTCCTAAGAAGGTAGTGAAATTAAGTAGACACCAAGCTGAATACATTCCGAGGGCGTGCCGCAATAAGTTAAGGAAGTTGAAGAAACAGTACTATTCCACTAAGGATATATCACTACTGCACCCAATCCATGAGTCTCTTGAATCTATCAAGCGCCAACGCTCTCAAAAGGACCTCGACGAAGAATTAAGGGCACTTGAAAGCACCTCCAAAGTTCATAACTTAACAATACTTCTTAAAAAACGAATACAGTCGACGAGGGACATCCCCTATTTACTTCATGACAAAGTTATCTACAATGAGCCTGCCACCATCTGTGAAATATTCAGTGAGTGGTTTGCAAACTACAGTTTGGAAACGCGCATTCCTGGTGACACCGGCCCCCTTACTAGCTCTTTCCTCGGAAGCATAGTGTTCACCAACCAATTAATAGAACAAGCAGTTAAAAGCCTGAAACCTTCCACTAGCACGGGATCAGATGGCCTTGCTTCTATAATTTTGAAAAACGGTGGGTTTGATATACCCCTATTACTTCTTAAATTCTTCTCAGTACCCATGGACACCGGCACTTACGCTAATGAGTGGAAAACTAGCTTCATAATTGCACACTATAAATCCGGTGATAAGGCAAACGTCCGCAATTACAGACCTATAAATGTAACCCCAGTTGTCTCGCGAATCATGGAGAAAGTTGTCAAAGATCAGTTGTCAGACTATCTACTTAAGGAAGATCTTGTTACAAGGTCTCAACACGGATTTCTCAAAAATAGGTCTTGCGTTACTTGCCACTTCGACTTTTTCAACTGCATCACTAGCAGTCGCGAAGCACGTAAGCTAGTTGTTGTTCTCTACTTCGATATATCTAGGGCATTTGACATGGTATCTCACAGTATTCTCTTTGAGAAGCCGTATTCATGTGGGATTCGCAATCCATTACTGAGCTGGTTAAAATCGTTTCTAAGCAATAGGGTACAAATAACCAAGGTTGGATCTGTATTGTCTCATCCTAGGCAGATCACAAGTGGGGTTGTGCAAGGTAGTGTCCTAGATCCACTTTTATTTACAGTATACATTAACAGCATTTGCAACTGCTTCACCTCAGGTAAATCATTCCTATATGCTGACGACCTCAAAGTCGTTTACTCCTGCTACGCTCATGAACTAAGCGATATGGTAAATAAAATACATCTTGAACTAAGTGGTCTCGCAACATGGTGTACTGAATCCTGTCTAAAGTTCAACATTGATAAATGCGGCTGGATTTGTATCGGAAACAGTAACCTTGACCTGAATCTTGAAATTAATGGGCGTAAACTAGCCAAGCTCAACTCAGTCGTAGATCTCGCTATCAGATACTCTAGTAACTTAACGTTCTCTGAACAAACTGATTATGCCAGACGTAAAACACGAAGGCTCCTAGGATGCATAACTCGCAATTTCTTTTGTTGTGAAACTAGGGTTTTATTATATAAAGTATGCGTCCGACCTACTTTAGAATACTGCCCGTTTATTCTTAGCGGCCTCAGACAAAATGACAAGGTTAAGTTAGTAGGAGTGCCACGGCAATTCACCTTAAGAATTCTTGGTTTAGAAAGTGGTCTCCAATACTATGAACGTTGCGACAGACTAAGTTTAGAACCACTCTGGAAAAGACGTCTTAAGCTAAACCTGATTTTTTACTACAAGCTAACTAATCTGCTCGTGCACTCCTCCGAGCCAATAATTAAACCTACCGCTGTCATCAGTTACAATCTTAGAAATCATCACAACCTAGCTGCTATAGAGCATTGTCAGACTTACATGCGGTACAACTTCTTTTTAAATGAGTTTTCAGTCATTTGGAATAGACTACCAGCTGATGTGCGCGACGCAAACACACTCGCAGTGTTCATCTCCTCAGTCACCAGACTGCTCAAAGATGACAATGCACTTCTGCGTCTGAATCCTACACCCACTTTTTCGTCCAACATAGATATTTTAAGTTCATTAAACGTGTAGTTACAACAAACTACAATTATAAATTTTTATATTATTGGAAGTACATGATAGACATACACAGGACAATAATATTAGTTCACACAATATAAAGGTTAGCATCACGGGAATAGTTAGTTAGTGCACAAAAATAACTATAATCACTAAACAGAATATAAATGTATATATACATATTAATCACTCCCTAAGTACTCCACTTGCTTTCTTTTGCGTTGTTGTTGTTTGTCTTCTTTTGTCTCTCACCATTTCAGCTTCCATTTAACTTTTTGAAAGAGAACAAAGAATGTACATTTTTGACCATTTACAATGACAAATGATCTGCAAACATTATTGGTCCCATATCTTACAATTCCCTCGTGAATTGCGCATTGCCTTCATCAACGACGCAACCTGGATTACAGTTGTGAAATATACCTTTATACCAGTAAAATAGTATTGATTTATAATACTTCATGACTGTAACTTACAACATAACTGATCGTGTCTGCAAAAATAGCTTGCATTTCTTAAAAACACCCGTTTATAAGAAAATATAAACTGTCATTATTATTAGTCTACATTGAGTACTATTCACTTGTGATGTTACGAAGAAAATGCTGAAAAAAGTATACAAGTGTATTGCTTATTTTAAATTATTATCAAATTTGGATATAAATCAAGAATATGACTCGATGCCGTACACACCAAAGTTATCTGGAGGAATTACCTCAAGCTTAATTTTTTCCCAAGTATTTGTAATCAATCCAAAACATACTTGGGTTTGTTTTGTTAATGCGAAGACAATATTTCTATATTTCTTGATGTGTTCCATTGAATGACTAGTTATCATATTGTTCTCATAGACAAAATGACTGCAACCTTATAATTTTACCATGAACCAAATTTATGTAATTTAAATAATACTTATCCATGCCTGTACAATTGGTGTGTCCTACACAGGTAGGAGAAAATGTATTTTACTAAATATGCTTACTAATCGTGTATGTAATTTATCATATTGCTGATGCCTGTAAACTGGCGTCCCTCATGTAAAAAATGAGAATATACTATTATTATTAAAACAAATACGCGTGGCAATAATCAATATCAATGTGCATTCAGTAGAACTCACATCTTTTGTTACTTACGATAAAAGTGCTGACAAAATCATACAAATAAATCACTCATTTCAAATTAATACCTGACTTGAACATAAATGAAGAACAAGATACGATGCTGCGCTCAACAAAGTTATATGGAGGAAACGACTTCAAGCTTTATTTTTCCTCAAATATTTGTAATCCATCCAACACATGCTTTGGTTTTTTCGTTAATGTGAAGACAGTATTTCTATATTTAGATAAAGCAATAAGGAGACCGTAATTTGTCTCAATCTTGTAATATATTTGCGCAACACATTTCGAACAATCTGATCACACACGGATTTGTCTTGGGAATATATATGAAATTAATAAAGGTGTAAGAGGTGAGAAAATAGATTATTCAGGTCAAGTTAAAAAGACATATTCAAGGTCAAAATAAAAATGAAGACCAATAAACCAAATAGCAGAGTTAATAGTACATCTGCTATGTTATCAAAACAAAATTTACCAAGGAAGGTTTAATGTGATGACAAATTGTTGTTGGACGTATAAAGGTGGCCTAAACTTTCTAATTGCTAGGGCTTTCATAAACTTTAGGATACGCCCCAAACACGTTTTATAGGTAGGTTTAAAAGATGTGTTAACGCCGATTTTATGTCCTGTCTCTATAATATGTTTCGCAATAGAAGGGCTAGGTCTCCTCTTCTGAAGATTCCATTTGTTTCTGAAGCCATTTAGGAATATGCTCTGAAGCCCTTACTTGCAGAGACCGATGAGTCCTCCCTGTGTATGTGTGTCCCCACGTACATTCAAACTGGTAAATACAGTGGGATGTGACATCATTTTTCGCGTGTTCAAAGGGCTTAGATGGAAATTTTGGCTTCACATTCTCGATTATAATGATATTAACTGTGTAAAAGTCTTTTTTGACCACACCGTTCAATCCTTGTTTAGTTGTCAAGCTGCTATGATCCCCCATATGGGGAAGCTTGATGTACACGTCTTTCTTAGCGGCGAATTGGAGAATGGGTCTTGGTGTTCTGACCACTTTATATCTCCTGATCAACTTGTCTGGATAATTGCTATCAACCAGAGTTTGTGTCAACTTTCTTTCTTCTTCATCAAGTGTGTCTTCAGTGCATATTCGTTGGATTCTACTGAAGATGCTCGTTCATTGGACCCCTTCTATTTACCCTATATATCAACGACATATGCGCTTGCTTTACTCATGTCAAACCATTCATCTTTACAGATGACCTCAAAGTAGCTTATACATTCCAACCTGATGACCTAGGGTACTTCCAGAATGTTGTACAAAAAGAACTAGATAAAGCGACTGACTCCAATTTAACCTTAAAAAATGTGGCTGGATCTGCTTCGGTGCACCCTCAGTCGACATAAAGTTAACGCTTCAATCGGCTAACCTAACCAAACTCCAAAGTGTCGTTGACCTAGGTCTGAGGTACTCGAGTAACCTAACATTCTCTGAGCAAGTGGCATCACAGACTCAAAAGTCGAGGATGCTCTTAGGATGCATACTCAGGAACTTTCACGACAATGAAGCAAAGCTCATTCTGTACAAAACCTATGTGAGGCCACTACTAGAATACTGTCCATTTATTATTAGCAGCACTCACACACGTGAAAAGCTAAGAATTGAAAGTATCCAACGATATTTTACCTCGAAACTACTAGGCTACGAATGTAAGAAAGACTACATCTCACGGTGCATGATTCTACAACTTGACCCACTCTGGACAAGACGACTAATTATAAACCTAGTATTCTTCTATAAGGTCCTACACAAAATATCATTCTCAGACATTAAGGACATACAATTCGCACAAGAAGGCTCTTACGATCTGCGTAACCAAACTTGCACAGTGACAATAAAAGCCTTTAAGTCAACACTCCGCGAAAACTTCTTCACAGACATGTATCCTAAAATATGGACTAATCTGCCCCTAGATGTCAGGAACTGCAATACAGTTTTAAGTTTCAAACGCTCTCTGTACACACTATTTCACTCTACCGACTATATAAATAAACTATTTATCCCTAGAACGAATCAACTATTAGTCTACTACAGTACCTAAACGCGCTTAAATACCATTACTTCCCTAAAGACTATAAATAAACTAGTAGCATAAATGCATAAAAAGACATAGTAGAAACAAATTTTTGTTCATCAAATTACAATGTACAAAGAATATAAACAAATATTTGCCAATCCACGTACTTTTTCTTTGTTCTCTGGTACATTTCTGTTGTACTTACTTTGTAGTACAAGTTGCACTGATCTACATTCCGACTGAAGCTGAGAAACAATTGAAGTCACTTACTCATATATTATCCCTCAAGGTTTGGCTAGTAATGGCTCAGCATCCTTGATGAAATCCACTGTCACCATAACTAGACCCTGTACAGCATCTTATACAAGCACTGTCAACGATCTAAAATGGTTTAATATAGCTTTCTACGTGTTTATCAACTTACTCGTACGCAGCGACCATGCTGTGACAAATGGCGGGCTATGGGTGATTTGAGTGCAGTAAAGCAAATCTGCTTGAAATTGACCAATATTAATCTGCATTCAGTTGAACTCACATCTGGTATTACTTGCAAAAATTGATGTCAAAATCATAAAATTAATCACTCATTTTAAATTAATACCCAATTTGAACATAAAACAAGATACGATGCCGCACACAACAAAGTTTTATGGAGGAATTGACTTCAAGCTTTATTTTTTTCCCAAATATTTGTAATTTATCCGACACATACTTGGGTTTTTTTGTTAATGCGAAGACAATATTTCTATATTTCTTTATGTGCTCCACTGAATGACTAACTATCAGAATGTGTTCACTAACTGATGTCAGAGAGGAGAGCAACCATGTAACCTCACTATAAATCAAATTCATGTAATTCAAATAATACTTATCCATGCCTGTACAACTGGTGTGTCCTACATTGACAGGAAAAAATACATATTATTATATACGCCTTGTTTGTCCTCACAGAGTCTCTTTCATCCAAGGAAATTGTCTATAGCGACACTTCAACACAGTCGTGCTGTGAGAATCCATTTGCCGTCACCATAATGTGTCTTGAGGCGATCGCCTTAATGCCGGGCTTCTTAATGACCCTTCCTAAAACATGGGGTGTGTCTCACATGCTGTGCAGAAGAGCATACGTCCCCATACTTTCTTGGATCAAGCAACTTCACGGGAACTAGGCCAGGATAGGCCCTCTTAGTATTGTCCTCACGTCGAAAATTGTTACTGAACTCGCAGTCTTATTATTCTCCCTCAAATGTAGCAGAGTTTGATGGCACACCTTGCATCTATCCAGATTACACATATTTCGTGGAGGAGAACATCGCGCAATATGGCATAATATGAGGCAAACATAACAAACATGCAGGCACCTAATATCTTATCCCCGCTCGTCGATGGTAATTTGGGGACACTCCAACGGACTATGAGAACTCTTACAAAATCTGCAGCCGTTAGATTGTCCTAAAACACTCACAAGCTACCCAGTTGTGGACCGTTCAGCTGAGTCACAGTGATGCACAAGATGCCGTCCCCTTGCAGCCCTCGCTTACTCAGCGTCTGCATTGCGCCTAAGTAACGTTCCATAACCTGTTCGAGCCACTCGTTCTCTCCATTCTACAAACTTAACCATATCCCAAAACTCTAACCCTCCATCGGCCACCAAAATTTTGTTATCTATGTCACTCGATTTTGGCTGCATTTCGATGGAGAGACGGCCGATAATTCCTCTTAGATTTAAGATGGAGTTCAGATCCGAAACGTATCCCATGCCACTTAACGTCATTTGAGCGATACGGAGTCATGTAGCGAAGTCAATGAGATCACCTTCAGTAACGCTTATGCACTGAGAATCCCTTGTGGCTTCACTGACAAGTGAACGAGCAATCATGTGTTCTTGTCCGAATGAATCGTACAGTATCTGCAGAGCTCTTCTATATCCGAGGTCTGAAGGAGGTGCTACGCAAGTCTCCATAGCTCTTCTTGCTTCTCCTCCAATAAAATTGGGAAAGTAAGTCATCCTCTGTACCTCATAACTCAACTCACTCTCAGTTGTGTTCCAAAACTGACTGACAAACACGCTGTATTGAATGGGATTACCACCAAATTACATAACATCGACCCTTAGCATATACATATTATTAACGGAGGAGTTCAAAGGTTACTTCGAGTCTGGCACGAACTCATCCTTAGTCTCAGACATGGTGGAAAGCTCAGGATTGAGCCAGCTAAACTTCTCTAATAATGCTTATTTTCGTGCCAGTTAATCTTCGAATTGCGAGTTATTTGAAGAAACCTCTCAACCACTACGGCTATTATCTAGAACCCTCAAACGATTATTGTCACTCTCAACATTTGCTTTATCAAGAACTTCGTCAGCCAAAGGCCTAGATAAAACAAAATTCTCTTTCAAGGGTTTGTCCCTAAGCATTCTAGCAAAATGTCGGCTAGAAATGGACCTGGGTTTCAGTTCTTCTGACATAGTTTCCAGTGAAAATATATAGCAAATATCACAAATAATTCAAAGATATACTTCAAGCGTTCAAACTGATCGCAGAACTTGTTTAACAGACCAGGCCGAATCAAGAAACTTGAAGTTCTGCCAAAACCAATTAAATGGAAGCGATGCTTGGACAATACTAATAGTAATTTATATTTCGCATAAGCGGGTAAGTTTACAAGAAATGCATGCCATTTTTACAGGAGCTATCAGTTATGTCATAAATTACAATCCTGAAGTATCATAAATGAATACTTCTTCAAATGTTTAAATTGATCAATTATTGCAGAAGCAATCAGAGCAGGTTTTTATAAATGTTTAATTGTAAATCCTTTACTGAGGTCACCATCAAAGTAGAGCGACCACTCAAACTTCGCTCCATTTCCTGCTGATAGTTATGGATAACTAGTGAACAGCGTATATTTGGGTGAGGAGAACCTCCTGGGAAGCTGCATAATAGCATCAAATACAATTACGGATAATACATCACTGAAAGTGAATTTACAAGATATATACAAGAAATAGGTGGGGACTCTTTCGAATGATAGAATACACTTGCAAAGTTAAGTGCTATCCATATCGGTCTGAACTTGGAAACTATGAAATTTGCAATGCGAATACAACATTGTTCGAAAATTGTCGTTGTTGAGTTCTTAATCAAAGCAGCCAGACTTTAAGCAAGCAACAGTTATGAACAACAAGCAAGAATTTGCTTTACCAAAGCCCTAGATGGTAAAGATAAAATAGAGAATACTTGCGCGTAAATAAAAGGCTTTGAAGAACTTTAATTTTTTAATATATTCTCATTTTTAACATGAGGGACGCCAGTTTACAGGCATCAGCAATATGATAAATTACATACACGATTAGTAAGCCTATTTAGTAAAATACATTTTCTCCTACCTGTGTAGGACACACCAATTGTACAGGCATGGATAAGTATTATTTAAATTACATAAATTTGGTTCATGGTAAAATTATAAGGTTGCAGTCATTTTGTCTATGAGAACAATATGATAACTAGTCATTCAATGGAACACATCAAGAAATATAGAAATATTGTCTTCGCATTAACAAAACAAACCCAAGTATGTTTTGGATGGATTACAAATACTTGGGAAAAAATTAAGCTTGAGGTAATTCCTCCAGATAACTTTGGTGTGTACGGCATCGAGTCATATTCTTGATTTATATCCAAATTTGATAATAATTTAAAATAAGCAATACACTTGTATACTTTTTTCAGCATTTTCTTCGTAACATCACAAGTGAATAGTACTCAATGTAGACTAATAATAATGACAGTTTATATTTTCTTATAAACGGGTGTTTTTAAGAAATGCAAGCTATTTTTGCAGACACGATCAGTTATGTTGTAAGTTACAGTCATGAAGTATTATAAATCAATACTATTTTACTGGTATAAAGGTATATTTCACAACTGTAATCCAGGTTGCGTCGTTGATGAAGGCAATGCGCAATTCACGAGGGAATTGTAAGATATGGGACCAATAATGTTTGCAGATCATTTGTCATTGTAAATGGTCAAAAATGTACATTCTTTGTTCTCTTTCAAAAAGTTAAATGGAAGCTGAAATGGTGAGAGACAAAAGAAGACAAACAACAACAACGCAAAAGAAAGCAAGTGGAGTACTTAGGGAGTGATTAATATGTATATATACATTTATATTCTGTTTAGTGATTATAGTTATTTTTGTGCACTAACTAACTATTCCCGTGATGCTAACCTTTATATTGTGTGAACTAATATTATTGTCCTGTGTATGTCTATCATGTACTTCCAATAATATAAAAATTTATAATTGTAGTTTGTTGTAACTACACGTTTAATGAACTTAAAATATCTATGTTGGACGAAAAAGTGGGTGTAGGATTCAGACGCAGAAGTGCATTGTCATCTTTGAGCAGTCTGGTGACTGAGGAGATGAACACTGCGAGTGTGTTTGCGTCGCGCACATCAGCTGGTAGTCTATTCCAAATGACTGAAAACTCATTTAAAAAGAAGTTGTACCGCATGTAAGTCTGACAATGCTCTATAGCAGCTAGGTTGTGATGATTTCTAAGATTGTAACTGATGACAGCGGTAGGTTTAATTATTGGCTCGGAGGAGTGCACGAGCAGATTAGTTAGCTTGTAGTAAAAAATCAGGTTTAGCTTAAGACGTCTTTTCCAGAGTGGTTCTAAACTTAGTCTGTCGCAACGTTCATAGTATTGGAGACCACTTTCTAAACCAAGAATTCTTAAGGTGAATTGCCGTTGCACTCCTTCTAACTTAACCTTGTCATTTTGTCTGAGTCCGCTAAGAATAAACGGGCAGTATTCTAAAGTAGGTCGGACGCATACTTTATATAATAAAACCCTAGTTTCACAACAAAAGAAATTGCGAGTTATGCATCCTAGGAGCCTTCGTGTTTTACGTCTGGCATAATCAGTTTGTTCAGAGAACGTTAAGTTACTAGAGTATCTGATAGCGAGATCTACGACTGAGTTGAGCTTGGCTAGTTTACGCCCATTAATTTCAAGATTCAGGTCAAGGTTACTGTTTCCGATACAAATCCAGCCGCATTTATCAATGTTGAACTTTAGACAGGATTCAGTACACCATGTTGCGAGACCACTTAGTTCAAGATGTATTTTATTTACCATATCGCTTAGTTCATGAGCGTAGCAGGAGTAAACGACTTTGAGGTCGTCAGCATATAGGAATGATTTACCTGAGGTGAAGCAGTTGCAAATGCTGTTAATGTATACTGTAAATAAATGTGGATCTAGGACACTACCTTGCACAACCCCACTTGTGATCTGCCTAGGATGAGACAATACAGATCCAACCTTGGTTATTTGTACCCTATTGCTTAGAAACGATTTTAACCAGCTCAGTAATGGATTGCGAATCCCACATAGTTCATTTATTTATTTACTCCTGTTTATGCAGGAACATACCAATTGTACAGGCATGGATAAATTATAATATAAATTACACATGTTTCGATGTATGTTGAATTTACAGTTGGTTTGTTCTTTCTGACATTAGAGTCAGTCGGAACAGTCTGCAAAATAGTCTGTCTGTGTAACACATAAAGAGATATAGAAATATTGTCTTCGCATTAACAAAAAACCCAGACTTCATATGAATGTAATACAAATATCTGGGAAAAATAAAGCTTGAAGTCAATTCTCCTATAAAACTTTGTTGTGGACAGCATCCGTGAGATAAAGTTTATTGATGTATTATTTTGAGTCAATAATGTATTTATTCCATTTTTGTCAGCAGTCTTATTGTAGTTTTATAATAGGAAAGAAATTTGATCTTTGATACGAAAATTAGATAAGGTAATTTTAGATTGTTTTAGTGCATCAAATGGGGCCGAGGTTAATTCTAGAACTATCCATTTGCGCCATTTTCGTCAGCATGGCAGACTGTACATGTAAGTTGAATAATTCATTGAAAACTGTTTGAAAACCAGTTGTTTCTTTATATCAGATCAAGAATACTCCTTGTACAGAATGTTAGCCAGCGTTTTCAAGTGGTTGCTTCGGATCGCTCATGGAATTTTAGTTTGAATTTACTTAAATGGTCATTTCAGTTTAGATGTTGGGTTGTTCGACCTCGACCAGGAGGTATGTAGAAGAGTAATCTCAGCAGCAGAATAGCAGAAAGATAAAGTATGTAAAAATGAAGAAAACATTAATATTTTATGTATATATAAATGTTTATAAATGTATATCATTGTATAGTAAACACTACATATAGTCTAGTTGTTCTTTCATGTATTTTTGCGAAGTCTTAAGGTTTATTTATTGTCATAATATATGTTAATGAGTCTAGGCGTTATAGTGTTCTAATAGCTCATGCGTTTTAGAAATAAGTGGTGCGGTGTGATTGGCATAGTCATTAGGATGAAGCCGTTCATATAGCAAGCGTTTGAGGGTTATAATAGAGTCACAGGTCCTTATTTCTAGGGGTAAACTGTTCCAGATCTTAGAGTACATGACTGTGAAGAAGTTTGCACGGAGTGTTGTCTTACAGTTTTTCCTAGATACTGCGCACGTTTGGTTACGAAGGTTGTAAGAGCCTTCCGGTGAGAACTGTATCTCCTTACTGTCTGAGAATGATATTTTATGCAATATTTTAAAGAAAAATGTTAGGTTACTGCTCAGTCGTCTCATCCAGAGTGGGTCGACACCTAGAGTTATACACCTTGATGTGTAGTCGTTTTCGCAGTCAAATCCTAGTAGTTTAGACGTGAAGTATCGTTGGACACTTTCTATTTTAAGTTTGTCACTTACGCGAGTGCTGCTGAGAATAAATGGACAATATTCAAGTAGTGATCTGACACAAGTTTTATATAATAATAGTTTCGCTTCGTAGCTGTGGAAATTCCTGAGTATGCATCCTAAGAGCATCCTCGATTTACGCGTCTGTGTCGCCACTTGCTCAGAAAATGTCAAGTCACTAGAGTACCTGAGTCCTAGGTCAACAACACTTTGGAGTTTAGGCAAGTCAAGAGATTCAAGTACCAGTTTAATGTTTATTGAGTGTGCACCGAAACAGATCCAACCACATTTTGTAAGGTTGAATTTTAGGTTCCATGTGGAGGGCCATGCGGTTACTCTATCTAGTTCTTCCTGAACAGCTTTCTGAAAGTACCATAAGTCATCACAGTGGAATGTGTAAGCTACTTTAAGATCATCTACAAAGATGAATGGTTTACCAAGTGAGAAATAGCCGCATATGTCGTCGACATATAGAGTGAATAGGAGGGGGCCTAAGACGCTACCTTGAACTACTCCAGAAGTGACTGGACTAGGTTTAGAGTTTACAGAACCCAGTCTAACTACCTGGGACCTGTTGTTAAGGAATGATTCAATCCATCCTAATAATGCGTTACGTATTCCTAAGGAGTTCAGCTTATTTGTTAGAAGTAAATGGTCAACGCGGTCAAAGGCTTTGGAGATGTCAAAGTAGATGACAAGTACTAGTTGTTGTTTGTCTTGGCTGCTAGTTATGTAGTTAAAGAAGTCAAGGTGACATGTCATGCACGATCTGGATTTTAGGAATCCATGTTGGTTGGGACTTAGAATATTGCAGCTGAGCATATTTTTGAGGATATCATCTTTAAATATTCTTTCTATAATTCTAGTCGCTATGGGTGTAACATTGATTGGCCAATAGTTGTTGACTTCAGTTTTTGATCCGGATTTGTGTTTGGGTACTACAAATGTGGTTTTCCATTTATCTGGATAGCTTTGGCTTTCTAGGGACATTGTACAGATCTTAAGTATTAAAACGGAAATGTCAGAACCACCGTGTTTATAAAGATACGATGGTTTACCGTCAAAACCGGCACTACTAGAGCTTTTAAGAGTATTAATGGCTTGGTTAATGTTAGAATGAGGGAAATGAACTGTAGTGATTTCTTTCAGCGTTGAAGAAGAAGGGAGTTCCATTGTAGATTGTAAACCGAGAAGTGGACTTGTATGCTTAAGGTAGTTAGCAGCAAACGTCTCATTAAACAGTTCACACATGTCTGCATGTTTGCTGTATAGTTTGCCCTTGTTTATAAGGAGAGAAATTTTATGGCTTTGCCGATTCATTCGTTTCTTTAGTATTTCTGTGAGAGCACCTACTCTGGTGGTGCTGGCTAGTGCGGTGCATTCTTCATTTCTCATACGCAAGTTATGAGCTTGCGAGATGGAGCCAAGAGCACTAAGTATTGACCCTAGTGTACTAAAGTCGTGTCGCCTGAAGTAACTTGTTGACAGTCTTTTCAGTTTCCTACGATCCTTTGGCTTTATGAATGACTTTCTATGTGGGGAAAACTTTAATGTTTGAAGTGGAATGACAGCATCTAAGCATGTGTTGGAGTTATAGTAAAAGATGTCTAGAGCTTTCGAGAGGCTATCAGTATAGAAGTACTCACTCCATTCTGAGGATCTTAGCATTGACTTTACTAGAGTCCAGTCTGCCTTACTGTAGTTCCTGTAAGTTATTTGTTGTGAAGTAGGGGTATGGGTTGCATTGCTACTTGACGGAAGTGGCAGTGCACACAGCACTGTTTTGTGGTCACTCCCTGGAAACTCAGAACCTACTAGGGTAGAAAGGGGACTTATATTGTGGCAGAAGATTAAGTCTAGTACGTTATAACCTCTTGTTGGGGTTGTGACAGTCTGTTTCCAGCCAAGTATATCCAGTGTGCCTAAGAACTTATCAAATTTAGTTGGGCCTGTGGGTATTTCCCAGTTGATTTCTGGTAAGTTAAAGTCTCCACATAGGATCTTATGATCGTAGTGTAGGGTGGATAATCGTGATTACTAAAGGTGCCAGGTGCTCTGTAGGTGCATCCAATTAATACCATTGCGTTATTTAAGTGTAAGTTAACCCATAAAGTCTCAGGCATGTTAAGTGTACTACTACCTAGCTGTGATACAGTAAGTGCATTCAGAAAGTACATAAGACAACCCTCTCCCTTACCACCTTCCCTGTCACACCGAAAGTGTGTATAGTTATCTAAGCTTATCTCTTCATCCAGTATGTTAGAATTACACCAGGATTCAGTGATGACAATTATAGGGGGTTTGTATATTACTGTGAGTGCTCTGAGCATTGGCAGTTTATTTAGAACGGATCTAGCATTTATGAGGATTAGGTAAAGATGAGATTTGAAGTAGCATTTGAAGTACTTAAGTTCGTTAATCAGCCCCGAATGTGGTTCAGCACCCAGTAGTACTGTTTGACATGACGACTCTATGTTAAGAGGAGTTTCGACATCATGCTCATCTATGTCTATCGGGTTCGTGTGTGCTGTTTTCGGTGAAGAATTGAGCGTTGGAGTACTGGATGTGCTATAGGCTAAGGCATTTTTATTTTTAGTTAAGCCAGAAACATGGGTGGGGATCTTTATTTGACCTAAACTTGTGCATGTACAAAGTGTGCTTAGTGGATGCGGGTGAAATAGACTGTTCCTATATTCGTGCAAAGGGGGAGCAAGCATTAACGGTTTAGGAGTGTTAACATCCCTACCAGCTGTTTTTTCAACGCTGACAGGGACGCAGGGGATAAAAAATGATTGGGACCTTGTGGAGACCATGGTCTATTATTCCACCTATTGTTAGGTACTAGTTGTGTCCTTGTATGGGTTGCGTGTGTACTGCTTTGTGGGTTAGTTCCCAGCAGACTTGTACCATATATCCGATCAAAATTTATTTGCGTGCCATACTGTGAATGCTCTGAGTTGTTGGTGGTCGAGTTCTGACTATTGCCACTTGTACTATTGAGGGAGGCATTGTTGTGGCGTTGGTTATCAGTGTGTGCCATGGTGCTATTTCGCACTTTTTGGGTGCCAATACTATTGACCGTGGGAGATGTGGGCTTATTTATACTGCCATTGTTGTTGTTGGCATGATTCGGGGTCATATTCTCCATTTGTTTACCAATGGACTTATGGACAGGAGAGGACAGGGCCGACTTTCGGGGGATTTTGACTTTTTTCCGGGATTATTTGGTGAAATGTCTATATCTACGGTGATAGGCGGTATAGTTTTATTGGCTATTTGATTACAATTCAGTAGCCTTGCGGTTGGTGTCTCTCTCTGAGAGGATAATTCTGTGTGGTTTGAGAGGGGTGGTGCGGTGGATTCTACGGTGTCTCTCAAAGGGTTGGGTATAATTGCTGCTTGCAATGTCCTATTGTTTATTCCACAATTAGACTCAGTGTGATGATTGTATACGCGCCTTTCTATGACTGTCTTGTCCACTGCAACCTTTATTAGTTTGTAATTTCTGACTTGCGATAGGGTGTGTTGGGAGTGGATGAATTTTCTGGCCTCTGCCGGTGTTTCGAACTGAAAACGAATAGGACAACACTTTTCATGTTGACTCTTCTTCAGCCTGTATCACTTAGTCTTGGAGTTGGGCATTTTCGCCTCACTAAGTAGGATGCGCTGTACCCTTTTTAGTGCCTCATTGTCCGGAACGTTGTAGACAATAGCATTTAGTTTAGCATCGAGTCGTTTTGTTACTTCTGTAGTAACAAAGTTAATGAGGTTATCCACCTTAGATACCGATTCCGTGTCAAGTTTGTTAAGGTCTACAGTTCTCATGAGGATAGTTAAAGGTGTCAGTTCACAGACCTGCGATCTGATATCACTGATCTGATCTGATAAATTGGATATTTTGGTATTGGTATCAGAAATTCCAGGATCTACTGACTTATTGTTTTTTAAGTCCCTTAACTCGGCCTTAAGTTCTCCTACAGACAACTTTAGAAGTTCTATTTCTGAAGATAGTACTGAAACAGAGCTTGAAGGCTGGAGCTTTTCGATAAGTACGTAAGGTGAAGGGAGGGTTTCTGTATGAGCAGTTTTGGGAGTAGTGCTAATACTAGCTGTCAGTATAGTTTTATCCTCAGTTTCAGCTCGACGCTTACGACATACAAGTGGGTTATGTGGCTCACTATAACCATTTGTATGGAGTGTGTTGCTTGATGTAGCAATCAGCGACTTAAGATTAGTCATCGGATTAACAGGGGATTGAGTTCGTTGCTTTTTACTTTGGTTAACCATAACTATTTTATATGAGAGTTATTAGTTATAGGTATAGAGGTAGTAGAGTACTTGTGCAAGTATTACAACAAGATAAATTTTATGTAACGAATCACGCAAAAATGTAACGCAAACGTTGGACGTACCGCGTTTCGGTGTTGCGAAGACCAAGACATGCATACAGCTTCTCAAAGAGAATACTGTGAGATACCATGTCAAATGCCCTAGATATATCGAAGTAGAGAACAACAACTAGCTTACGTGCTTCGCGACTACTAGTGATGCAGTTGAAAAAGTCGAAGTGGCAAGTAACGCAAGACCTATTTTTGAGAAATCCGTGTTGAGACCTTGTAACAAGATCTTCCTTAAGTAGATAGTCTGACAGTTGATCTTTGACAACTTTCTCCATGATTCGAGAGACAACTGAGGTTATATTTATGGGTCTGTAATTGCGGACGTTTGCATTATCACCGGATTATGAAGCTAGTTTTCCACTCATTAGGGTAAGTGCCGGTGTCCATGGGTACTGAGAAGAATTTAAGAAGTAATAGGGGTATATCAAACCCACCGTTTTTCAAAATTATAGAAGCAAGGCCATCTGATCCCGTGCTAGTGGAAGGTTTCAGGCTTTTAACTGCTTGTTCTATTAATTGGTTGGTGAACACTATGCTTCCGAGGAAAGAGCTAGTAAGGGGGGCCGGTGTCACCAGGAATGCGCGTTTCCAAACTGTAGTTTGCAAACCACTCACTGAATATTTCACAGATAGTGGCAGGCTCATTGTAGATAACTTTGTCATGAAGTAAATAGGGGATGTCCCTCGTCGACTGTATTCGTTTTTTAAGAAGTGTTGTTAAGTTATGAACTTTGGAGGTGCTTTCAAGTGCCCTTAATTCTTCGTCGAGGTCCTTTTGAGAGCGTTGGCGCTTGATAGATTCAAGAGACTCATGGATTGGGTGCAGTAGTGATATATCCTTAGTGGAATAGTACTGTTTCTTCAACTTCCTTAACTTATTGCGGCACGCCCTCGGAATGTATTCAGCTTGGTGTCTACTTAATTTCACTACCTTCTTAGGAGCAACAGCATCCAGACAAAGGATAACATTCCTGTAAAATAGGGACACTACAGCCTCCAAGGAGTCAGTGGTGAAATAGTCATCCCAGTGACAGAGTCGAATGAGTTCTTGGACTAATTCCCAGTCTGTATGTTTGTAACCACGACATATCAAGCTCCCTGAATCCTGTTTGCTTCCTGTATTTAGTGGTGAGAAAGGCAGAGAGCAGAGTACCATTCTATGGTCACTACTGGAAAATCTGTTACCAACATAGGTGGAGACTGGGATTGTGTCATGACAAAACACAAGGTCCAACATGTTGTCGCCACGAGTAGGTGTCTGGACGTGTTGTTGCCATCCATAACAATCGATAGTGGCAAGTAATTCGTCGAAGCGTTGGGGGCCGGAACTACTTAACCAATTGACTTCTGGAAGAATGAAGTCCCCTGCAATTATTTTGTAATTAGTACTAAACGATGAGGCGTGTGCGAATGATTTAGCTAATAACGCATCAGTTTCTTTGGTTGAGCTTGGTGCTCGATAAACACAGCCTATGAGAAGCTTGTACTTATCTCCTTGTAAGACGACCCAGAGTGAATCAGGTACCTCGTTCAGTATTTCATCTTCCACCTTACTGGCTACGAATGAGTTATGTATATATATGAGACATCCTCCACCACGCTTGCAGTCTCTATTTATACGGTGTACAGCGTAATCATCTATGCCTATATGCATATCAAGTACAGAGTATGAGCACCATGATTCAGTAATCAGAGCTACAGTAGGCTTGGTGATTAATTATGATGTCCTTAGTTATCTTATTGATTAAGGAACGTGCAGTAATTAGCAATATCGTGAAAAATTTACGGGATAATACAAACTGGGTTGGTTCGGACTTTCAATGTTGCAACTAAGCATATGCTTGATGGAGTTATCTTTAACTAGTCTCTCCATAATTCTAGATGCTATAGGTGTGATATTCATCCGCCTGTAGTTGTTGACTTCTGTTTTCGAGCCGCATTTGTCTTTAGGCATAATAAACGATGTCTTCCATATATCTGGGTGAGTTTGGGTTTCTAAGTTCATTGCGCAGATTTTCAGCAGTAGTAGGAGAATTTCAGGGCCACCATACTTATAAAAATAGGATGATATACCGTCAGCGACAAAACCTTTAGAGCTTCTGAGAGTTCTGATAATAAGAACGTCGTCAGCCAAAGGTCTAGATAAAACGAAATTCTTTTTCAAGGGTTTGTCCCTAAGCGTTCTAGCAAAATGTCGGCTAGAAATGGACCTGGGTTTCAGTTCTTCTGACATAGTTTCCAGTGAAAATATATAGCAAATATCACAAATAATTCAAAGATATACTTCAAGCGTTCAAACTGATCGCAGAACTTGTTTAACAGACCAGGCCGAATCAAGAAACTTGAAGTTCTGCCAAAACCAATTAAATGGAAGCGATGCTTGGACAATACTAATAGTAATTTATATTTCGCATAAGCGGGTAAGTTTACAAGAAATGCATGCCATTTTTACAGGAGCTATCAGTTATGTCATAAATTACAATCCTGAAGTATCATAAATGAATACTTCTTCAAATGTTTAAATTGATCAATTATTGCAGAAGCAATCAGAGCATGTTTTTATAAGTGTTTAATTGTAAATCCTTTACTGAGGTCACCATCAAAGTAGAGCGACCACTCAAACTTCGCTCCATTTCCTGCTGATAGGTATGGATAACTAGTGAACAGCGTATATTTGGGTGAGGAGAACCTCCTGGGAAGCTGCATAATAGCATCAAATACAATTACGGATAATACATCACTGAAAGTGAATTTACAAGATATATACAAGAAATAGGTGGGGACTCTTTCGAATGATAGAATACACTTGCAAAGTTAAGTGCTATCCATATCGGTCTGAACTTGGAAACTATGAAATTTGCAATGCGAATACAACATTGTTCGAAAATTGTCGTTGTTGAGTTCTTAATCAAAGCAGCCAGACTTTAAGCAAGCAACAGTTATGAACAACAAGCAAGAATTTGCTTTACCAAAGCCCTAGATGGTAAAGATAAAATAGAGAATACTTGCGCGTAAATAAAAGGCTTTGAAGAACTTTATGCTGCAGCCAATGCAAGAAAAACCTCACAGCATACAGTCTTGCAGACTTCAGCCGAACGCAAAAGAAAAGAAATTCTTCTAGCCAAACTCCATCAAATCCATAAACAGAAGAAAATGGATACAAATACGATTCACCCAATCATAAATGGCACAAAAGCTCTACTTAACACAAAATGCAGAGTGGTGTATAAACCACAACCTCAGTGTTTATGGATGGAGAGGTTAATGTCAATAATTCTGCTGAGAACTAACCCGCAATACAACAATGCACACTGTGAAGACTGTATAAGGCCACAGCTAGTGACTTAAAACTGCAGGCAGAATAGTAAGCTGTGTGCATTGCAAGGTACCAATAATCTTTTTATCCGCCAAATCCACGTCATCTCTGACGATGCAACTGATGGAGATGTCAACCCTCCTCATTCCGAGCCACTATTTTTGGCTCCTTCTTGGGGAGGAGGTGGACGCGGCGTAGTGCACACACACTTATCAGACTCATCCGATGCTCGTACAAGCACAGTCCAAGTAAGAACTCCTACCCATATCTCTTGCCTAGCTAGGAATATAACTACCTTGTTCCATAGCAAATTCAATACCAAGACTTCTCATTATTCACCGAAAGGAGGCGGAGAGTAACTCGATGGACATAGGTGAACATGATACTGATACTGCTTGCAATACATGATCGTTATGCCACACAGAACCGATGGATGCCGAAAAACACCTGGGCCTGACTAACGAGCTCAAATACTTTAAACATTATTAGACAAAAACAAGTAGTTCAGCAAAGGGTCTCTTTTTGGCGAATTCATTTTCAATGCTGTACAATCGTAAATATATCTGGTTATTTTGTGTGTGTGTATACATTAAATTTGTCAAACGAAAATACGGTTAGTAAGTTCAAATGAATTGGATGTTGGTAAGAGGATAGCAACAAAAGTGATGAGTTGTCATAAATGACTGTTAAATAAGAGTTACGCAATGGCATGAATGGTTTGATGAATGGGGTATACTCAAAGGGTGTACATGGAAACAAAATAATATACAGAATTACACAAGGGTTTTAAGTTAGAAAAATAAGCATACAAACAGAAGTAAGATCAAATCAAACAAACAAAGAAGAGTTGGGTCAAATCAACGGAGTTGTTACCATGCGAGTAGAAGTGGTTGGATGATTTTCTTTTGTATGCGTAGTTCTGGTTCCACCAACTGGATGGTTAGGGCTTCTGCGATGCAAAGAAGACGGAATCGTACTGTTTTTGGGAGGTTGTTCTTCACTTTGTAGATCACTTTGAAGGAGGCGTTCGTTGAGATGGAATGACCAGTGTTGACGAGATGTTTGATTATTGCACTCCTTATATGGCCATTATTTCCTTTCTGTAGCCACGCTGGGTAGTGTTCTTTGACCCTTTTTGATAGGATGCGCGTTGAACGACCGATGTACCTGGCTCCACAGCAACAGGTGAACTGATATATACACATAGAAGTGGTCATGTGCGGAATCTTGTCCTTTGGGTTTCTGCAGATCAGCGGGTGACTGGAAAACACTATTCTTAGTGTTGCCGCAGGGAAAGTTCTTCCTAAAGAGGTAGAAATTCTGCTTCTGAGGACGTCACCAAGTGGGTCTCCTTTGAAGTTAGGTTCATATAAAGTATCTTTTTGGCACGGATGGTGTCTCTTGCTTTTGGTTTTTCTGTTTGATGTTTTTGTCTACTAATCTTGGTGGGTAGCCATTTTGTATGAAGATTTCCCTCAGGAAGTTTAGTTCTTCTTCCATGGTGTCGGAGCTGCAGATGCGTCTGACGCGAGTGGCAAGGGATTTAATTAGGTTTCTTTTCCGACTGATTGGTACCCAGCTGTAGAAACTTGTTAATTGTCCGTTCCAAGTCGGTTTCCTATGGATTGACCTTCTTAAAGTTCCGTCATCTCTCCCTGTAAGCTCAACGTCAAGAAAAGGGATTTTAGATTCATTTTCAGTTTCCAAAGTGAACTTTGTGGCTGGATGGCATTTGTTGAATATTTGCAGTAGTTGGTTGAGATCGTCACCGTCATCACAGATAACAAAGATGTCGTCAACATATCTAACGTACAACTGGAAATTGTCGATGGTTGATTTGAGTGGGCCGTTCTCGAGGCTTGCCATGAAGCAGTCTGCTAGTAATGGGCCCAGTGGAGATCCCATTGAGATCCCATCTTGTTGTCTGTAAATAATGTCGTTGAATGTGAATTGCACACTGAGTGTACATCTCAGTAGTAGTTCTTTTAAACAGGTCGTCGGTAATCCGATGTTCAGCTGATTTTCGTCGAAATAGTGATAAACATTAGAGACAGTTTCTGTGAGTGGAACGTCGGTAAATAGTGATTCAGTGTCGAGGGAGAGCATAGTTTTGTTCTTTGTATTGATATCTTTAATGTAATCGACGAATTGGAAAGTGTAACGAAGTGAATAGTGGCACATTCGTTGTTAATTCCTTTCCTACCTGTTCATTCTCAATCTTTCCCTTGTTCAACATTATACTACTTGCCATTAGTAAGTAGTATGAGTTTTATATGTTAATTTATAACAATGACATTTGCTTACAACTGCAGTTAAATTACTTGTTCTATTATCATTCTATCAATGTATAGTTCTTATTTTTCTTCTCCTTAAACATTATTTGCTGACCTTACCCTATAGTGTATGCTTTACTATTGAAAGTTGTTTGTTCATATTTGTTTATTCTTTGCTTGGCATTCGCGGGCCGTTTGAACCGACACGTGGATCGACCTTGACACAGCACTGCTGTTTTTACTTATTGACTGCACAGTGGTTGTGCATTTGACGGCATTTAGCCACAGACACCTCACATTTTGAGGTTTGTATATTATATATCTAATTTTATGTAATAAAGTACCGTATTGCAGAATATCCTGAATATATTGAATACGACATGAAATGTGGCGATGGAGGATTAAAAAAATTAGACTGATTTTGTCATACGGATTGTGTGGATTGTTTTTGGTACATTAACACACACTATATATATCGTAGTATTAGTAGTATTGATAATTTTAATAATAATGAAAGCAACACTAATAATATTTTGACATCACTTTGACTTCTCCCAACAATCTTCAATAATGTCGTGTTGATGTTTAGAGACAAGTAGATGAGATATTCACTTCTCATGCATAAATAAACATTGTGTAGTGAAAATTTCAGGAATGGGTATTATAGTTAGATGGGAAGCTTCGGCTTCTTTCTGACCGATTGTTGTGGCAGTTGATGCATTTAACTTAGTCGCTTGATACACGTCTTGCTCACGTTTGAATGAATCAAGATCCAGCATGATCCAGCATATCAACAGGAGCACAATCGATTTGAGTAATTCAGTCAATTGAGACTGAAAATGTCGAAAATTAGTGATTGATTCACTTTATGGAACGTCTTTCATTCCTTCAGTATCGTCCTCGGTTCCATTGAAACTACTCATTCATTCATCACTTTCTCATTCTTTCTTCTGTACTTGAAGGATGAATACCACGACATGACGGGACATTTACTAGACTAATTCGTGTCAGATGAACATATGTATTCAAATGTGATAATTATAAAAATAATACTGAAAGTAATAATAATGATATTTTGACATCACTTTGACTTCTCCCTACAATCTTCAATAATGGTCGTGTGTGTAAAATGTCATAGTCATTTTAGAAATGAGGCCATTGAAAAATTCACCTGTGACTGTACTTTTACTCGCACCATAACTCCGTCCTATCTTACAACCATTTCTCATTATTCGTTTCAACAGAGCAACAACGAACACATTTGCAGGCGAATATGACTTCGCTTATCTTCGTGGATTCCCTTCAACTGCGAACATACTCAACTAAATCAGATCACAATTTACAAAATGCTTGAACACACTTTTCATGGTGACTTGGAGTTATAGATAGAAAGTTTAGAAGAAAAAATTCTGAGAATGATGTGATTAGACAATTTATTCAAAATTAATAGACTGACTATTTACTATACAATTAGACGATTAAGGGAGATAAAGTGGACATTCTGCTTGAAAATGATGACTGACTGGAGACAAGATACAAGATCGAAAAACAGAGTGAATTGAAACACATCATGAATGAGTAGTAGAGGCAAATTATGACAGACAAACAATCTAGTGTATTCCTCATGAAGTCTCTGAACTAGTGCATAATAACCGAGGTGATCACACTATTGATAGCATGATGACATATTGATAATCTGCAGTAATAACAGTGTAGTCAGTCAGTTATTTTGAGCGTATATGTTTGTAGGGGGAGAGGGATGGATATGGGAACTATTGTCTCATCAGGATGTTTGGCTTGACAATAAATTGTGAAATTAAGGTAAAGTTTCGTCACTATAATTCAATACAGAGAAAGCAGTACAACTGAAGTCAATGTTCGCAGAGAGCTTGAAAATCCCGATGACGGAAACATTTAGGAAATAACCAGGATGAACAAAGCTCAGGTGATTAGTGAGCTTATTCAGTGTAGGTGTGACTCTTGAAGATGTAGTCGAGTCCTGAGTTTGCAATTTTTTCTAAACATATTAAACACGTATGAATGACGCCTACTCATTGTCCATTGTCAGTCAATTATAATTTACTTTCTTACCATTTTCAAATGCACACAGACCTATGTGAGTTCATACTGAAAACAATGTGCGAAATGAGGTTCCAGGCCTCATTGACCAACACAAGGACTTCAGTATATGGAGCTATTTTAGGCATCACATGCAACGATAAAGACCACAGACTTTTCCAGTGACTGGTTATCATCATCTTCTGTGTTTATTGTGGAAGGCGGACACCGAATAACTTGCATCACTTTAGTCGTAAACTACAATGAAGCTAATGTAACGTGTTCAACGTGTTACTAAGCATGAAAGATGCTACCTGTGTTTTTAACCAGCTTTCATCACGCAATCAGTTCTGTGTTCAGCATAGCTAACGAAGTCATTCCTTATTTATAACACTGTATTCATTCGAATTTTAGGCCTGTGTTGTATTGACATATTGAGTATTTCATTGGTCATGTCGCTGATGTGGCATTTATATACTGACAAGCTTATTTTTCATGGTTGGCATTTGTTGTGGGTAAATCAGAAGCCGTGTGCTGTTTCTGAACTGCACTAGCCAAGACGATTATATTCATCTTCCAATCCATTCATGCTTTCAAAAGTCGAGTTTTTATGCTAGCTGTTAAGTATTTCGATGGAGAAACACTTCACTATTATTGTATATTTATTTCTGTCTTTGCGCGAACACACAAACTGTACACATATGGATGATTTCTTGTTTCAGTTACATAATTTTGGTTTATGGTGAATTGACACGGTTGCTGTACTTTTCAACTGCAGTCAGTTGGGACAGTCTGCCAACTCCTCAGTGGATTATCACAATAATAAAAATGGAAATAGTGTCTTCGCATTAACAGAAACCAGGTCTGTACTGGATGGATCACAAATACCTTGTAGAAAATAAAGCTTCAGTTCCATTCTCCTATATAACTTTGCTGTATACGGCATTGCATCTTATTCTCGATTGATAGTCAGATGGTGCACTAACCTAAAATGAGTAGAATATTCGTATCATTTTCTCGACAATGTCATCGTAGGGTACCATCAGAAGTGGAATGTCTTCGACGTAAACGAATATCGGACATATCCATGTGGAATTGTTTTGATGAAGATAAAGGCTATCGTGATGTATTTCCGCGCGTAGTATGGGTTGTCGTGTTCACGCCTATAGGGGCGCCACAATAGTCTGTTCTTGTGAAAATAGGAAATATTTCACCAGTCCTAGGTTTCTGTAGTCGAAAAAGCGGTATGTACTCATATCATGTTCGTAATAATGCGTCAAATTCTTTTGATATCCAAGATGGATTATCACGAAGAAAGACGTGCACTAAGAGAAATTATGCATAGAAACTACTTCTATTTTTGTCTGAGAGCCTTGAAGGTTTAATATTTGTGAGAGCTCTTGATTTTGGAGTGTTAGCAATTATTCTATGAGATACAGGCCTTTGATGGAGAATAAACCCACAGACACAAGTTAGATATCTGTTTTGAGGAGTGTAAGCTGTTTCATTTTCATCCGTGATGAGTGAAATGCTTCATAACACATCGAAGAAATAATATTATGAATAAGGCACACGGCCGAACCTTGTCATGATCACGTCCATTCTGATGAACAACATGGTTGAAATTGTACAGCCGAAGATGTGATATGAGTGGAATTCACATTGTCACATGGAATGTTGCTAACCCTTAACTACTTACTGCACCAAGTGGCATCAACTTATCTTGATATCAGTGTGCATTGGGACAAGAAGAATACTACGCGTTGTTCTTCTGAAATGTGATACCAATTATAATTGGCAATAATTACTTGTCGAAATGTAGCTTGCAGCTGTACAGATGCTGCAAGCAAATTATCGTTGAGGGAACGTTAATCAAAATGGACACTACACTACGCATCCTAGAATATCAATAGCAATGCTACAGACATTTTATAAGACACCTACTAAAAGGAAATAATCTGAGCAGATTGAAAGACGTGTTACTCCAGTTTCAATAATCACCATATTTTGGATGTGTTAGACATCTTTCAACATTCGGAATGACAACACGACATGAATTCATCATTCGCATAGTGCTAGACGTGGCAAGAGAAACAATGTATGTGATAGTGAAGGATAGAGTAGAGTGCAGAGATGATCACAGAGCAAGAGAGAAAAGATAGGCGAATATAAAGTGTTCAACTTTCATACTACATGCTAATTGCAACGAATTCGAAAATGCGCTTGATTTACTTATTCGCAGAATTCCAGCAACATCAGTCATTATGTTTACAGGAATTTCTTTTATTACAAAGACTGAATAAGACATAATGATGGCCATTGTCGTCTCAACCATACGAAAAATAAGACATGCGTCACATCTCAAAAAAGGGATTTTACTTCAATGTCTCCGTGATTGCATCTTTACTGTCCATTGAGCTCCCAAATTTAGGCGCTTTTATTAGTGCTCTGTCCTCCTTTCTTGTCCGACTGGTTTGTCGTGTTACTCGTGTACAGTATGCGGGACTACACCTATACACTACGGAATCATCTGACCTGCTGCTAAAGTTCAATAATCTGTTCATTCAGTCGCTTCGATTTTGGCTTCCAGCTAGAATTGACCTCGGGCGCACTGCAGAATGTTTCAAGCAGACTGAAAATCACTGTCCCTAGTTCTGCAATGTGCCAGTTCATTAACGTCAGTCAACATGTTGACAGCAATTCATCAGTGACGAAATAATTATGGCAAACAAATCTGTACAGACAGTTACTTGTCGGTATTTTCCACTAAATATACCTCACATCTCGCTGACTACATCATCTCTATTCTATATCAGCAAAAATAAATCTGCTATCAAGAAGAGATGAAAGCTTGAATTATTAGACGGCATTACAAGCTCGAACTAACAGTACCTTTTTATCGTGTAAACGCTAAGTTTATGTAAATAAGCTATTATTATTTACTTGTCAATGTCTCGCAAAATGGTGTACGGCGAATTTAATCCGCAATACGTTTTGGAATGTCGGGTCTTACCGAGATCTCTGTGTTGTTTGTATCAAGTGGGAAGTTGATGGAGCTCAAATAGAAAGAAGACATTCGAAATCCACCATCAAATGTTTCGCAACTGAAAAGATTTGTATAATCATTTGCGGAAATTGATTTCACGTACAACAACAACAACAAGGGAAAGTAGGTTAATTCATTCACTAATAAGCATTCAGGTACTCTTTGCTCCAGTTTGTGATGCCGTATAACCTTGAATGTGGGCGTACAGTTGTATCTGCTTGAAATGCAAAGAGTTTAGACATGACGCAACGTGGATACTGAACAGTCTCCGTGGGATAATTGAAGGTACTTACCATACGAAGACTTTCATTTTGGACTACGCCCAGTCAATTTATGTAGGTAAACTTCATCGATGTTGCATTGAAGTAAAACGTCTGCTCTAGTATTTTTGAGTTCCACTCAATGTGCTTGTGGTCAGCGTAGATCCGTATTCCCTAGGATGTGAGCTTAAATTACGCAGGCTTAATCGCGCTGGAACACTATCGATTAATATGAATGATTACTTATATGGAATTTACTGAAGCACAAGTGTCAAGAAGTAATGTGCGCAAACATTGCTGGTTATATAATTGTTAAGTCTGACAAAGAATTTATTCAAAAACAGTCAACCAGTCTTGTTATTCCTCTTGTCTACCTCTGCGAACATTGACTACATTTGTACTCCTTTCTCTGTATTGATTTATAGTGGTGAAACTTTACCTTTATTTCGCAATTTATTATCAAGACAAACGTTCCCATGAGACAATAGTTCCCATATCCATCCCTCTCCCCCTACAAACATATGCGCTCAAAATAACTGACTGACTACACTGTTATTACTGCATATTATCAATATGTCATCATGTTATCAATAGTGTGATCACCTCGGTTATTATGCACTAGTTCAGAGACGTCATGAGGAATACACTAAATTGTTTGTCTGTCATAATTTGACTCTACTACTCATTCATTATATGTATCAATTCACTCTGTTTTTCGATCTTGTATTTTGTCTTCAGTCAATCCTTATATCCAAGCGAAATTCGCACTATACCTCCAGCACCTGTCTAATTTTATTGTAAATAGTCAGTCTTTTAAAACTGAATAATTTGTCTGCTCACATCATTCTCAGGATTGCTTTGTCTAAACCTTCTATCTATAACTCCAAGTCACCATGAAAAGTGTGTTCAAGCATTTTGTAAATTGTGATCTGATTTAGTTGAGTATTTTCGCAGTTGAAGGGAATCCACGAAGCTAAGCGAAGTCATATTCGCCTGCAAATGTGTTCGTTGTTCTTCTGTTGAAACGAATAGTGAGAAATGGTTGTAAGATAGGACGGAGTTATGGTGCGAGTAAAAGTACAGTCACAGGTTAATTTTTCAATCGCCTCATTTCTAAAATGACTATGACATTTTACACACACCGCCATTATTGAAGATTGTAGGAAGAAGTCAAAGTGATGTCAAAATATCATTATTATTGCTTTCATTATTATTACAATTATCAATACTACCAATTCCACGATATATGTAGATAGCAGAGTGTGTTAATGTACCAAAAACAATCCACACAATCCGTATGACAAAAATCAGTCTAATTTTTTTAATCCTCCATCGCCACATTTCATGTCGTATTCGATATATTCGGGTTTGTTTTAAGAGACAAGTAGATGAGATATTCACTTCTCATGTATAACTAAGCATTATGTAGTGAAAATTTCGGGAATCAGTATTATAGTTAGATGGGAAGCTTCGGCTTCTTTCTGACTGATTGTTGTGGCTGTTTCTCCGTATGATGCTTTTAACTGAGACGCTTAATACTCGTCTTGCTCACGTTTGAATGCATCGAGAATATGACCCAGCGTATCGACTGGAGCACAATCGATTTGAGTGATTCATTCATTCAAAACTGGAACTGTCGAAAATTAGTGATTGATTCACTTTATGAAACGTCTTTCATTCGTTCAGTATCGTCCTCGTTTCCATTGAATCTACTCATTCATTCATTCATCATTTTCTCATTCCTTCTTCTCTTCTTGAGGGATACCTGCCATCAATTCACAGGACATTTACTTCGGTAATCAGTTTCAGATGAATGTATATATATATTCACGAATCATTTGGAGACAACGTGCTTCTTATTTTCTCTTTCACTTGATTAGACTTTAGTTCATTTATTTCATCAAGCCTTTCACAGACCATCAAATATATACAGCGGTCATATGGTGAGTAGGCTTTCGTAATTCATACCACATTCTGTTTGATGTTGTCCGCTTTGCATTTCAATCAGCAATTCTTCGAGGCTGCTTTCTGAAAGAGATTCAGTTGAGTCACTCTGCTGCTGTTGAAAGATGAGCGTACGTGTGGCAGACTGTTGTTGCTGCTATCTTTTGTCTGATTTAGAGTGCACGTATATTCTAGTACTTCTTCGCGTTTATGATTGTGTCCTAACGTTGCGATTACTTGACATCCACAACGTATTTCAAAAGGCACTTGCGAAGGAATACGATAGTGTATTATTGCAGCAATCGAAATTCAAAAATCGAGCGAGTACAAAAGGTATCAATTGTTAACATGCAAGATTTAGAGTAATAAACAAATCGAAGTCCAAATACATAGTGAAAGCATACTGCGATGATGAGTAATAAAACGGGTCACTACAATAGCCCCTCCGTAGAATGCAGGTAAATGAAGTTTACCTGTATTCGGAATGATATTGTAAATTATAATTACAGAAGAAATATATACGAGTTTCTGGTATGAAAACCGAATTGAGGATTTTAAGTTTTTGAGGTTTGATAATATAACTGTATATATGCAAAAATGTTAACAACTTCGAAACGAACCAAAATGTTTAGAAAGTTGTGCAAAATGTAACAATAAAACCAGAAAAATTATTAGAATAATAATGGGGTTGTTATTGTAAGGAGTTACAGAATAGATTTATATCTTACATACCGTTAATAGTATAGTAATGAGGAAGTATGGAAATGACTTGGGTAAACATTCAGTTATCTTTATTTCCATGAAAGCTGGTTGTACAAGTGGAATTGTACAAGAAGAGATGGCTGTGCAAGAGAAGAGTGGAGCAGTAGCTGCTGCTGCTGGTACGGTTGAAAGTGAACGTTCGTCAGAATGTTGTTGTTGTTGCTGGGGTGTTGTTACTCGGCGTTGAGGAGTAACTTGGATTGATGTTTGCTGAGGTTGGAGAGTAGAAGTTGGTTGATTGATAGCCATTCCCACAGAAGCAGTCGGCATAAACTGTGGTAAACCAGTGACTTGAATCAGCTGACCGTTAGGACCAACAGTCATGACTTTTAATGGAGCTCCTGGTGCCAGAGTGATAAACTGGGGAGTAGCAGCGGAGCATGCAGCTACAGTACCAGGTTGACCACTGACAGAGACGTCAGTTGCCCTCATTGTTGCTTGTTGCTGATGTTGTTGGATATAAGCTTGCTGTTGAGCTGGTTGCAACTGATGAGCTTGTGCTTGAATCTGTTGTTGTTGAGGTGATTGGGTAAACTGTTGTAATTGAACAGCTGTAGAACCGGCTTGAGTAAATGGAGTTGCAGACCATTGTAAGAGTGTTTGCACACCTGTAGACAATGCTGAAGCTTGAGGACAGAGAACTGGAATTGAGGTGTTGCATAACAGCCAGCTGCTACAGCTGCTTGAGCATCAGGGTGAACTGGGATAGCAGTCGCTGTGCCGCCAGGTCCAGAGGTACTTTTAGCAGAAATATCAGTAATTATACATCCAAATGTTATGAAGTTATAAAAGTTAATGCGATGGCAAAGATGATTTATTCCACTGTGTATACTTCGAAATGATGTAGTCCATCAATCAGCTGTGTCGGGCTCGCCGATTTGTTGCCGCTATCTTTTGACTGAATTAGAGTGCACGTATATTCTAGTACTTCTTCGCGTTTATGATTGTGTCCTAACGTTGCGATTACTCGACATCCACAACGTAATTCAAAAGGCACTTGCGAAGGAATACGATAGTGTATTATTGCAGCAATCGAAATTCAAAAATCGAGCGAGTACAAAAGGTATCAATTGTTAACATGCAAGATTTAGAGTAATAAACAAATCGAAGTCCAAATACATAGTGAAAGCATACTGCGATGATGAGTAATAAAACGGGTCACTACACTGTCTTCAGCTACTTAACATGCTCATCCTATATTTATTTATCTGACACTGGATAGAAACAGTATAAGAGAGTATGAGCTTATCTAGCACTTTAAACAATCTCTATGCAATGATACGTAACGGTGAAGTATGTTGACAAAACAAACGCAGTTGACATATTCGCTGAAAAGCCTGAACTTCAGCACACCATTATTTGCCAGATGACGAGAGAAACATGAAATTATGCATTGAATTTGTGCCATTCTATGAAAGTGACAGGTAATTTTCAAACTACTGATCGATTAATATTCTGTTCTCGCCGGATATTATTCAGAGAGGCTGCTGACATGTGTGAATTGTTCAAAAAAACATTTGCAACCAACTACCTACAGTCCTGTTACTCGATATACACCCTGCTACTAATATGGCACAAACTCCATCTCCACCTACACCGAAACAAATTAACACCGTTGAATTCACTTATGCTAACACTAACCAAACTATCAGAACTCTCAAAAGCTCTAAACGTTTTGACGCTGACGGTGTATCATCCTATTTTTATAAGTATGGTGGCCCTGAAATTCTCTTACTACTGCTGAAAATCTGCGCAATGAACTTAGAAACCCAAACTTACCCAGATATATGGAAGACATTGTTTATTATGCCTAAAGACAAATGCGGCTCGAAAACAGAAGTCAACAACTACAGGCGGATGAATATCACACCTACAGCATCTAGAATTATGGAGAGACTAGTTAAAGATAACCTCATCAAGCATATGCTTAGTTGCAACATTGAAAGTCTGAACCAACCCAGTTTGTATTATCCCGTAAATTTTTCACGATATTGCTAATTAATGTACGTTCATTAATCAATAAGATAACTAAGGACATCATAATTAATCACCAAGCCTACTGTAGCTCTGATCACTGAATCATGGTGCTCATCCTCCACACTTGATTTGCATCTAGGTATAGATGAATACACTCCACGCCATGCAAATAGATATTGCGAGTGTGGTGGAAGATGTCTCATGTATATACATAACTCATTCGTAGCCAGTAAGGTGGAAGATGAAACACTGAACGAGGTACCTGATCCGCTCAGGGTCTTCTTACAAGGAGATAAGTACAAGCTTCTCATAGGCTGTGTTTATCGAGCACCAAGCTCAACCAAAGAAACTGATGCGTTATTAGCTAAATCATTCGCACACGCCTCATCGTTTAGCACTAATTACAAAATAATTGCAGGGGACTTCAATCTTCCAGAAGTCAATTGGTTAAGTAGTTCCGGCCCCCAACGCTTCGACGAATTACTTGCCACTATCGATTGTTATTGATGGCAGCAACACGTCCAGACACCTACTCGTGGTGACAACATGTTGGACCTTGTGTTTTGTCATGACACAATCCCAGTCTCCACCTATGCTGGTAACAGATTTTCCAGTAGTGACCATAGAATGGTACTCTGCTCTCTGCCTTTCTCACCACTAAATACAGGAAACAAACAGGATTCAGGGAGCTTGATATGTCGTAGTTGCAAACATACAGATTGGGGATTAGTCCAAGAACTCATTCGACTCTGTCACTGGGATGAATATTTTACCACTGACCCCCTGGAGACTGTAGTGTCCCTATTTTACAGGAATGTTATCCTTTGTCTAGATACTGTTGCTCCTAAGAAGGTAGTGAAATTAAGTAGACACCAAGCTGAATACATTCCGAGGGCATGCCGCAATAAGTTAAGGAAGTTGAAGAAACAGTACTATTCCACTAAGGATATATCACTACTGCACCCAATCCATGAGTCTCTTGAATCTATCAAGCGCCAACGCTCTCAAAAGGACCTCGACGAAGAATTAAGGGCACTTGAAAGCACCTCCAAAGTTCATAACTTAACAATACTTCTTAAAAAACGAATACAGTCGACGAGGGACATCCCCTATTTACTTCATGACAAAGTTATCTACAATGAGCCTGCCACCATCTGTGAAATATTCAGTGAGTGGTTTGCAAACTACAGTTTGGAAACGCGCATTCCTGGTGACACCGGCCCCCTTACTAGCTCTTTCCTCGGAAGCATAGTGTTCACCAACCAATTAATAGAACAAGCAGTTAAAAGCCTGAAACCTTCCACTAGCACGGGATCAGATGGCCTTGCTTCTATAATTTTGAAAAACGGTGGGTTTGATATACCCCTATTACTTCTTAAATTCTTCTCAATATCCATGGACACTGGCACTTACCCTAATGAGTGGAAAACTAGCTTCATAATTGCACACTATAAATCCGGTGATAAGGCAAACGTCCGCAATTACAGACCTATAAATGTAACCCCAGTTGTCTCGCGAATCATGGAGAAAGTTGTCAAAGATCAACTGTCAGACTATCTACTTAAGGAAGATCTTGTTACAAGGTCTCAACACGGATTTCTCAAAAATAGGTCTTGCGTTACTTGCTACTTCGACTTTTTCAACTGCATCACTAGTAGTCGCGAAGCACGTAAGCTAGTTGTTGTTCTCTACTTCGATATATCTAGGGCATTTGACATGGTATCTCACAGTATTCTCTTTGAGAAGCCGTATTCATGTGAGATTCGCAATCCATTACTGAGCTGGTTAAAATCGTTTCTAAGCAATAGGGTACAAATAACCAAGGTTGGATCTGTATTGTCTCATCCTAGGCAGATCACAAGTGGGGTTGTGCAAGGTAGTGTCCTAGATCCACATTTATTTACAGTATACATTAACAGCATTTGCAACTGCTTCACCTCAGGTAAATCATTCCTATATGCTGACGACCTCAAAGTCGTCTACTCCTGCTACGCTCATGAACTAAGCGATATGGTAAATAAAATACATCTTGAACTAAGTGGTCTCGCAACATGGTGTACTGAATCCTGTCTAAGGTTCAACATTGATAAATGCGGCTGGATTTGTATCGGAAACAGTAACCTTGACCTAAATCTTGAAATTAATGGGCGTAAACTAGCCGAACTCAACTCAGTCGTAGATCTCGGTATCAGATACTCTAGTAACTTAACGTTCTCTGAACAAACTGATTATGCCAGACGTAAAACACGAAGGCTCCTAGGATGCATAACTCGCAATTTCTTTTGTTGTGAAACTAGGGTTTTATTATATAAAGTATGTGTCCGACCTATTTTAGAATATTGCCCGTTTATTCTTAGCGGACTCAGACAAAATGACAAGCTTAAGTTAGAAGGAGTGCAACGGCTATTCACCTTAAGAATTCTTGGTTTAGAAAGTGGTCTCCAATACTATGAACGTTGCTACAGACTAAGTTTAGAACCACTCTGGGAAAGACGTCTTAAGATAAACCTGATTTTTTACTACTAGCTAACTAATCTGCTCGTGCACTCCTCCGAGCCAATAATCAAACCTACCGCTGTCATCAGTTACAATCTTAGAAATCATCACAACCTAGTTGCTTTAGAGCCTTGTCAGACTTACATGCGGTACAACTTCTTCTTAAATAAGTTTTCAGTCATTTGGAATAGACTACCAGCTGATGTGCGCGACGCAAACACACTCGCAGTGTTCATCTCCTCAGTCACCAGACTGCTCAAAGATGACAGTGCACTTCTGCGTCTGAATCCTACACCCACTTTTTCGCCCAACATAGATATTTTAAGTTCATTAAACGTGTAGTTACAACAAACTACAATTATAAATTTTTATATTATTGGAAGTACATGATAGACATTTTTACACAGGACAATAATATTAGTTCACACAATATAAAAGTTAGCATCACGGGAATAGTTAGTTAGTGCACAAAAATAACTATAATTACTAAACAGAATATAAATGTATGTATACATATTAATCACTCCCTAAGTACTCCACTTGCTTTCTTTTGCGTTGTTGTTGTTTGTCTTGTTTTGTCTCTCACCATTTCAGCTTCCATTTGACTTTTTGAATGAGAATGAAGAATGTAGACATTTGCCCATTTACAATGACAAATGATCTGCAAACATTATCGGTCCCATATCTTACAATTCCCTCGTGAATTACGCACTACGCAACCTGGATTACAGTTGTGAAATATACCTTTATACCAATAAAAAAGTATTGATTTATAATACTTCACGATTGTAACTTACAACATAAATGATTGTACCTGCAAAAATAGCTTGCATTTCTTGAAAACACCCGTTTATAAGAAAATACAGACTGTCATTATTATTAGTCTTCATTGAGTACCATTAACTTGTGATGTTACGAAGAAAATGCTGACAAAAGTATACAAGTGTATTACTTATTTTAAATTATAATCAAATTTGGATATAAATAAAGAATAAGACTTCATTCCTCACGTTGAATCTTTCCGTTGTGAATAGTCTTCGTCTTCATCCATTTCACATTATCTTTGTATTTCAACTGAGAATTATTCTGATTGATCGTACAGTCTTAAGGGATTTGGATGACAAGCCAATTTCACTGACTATTATTCTGCCTTCCACTTGTATCACAATACACTGTCCGACATAGTGCTAACTGGTCGTCATGGAGTATCCTGTGCCAAAAATGGTGGATCTTAACCTGTAAAGTCTGAAAAGGATTTCATTGAAAATCAGTCATCCGCTCTTGCTATTCCTCCTCTGTGAACATTGTCTTCACTTGTACTGTTTTCTCTGTACTGAATTATAATGAACAAACTTTACCTTAATTTCACAGTTTATTATCAAGCCAAACGTTCCCATGAGACAATAGTTCCCATATCCATCCCTCTCCCCCTACAAACATATGCGCTCAAAATAACTGACTGACTACACTGTTATTACTGCATATTATCAATATGTCATCATGTTATCAATAGTGTGATCACCTCGGTTATTATGCACTAGTTCAGAAACGTCATGAGGAATACACTAAATTGTTTGTCTGTCATAATTTGACTCTACTACTCATTCATTATATGTATCAATTCACTCTGTTTTTCGATCTTGTATTTTGTCTTCAGTCAATCCTTATATCCAAGCGAAATTCGCACTATACCTCCAGCACCTGTCTAATTTTATTGTAAATAGTCAGTCTTTTAAAACTGAATAATTTGTCTGCTCACATCATTCTCAGGATTGCTTTGTCTAAACCTTCTATCTATAACTCCAAGTCACCATGAAAAGTGTGTTCAAGCATTTTGTAAATTGTGATCTGATTTAGTTGAGTATTTTCGCAGTTGAAGGGAATCCACGAAGCTAAGCGAAGTCGTATTCTCCTGCAAATGTGTTCGTTGTTGCTCTGTTGAAACGAATAATGAGAAATGGTTGTAAGATAGGACTGAGTTATGGTGCGAGTAAAAGTATAGTCACAGGTTAATTTTTCAATCGCCTCATTTCTAGAATGACTATGACATTTTACACACACCGCCATTATCGAAGATTGTAGGGAGAAGTCAAAGTGTTGTCACAATATCATTATCATTACTTTTTTAGTTATCACTACTACTGCTGTGCCTCCGTGACATATTGTTTAGGCGTTTTCTGACCATGCACATGGTCTGGGGTTCGATTCCCCACCGGCGTAATCCCGATAACTATGGTCGGCCCTCAAAATTGGGCTACCGATATCACAAGCTGAGAATTCCATACTTGTACCAAAAATACGGTGTGAAATCATGCTAAAATAAATAAAAATAGTAAATAATACTTATCAGTACTAAATTCTTATCAAAAAATGTCCTGTCAAGTACTGGTATTCATCCTTCAAAAACAGAAGAAAAATTGAGAAAGTGATGAATGAATGAGTAGTTTCAATGGAATCGAGGACGATAATGAAGGAATGAAAGACGTTTCATAAAGTGAATCAACCACTAATTTTCGACATTTTCAGTCTCAATTGACTGAATTACTCAAATGGATTGTGCTCCAGTTGATACGCTGGATCATGCTGGATCTTGATTCATTCAAACGTTGTCAAGACGTGTGTCAAGCACGTCAGTTAAAAGCATCATGTCAATTAACTGCCACAACAATCAGTCAGAAAGAAGCCGAAGCTTCCCATCTACCTATAATACTGATTTTTGAAATTTTCACTACACAATGTTTAGTTATGCATTAGAAGTGAATATCTCATCTACTTGTCTCTAAACACCAACACGACATTATTGAATACAACATGAAATGTGGCGATGGAGGATATAGACGGTTAGTACACTGACTTTTGTCATACGGATTGTGTCGGTTGATTCTGATGCATAAACTCACCCTCATTCTTGTCTTAACATTTTCGTAAATTGCTCTGATTTCTATAAAGAGAAGATGCAGTTTGTCGTCAAAATATATCTACTTAATATGTAAACTCGAACAGGCGCATGTGAGGAAACAGATAAAATGTTGAAAGTCTATCGTTTCTAATCATCGAGACAAGTATCCACAAAGTACGCAAAAAATCTGAGTGTGAGATGCTATCTCACCTGAGACTCAACATTTACAAAAGACTGGACTGTTGAAGGTGACTCGCGAAATATTCAACTCGAAATTTTTCAACTTACCATAAGCTATCACCCACAGGTGTTTCAAATAACTGACGTGTATCACCCGTTGAGTCAATTCATTTATTCCTGGAAAGGAAGACAAAGTGCGAACACATATCATGGATAGGCATGATGATTTGTGGACAGATGAGGACGAAAGGAGGCATTGTTCATTCCGAAGACGACAATATTGAGTGGAGCAATGTTCAGTTTTCAACTAAACCTTCTCAGAAACATGAATATATGTATATATGTGTCAATCACAGCATTGTCAGAAGGCGGCGGACGTTTGTTAATATCTGGTGTCCCCACCTACATACTGAAGATCAATCTAATGTCCAGAGAAATAAGGAACAGCAAATTCTTGGAATCAACCTCCCACGACCGTTGTGATCAAGAATTATGCTGGAGAAAATGTAGATGCTTCTAACTAAAGCTTAGGTGGCCATTGGTTGACATCCGTTGAACGCCTTCCAACTAACCGTTCAAGCTTCATTCTTCACATCTAATCTTTCCGTCGTGAATACTCTTCGTCTTTATCCATTTCATACTATCTTTGTATTTACTGTCAACTCACCACATTTGTCACAGAAATACCACTTATTTCGTCAGCCTATAACTAATCTGTTATTCTAGGTGAAAACTGTATCCGTCACATAACCTGCTGTTATTGTTACCGTATAACTACAACAGCCTGAAAGAAATGCTTTGAAAAGAACATTCCTTGTTACAACCATCTGCTAACACAAGAATGAGTTATTTAAGTGAAGACATTTTCATATGAAATAATAAAAATTGTTACCTTTTTTGTGTAAATAATTATACCTTGTTTGCAGAAAATTGTTTACATTCTGTAGTAAAGTTCAATTTATTTATATAGGTGATAATCACGCCATGACCACGTGAACATCAGTAATTAAAGGTATTTGGAAATGGTCCAATATCTTCGTGTCTTTCATTTGTTGATCTGAATCTCTAGAATAATTTTCATATAAATACATCAGATTTCACGCAATTACACATAATCATGGCTTTCTCCTTCCTATCCTTAGAAATCACTGCGTTCCTCCTTCTCCTGCGTTTATCTCTACTGACAGGTAAGCACTACTTAATTTCTCTCTGTACATATTGCATCAATATTTTGAAACTACCTTTAAATTGGAGAACTCACTTCTGACAACTGCTTTAAGTGTATTTGATAATCAGGATTTGTGTAAATATATAGGAACGACTCCATTCGATCAGATCTATTAGACGTCGATATGAGTATCATTTTCTGATGAACTTGAGGTACGATATGACAATTCAATCTAGTCATTTATCTGATACAAACCGACAACACGAACTGGCACATATTGCATACATTTCTATGCACAAATTGTGTACATTGATGATTCTAGTTTCATGACTACAAACTCATCTTGAGTTGCATCAATTTAAAACACGTACTCAGTTCCGATTGAGTGCGCAGGATAAACAGGATAAACGTGGTCTCCATACAAAATAATAGATGGATGATTCTCCCTCCATGTCTATCAAGTGACTTTTGTGAATAAATATGCCTAATTGAGCATTTGAATAATTATTTTATTTTATTTATTTAATTATTTCTCCTTTTCTGAAGCTGTTCAACCAAGTCGGCATTACGGTGAGTCATTGCACATTGAACAGTAATTTAAGCATTCATGTTGCCATTAGTCTGCTATAATCCAATTGTTTCTGACTTGTAAATTCTTTTGAAACGTGAAGTTGCTTGTCGAATATCCAGTCAACTCAGGAATCAATATTCAGGAATTGTACAATGTCAAACATTCAAATATTACTCTCCACAATTAGCAGTTTGTCAGCTAATTTAAGGCTATTATTGGATAGTCTGGTGGTGAGACACCATGCAAAACCTCATTTGATCAAGCAGGATAATAGCGTTGAACTTTGAGAATCTGCACAATGTGGATATGTAGATATCGACTTAATCATTTCCGATTTTTTACAAGTGAGAAGCTAAATTCTCAATGTATTCACATTGGGGAGGTGATTGTGGTGCGAAGCTTGTCAGTTTCTATCTGTGACAGTTAACCCCTGAATGAAGTTTGAGACTCAGGATTCTTGAGTAGGACGACATTTACTGCTGTTGGAGTGAGTGAGGGGATGTTTCAAGCGGTATGGTTCCGTATTCTCGAGTGGGATATTGTCTTCAATACGCTGCTCATTGAATATGTCAACTGGTTTTATTTATTCAAATAAAATGGAAAATATCCTGGCACACATATTCTCCATATCACTCACTCATTCTTGAAACTGAACAAGTTATAGCATTCAATCAAGCTTAATCGAATGAATTGACACTCAGGTTCCTTGTTTCGAAGATGCGAATCAACTTCTTCAATGGGCGCGATACTTAAATCATTTCATCTTGCATTATGAAAGTAAGCCAATTCTTTTCAATGTACTTCAGTATTCCATACATTTGTTGAACATTTGATGAAATAATGAAGTCCTTTTCATTGAATACATTTTCATTTGTGGAATGATTTATCGTATTCTCTCCGAATTCGCAATTATCTGCGTTTGAGGTGGTTGATGGAAGCATACGCAGCGTGTAACACTAGAATCCCCTGTGAATGTAGACGAATTCAGTGTGACTGATGAACAGGTTTGACATTTGCCATCATTCCTATAGACATAATCAATTCATTTGTGGAACATTTGCGATTGTTTTACAGGGCAGATTATAGACTGGGGTAATAAGAAAGCCATTGCGGAAGAAATAGCGAAAGAATTGGAAGGTGCGTTTAAAAGCCTTCTTTTACTAACCATGTGCATTTTGTATGTCATTTCTTAATTTCTTGTGTCAGTGATGCTTCGACTCAATAGTATGCGTGTGGTACTTAAACTCTGTGCTGGTGGTGGTAGTATATAGTTGAAAATTAACGTGATTGTTAGACACACCACAGAGTGAAACAGGTTTATTCACTGGATGATGTTTCGAGGGCGATTCAATATTCACAATGGTATCACTTGCAACTACAAGATTACTAAGCTCCACAATCAGCTTCCTCTTTCTTCTCTATATTAATCTTTCAACAAACCTGCAGTGTTCACAGCCTCTAGTTTTCCTCTCTACTAAGGATGGCAGTGGTGAGATGGAGATTTACAACCAGTAATTCGATGACAGTCACAATATAACTAAGACCAGTTTCGCAGTGTTTCCTACAAAACTTTTCCTTTTTTGAAGTGAATGTGTAGCTTTGCATTATTAGTCGCTGGAGGATGTAAAACACTTTGTACATGAACATGCAGTAGATAATTGTCGAATGCTGTTCAAATGTGTGTAAACACCAACATCTAGTGATCAGTGGAGACAGAGAACTGGTGATGCCATACTTCCGTCAGTTTATTCATCAGCTTTTATGTCAATTGTCGAGAAGTGAGCAATGTGGACAACACAGTCTCCAATGTCTTGCAACAAACTGTTTGTCTCTTCTCCATTGCAGATAACTTGGAAATAAGGGCCTTAATAACAGGCAAAAGTATCACTAAGTGTAAGTCATTAAATCTAATCAATATAGAGAAATAATCGTTCTTTTAGTTGTGGATTGTCTATACAATACTTCTGGAAACTTCTACCAACCGGAAATTTACAGAAGTACGTGAAATGTTTGGTTGTTCATCTTCAACCTGAAAACAAAGTGATGAGACTATCGAAACGTCTCGTTGAATAGACTTCGAATTACCACGGTCGGTTGGTCAGTACGTTTTCGACATAGAACTTTGCACATATGTGCAGCAGTTCAAGTCGCCACACTCCCTCCTTGTAGCACACAAAGCAAGAGAAGAAAGTATAAGAAATGCATAATATAGACAGTAAACAGAGGTGTGAGACAAAGGAATAGTAATAACGGAAATCATAAGTCACAAGGAGTGGATGCATCTGCGGCACTGAGAACGATTTTGAGCCATGTCACCAATTGTTTCCAACCATTGGTTTTTACCGTCCCGAGGACCCCAACCAGGAAGTCTACATCTTCCTACGTGGCTTAGACTAACTGTTGTGGATTTCATTGACTGGTGCCATGTTTTCGTTTGACCGCCGCTAGCTCTTTTCCAGCCTGGCCCTATATAAGCTTAAATTGCCCGTCGAGGAAGGCGATGACTAGGTATACGTAGCACATGTCCTAACCATCTCAGTCGATGTAATTTCACAGCTTCGTCGACTGATTTCCCCACCTTACCTAGCACTCGACGCCTAACCTCAATATTGCTCACCTTATTATGCCACTTCACACGGGAGATAGAATGCAGACACCTATGATCGAACACAGATAGTCTTTTCATGTCTTCTGCTCTCAATGGTCAGGTCTCACAGCCATTAAGGAGGACGGAGCGGACTGATGAGCAGTACACACGCCCTTTGATCGATAGTCGGATATCGCGTCTACGCCAGAGACGGCGTAAACTGGCATATGCGAACCTAGCCCTCTGTATTCGTGCTGAGATTTCGTCGGAGATCAACCCGTTGGGGCTGATGGTACTTCCCAAGTAAGTGAAGCGGTCAACGTGCTCTACCACTTCACTTCCTATTTCTAATCTAGGGGTCGGTGAAGTCCAATCCTGCAGCATCATCTTACATTTTACAGGGGCGAATCGCATGCCAAACATACGAAGATTGTTGCTCAAGGTGTTCAGTAAACTCTGCATTTTGTCAGCGTCCTCGCCTAGAAGGACTATATCGTCCGTATATTCTAAGTCGACGAGATTCTTCCCTGGTAGCAAGTCAATTCATGAGTCGCTGAAGTGTGTTAGGGTTATGTCCATTATTACGTCTATGATGAAGTTGAATAGGAATGGGGATAATGGGCATCCTTGACGGACGCCACTAGTCGTCACCACTTCAGATGACAACTCGCCATAGGCCCTCACCTGGCTGCATGAGTACGAGTAGAGTGCCTTAATCAGTGCAGTGTATTTTCTTGGCATTCCCTTTACAGCCAAGCGTCGCCAGAGAACCTCTCGGTCGACAGAATCGAATGCCGCCTTTAGGTCAAGAAATATAATGATTGTCGGACGCCGGTAGGAATGCCTATGTTCTAGAATCTGTCGAAGGGTGAAGATATGATCGATACACCCTCTACCTGGCCTAAAACCTGCCTGGTTTTCTCGTGTTTGTGTCTCCCGAGCACCACTTAGTCTACGCAGTAATATTGAACCTAGGATTTTAGATACTATATTAGTCAAGCTAATCCCTCTGTGATTATCACAAGAAGACTTGTCTCCCTTCTTGTATATCGAGATAATCAATGACTTACACCAACCCGATGGGACTTCCTCTGATTCCCAGACGCTGCCTAGAACCTCAGTTAACGCAGACAGTAAACTATCTCCACCGTACTTAAATACCTCTGGAGTCAATCCATCAGGTCCCGCTGCTTTGCCTTGCTTCAGATTAGTGACAGCTTTAGTAACCTCAGTTAAGGACGGAGGACCTGTGTCTGTATCCCATTCAGGGAGGTGTTGGATGTCCGGCAGGTTAAGTGTGGCTGTGGGCCAATTAGACTGCTCCTCATAGTGTTCTTTCCAGCGCTCCAGACGTCTATCCTGGGAGCTAATTATGGTGCCATTTTTCTCGGAGATTGTTTCGCTTATCATTTGCCTTTTGCCACCTGTTTCCCTGATAAGTCTGAATAGTTGTCTGGTGTTGCCAATCGCCGATGCCTTTTCCATCTCTTTCGCTTTTGTCGCCCACCACTGTTCACGGTCCTTGCGAAGACTTTTTGTTAGTCTTCGTTTAAGTACCTTTCGCTCTTCATCATAATTGGAGCTCGTTAGAATCAGTCTTCTTGCGTCAATCAGTTCGGATGAGGCGGTAGAGATCCAGTGGCTTTTATTAACTTTAGGTTTTAGCTTACTGACAGTTTTCACGGCTGTGTCCTCGGCTAACTGTATGTTGTGCCTTAGGGGAAGTCCTGCTGTCGACCTCAGAAACTAGTTTCGCTATTTCTTCCTTAAATAAGGACTCAGTGTCACGATCTAGTTGGGGACGTAACTGTTTCGTTGCCGTCAATTTCTTATGTCCATTTAGTCGTAAGCATAAACTTGCGCGAACCAGAATGTGGTCGGAGTCTACGCACGTGTTCCAGAAGGAGCGACAGTCTTCTACTGACCCTCGCCAACGATAACCTATGGCTATGTGGTCTATCTGAGTCCAGCGTTGATTTCGTGATGGAGGTTTCCAAGTTACACAATGTCTTTCCTTGTGCCTAAAGTTAGTGCTGACTAGGAATAGACGATTACCACGAATTACCACGACTAGTGAACATCACACAGATATGTGAAGGCTGACGATCAGTTGTTTAAATAATATGTCTGAATAGTGCTACGTATTCAATTTGAGTATCTCATGCTTAGGAATTTAGCACCTCTCATTATACCGATTGCTGTCTATCTTGAATCTGTTTTGTATTCATTCGTTTTGTCAGAAATTTCAAATAAGATCAGATATGTGCAGTCGGTATATTGTGAGTACGCTTTCGTAATTCATACCACATTCTGTTTAATGTTGTTCGCTTTGCATTTCAATCAGCAATTTTTCGAGGCTGCTTTCTGAAAGAGATTCAGTTGAGTCACTCTGCTGCTGTTGAAAGATGAGCGTCCGTGTGGCAGACTGTCTTCAGCTACTTAACATGCTCATCCTGTATTTAATTATCTGACACTGGATAGAAACAGTATAAGAGAGTATGAGCTTATCTAGCACTTTATCCAATCTCTGTGCAATGAGACGTAACGGTGAAGTATGTTGACAAAACAAACGCAGTTGACATATTCGCCGAAAAGCCTGAACTTCAGCCCACCATTATTTGCCAGATGGGGAGACAAACATGAAATTATGCATTGAATTTGCACCAATCGATCAAAGTGACAGGTAATTTTCAAACTACTGATCGATTAATATTCTGTTCTCTTTGCATTTTATTCAGATGATTTTTTCTACATATCTGAGAGTAGAACTCTCTGGAGGGAATCGTTACGCTATGGATCTGAATGTAAGCATTGATATTATTGGGTGGGCAGGTCAACTTCACGTCTACTCACAGTTTCTCATTATTCTGACTCGGTCAAACATCACTGTGATCGAATCCACCATATTTAATTGGTAACTTAGTTATCGTTGATCGTGTGAGCGTGTCACTGAAAGACAGATGTATTTATCTGTCAGATATTTGAATGAATTCATCAGTCACTGGACACTAGTTGACATCCAGTGCTGATTTCGTATACGTTTGTTGTCATTTTGTGAACCAGTGTCAGTTTATTGGGACTCGGTCTGTTGATGAGACTGTCGAAAAGAAAACAGGTGATTACTCTCCGATGCTGCTCACTACAATCGTTTTGTGAATGAGTACGTCATTCTGGATAGTTAATGGCCAGTCACTCAAAGTGTTCACAGCGGAATTTAGAGCAACTGAGATCTAGTCTGCAACGGTGTGCATATCGCATAATCCGAAGATAGGCAGTTCATTGACTCACAGTCAATCCTTAGGAAGATTCAAAACTTCAAGTATCTCTCTCTGATGATCTGGCACTCATTGCTTACTCACCAAGAGTCAATTCCACTCAATCAACAGGTGGGCAAAATTCACAGCCTACCTGTGCACATATTTCCTGTGTTGTATTAAACGAGAAATATGTTTGTATGTGTTGATTTCTGTGTATTTCAGCTGGTCCAAGCCGTAAGTCAAATCACAGAATACTAGTGATCAGTAGTACTAAACACACCATGTTCATTGTAGCCGACGAAATACTGTCAATACTATCCTCTCTCCTTGAATAGGTATCGGACAACAGCCGGATATGAGTGAATGTGATAGTCTTCTGTCGGTTAACCGCACTCAAGGTAATTCGAAACATGTCATTGATAAATTGGAGATTGTTTCATCAGTTTTATCCCTCGAATTTCACAGACAGATGTTTGTCAATTTATTCCACTCAATAACAATTGATAATGACTGTCAAACTGCGTTTGTCGTAAACGATGAAGCTATTCTCTACAAAGAGGAAGTCTACTTACTTGCAAATACACTGATGATTCTTCTTCCAGAGCTCTTTAAACTGACTATATTTCTAGGATTGCATTACTAGGAATATTATTGTCCTCTTGAGTTTCAAGTGAGACATAGGGCTTCAGCAGCACATCTCCACTTCGTCCTGTTCTCTGTGGTGCGATTCAGCTAGCCTCAAGACTGCGTATACGCTCTCATCTGCACCTTACAAAACCTTGTCAAAGTCAATACCCTCGTGCACATAGCCTATTCATCGATTGCCACTCAGGTTCTGCTCGTGCGATGGCCTGATGCGAGATGTAAATCGATGGCCTCTCAATAGTGTGTCTGATGCATCCTCAGTTTCTCCAGAATATTTGCTGATCTGTACGGTTCTGTTAGGTTGATTACAAGAATTTGGTGTTGCTAAATATTTGTACCATTTGACTGATCATCAGTATGTAGGTGGCGATAGCAGATATTTATATATATATACATATATTCATATAATCAGGTTTCTGAGAAGGTTTAGTTGAAAACTGAACATTGCTCCACTCAATATTGTCGTCTTCGGAATGAACAATGCCTCTTTTCGTCCTCATCTGTCCACAAATCATCATGCCTATCCATGATATGTGTTCGCACTTTGTCTTCCTTTCCAGGAATAAGTGAATTGACTCAACCGGTGATACACGTCAGTTATTTGAAACACCTGTGGGTGATAGCTTATGGTAAGTTGAAAAATTTCGAGTTGAATATTTCGCGAGGCGCCTTCAACAGTCCAGTCTTTCGTAAACGTTGAGTCACAGGTGAGATAGCATCTCACACTCAGATTTTTTGCGTACTTTGTGGATACTTGTCTCGATGATTAGAAACGATAGACTTGCAACATTTTATCTGTTTCCTCACATGCGCCTGTTCAAGTTTACATATTAAGTAGACATATTTTGACGATAAACTGCATCTTCCCTTTATAGAAACCAGATCAATTTATGAAAATGTTAAGACAAACATGAGGGTGAGTTTATGTACCAGAATCAGTCCACACAATCCGTATGACGAAAATCAGTCTACTTACCGTGTTTATCCTCCATCGCCATATCTCATGTCGTATTCAATAATGTCGTGTTGATGTTTGGAGACAAGTAGATGAGATGTTCACTTCTCATGCATAACTAAACATTGTGTAGTGAAAATTTCGGGAATGGGTATTATAGTTAGATAGGAAGCCTCGGTTTCTTTCTGACCGATTGTTGTGGCAGTTGATGCATTTAACTTAGTCGCTCGATACACGTCTTGCTCACGTTTGAATGAATCAAGATCCAGCATGATCCAGCATATCAACAGGAGCACAATCGATTTGAGTAATTCAGACAATTGAGACTGAAAATGTCGAAAATTAGTGGTTGATTCACTTTATGAAACGTCTTTCATTCCTTCAATATCGTCCTCAATTCCATTGAAACTACTCATTCATTCATCATTTTCTCATTCTTTCTTCTGTTGTTGAAGCATGCATACCACGACATGACGGGACATTTACTAGACTAATTCGTGTCAGATGAACATATGTATTCAACTGTGATAATTATAAAAATAATACTGAGAGTAATAATAATGATATTTTGACATCACTTTGACTTCTCCCTACAATCTTCAATAATGGTCGTGTGTGTAAAATGTCATAGTCATTTTAGAAATGAGGCCATTGAAAAATTCACCTGTGACTGTACTTTTACTCGCACCATAACTCCGTCCTATCTTACAACCATTTATCATTATTCGTTTCAACAGAGCAACAACGAACACATTTGCAGGCGAATATGACTTCGCTTAGCTTCGTGGATTCCCTTCAACTGCGAACATACTCAACTAAATCAGATCACAATTTACAAAATGCTTGAACACACTTTTCATGGTGACTTGGAGTTATAGACAGAAAGTTTAGACAAAATAATTCGGAGAATGATGTGATTAGACAATTTATTCAAAATTAATAGACTGACTATTTACAATAAAATTAGACAAGTGACGGCGGTATAGTGCAAATTTTACTTGGAAATAAGGATTGACTGGAGACAAGATACAAGATCGAAAAACAGAGTGAATTGATGCATATCATGAATGAGTAGTAGAGTCAAATTATGACAGACAAACAATCTAGTGTATTCCTCATGACGTCTCTGAACTAGTGCATAATAACCGAGGTGATCACACCATTGATAGCATGATGACATATCGACAATAAGCAATAATAACAGTGTAGTCAGTCAGTTATTTTGAGCGCATATGTTTGTAGGGGGAGAGGGATGGATATGGGAACTATTGTCTCATCAGGATGTTTGTCTTGATAATAAATTGCGAAATAAAGGTAAAGTTTCACCACTATAAATCAATACAGAGAAAGGAGTACAAATGTAGTCAATGTTTACAGAGGTAGACAAGAGGAATAGCAAGACCGGTTGACTGTTTTTGAATGAATTCTTTGTCAGACTTTACAATTATATATCCAGCAATGTTTGCACACAATACTCCATGAGGCTTGTGCTTCAGTAAAGTCCATATAAGTAATCATTCATATTGATCGATAGTGTTCCAGCGCGATTAAGCCTGCGTAATTTAAGCTCACATCCTAGGGAATACGGATCTAACATGCCGTACGCTGACCACAAGCACATTGAGTGGAACTCAGAAATACTAGAGCGGACGTTTTACTTCAATGCAACATCGATGAAGTTTACCTACATAAATAGACTGGGCGTAGTCCAAAATGAAAGTCTTCGTATGGGAAGTACCTTCAATTATCCCACGGAGACTGTTCAGTATCCACGTTGCGTCATGTCTAAACTCTTTGCATTTCAAGCAGATACAACTGTACGCCCACATTCAAGGTTATACGGCATCACAAACTGGAACAAAGAGTACCTGAATGCTTATTAGTGAATGAATTGACCTACTTTCCCTTGTTGTTGTTGTTGTTGTTATACGTGAAATCAATTTCCGCAAATGATTATACAAGTCTTTTCAGTTGCGAAACATTCGATGGTGGATTTCGAATGTCTTCTTTCTATTTGAGCTCCATCAACTTCCCACTTGATACAAATAACACAGAGATCTCGGTAAGACCCGACATTCCAAAACGTATTGCGGATTAAATTCGCTGTACACCATTTTGCGAGACATTGAGAAGTAAATAATGATAGCTTATTTACATAAACCTAGCGTTTACACGATTAAAATGTACTGTTATTTCGAGCTTGTAATGCCGTCTAATAATTCAAGCTTTCATCTCTTCTTGATAGCAGATTTATTTTTGCTGATATAGAATAGAGATGATGCAGTCAGCGAGATGTGAGGTATATTTAATGAAAAATAGCAACAAGTAACTATCTGTACAGATTTGTTTGCCATAATTATTTCGTCACTGATGAATTGCTGTTAACATGTTGACTGACGTTAATGAACTGGCACATTGCAGAACTAGGGACAGTGATTTGCAGTCTGCTTGAAACATTCTGCAGTGCGCCCGAGGTCAATTCTACCTGGAAGCCAAAATCGAAGCGACTGAATGAACAGATTATTGAACTTTAGCAGCAGGTCAGATGATTCCATAGTGTATAGGTGTAGTCCTGCATACTGTACACGAGTAACGCGACAAACCAGTCGGACAAGAAAGGAGGACAGAGCACTAATAAAAGCGCCTAAATTTGGGAGCTCAATGGACAGTAAAGGTGCAATCAGGGAGACATTGAAGTAAAATCCCTTTTTTGAGATGTGACGCATGTCTTATTTTTCGTATGGTTGAGACGACAATGGCCATCATTATGTCTTATTCAGTCTTTGTAATAAAAGAAATTCCTGTAAACATAATGACTGATGTTGCTGGAATTCTGCGAATAAGTAAATCAAGCGCATTTTCGAATTCGTTGCAATTAGCATGTAGTATGAAAGTTGAGCACTTTATATTCGCCTACATTTTCTCTTTTGTTCTGTGATCATCTCTGCACTCTACTCTTTCCTTCACTACCACATACATTGTTTCTCTTGCCACGTGTAGCACTATGCGAATGATGAATTCATGTCGTGTTGTCATTCCGAATGTTGGAAGATGTCTAACACATCCAAAATATGGTGATTATTGAAACTGGAGTAACACGTCTTTCAATCTGCTCAGATTATTTCCTTTGACTAGGTGTCTTGTAAAATGTCTGTAGCATTGCTATTGATTTTCTGGGAAGCTTATCGTCGTGTCCATTTTGATAAACGTTCCCTCAACGATAATTTGCTTGCAGCATCTGTTTAGCTGCAAGCTACATTTCGACAAGTAATTATTGCCAATTATATTTGGTATCACATTTCAGAAGAACAACGCGTAGTATTCTTCTTGTCCCAATGCACACTGATATCAAGATAAGTTGATGCCACTTGGTGCAGTAAGTAGTTAAGGGCTAGCAACATTCCATGTGACAATGTGAATTCCACTCATATCACATCTTCGGCTGTACAATTTCAACCATGTTGTTCATCAGAATGGACGTGATCATGACAAGGTTCGGCCGTGTGCCTCATTCATAATACTATTTCTTCGATGTGTTATGGAGGATTTCACTCATCACGGATGAAAATGAAACAGCTTACACTCCTCAAAACAGATATCTAACTTGTGTCTGTGGGTTTATTCTCCATCAAAGGCCTGTATCTCATAGAATAAATGCTACCACATCAACCGTTGCCTGTAATCAATTTACAACCCGAAAATCAAAAGCTCTCACAAATATTAAACCTCCAAGGCTCTCAAACAAAAACTGAAGTAGTTTACATGCATAATTTCTCTTAGTGCATGCCTTTCTTCGTGATAATCCATCTTGGATATCAAAAGAACTTGACGCATTATTACGAACATGATATGAGTACATACCGCTTTTTCGACTACAGAAACCTAGGACTGGTGAAATATTTCCTATTTTCACAAGAACAGACTATTGTGGCGCCTCTATAGGCGTGAACACGACAACCCATACTATGCGCGGAAATACATCACGATAGCCTTTATCTTCATCAAAACAATTCCACATGGCTATGTCCTATATTCATTTACATCGAAGACATTCCACTTCTGATGGTACCCTACGATGACATTGTCGAGAAAATGATACGAATATTCTGCTCATTTTGGGTTAGTGCACCATCTGACTATCAATCGAGAATAAGATGCAATGCCGTACACAGCAAAGTTATATAGGAGAATGGAACTGAAGCTTTATTTTCCACAAGGTATTTGTGATCCATCCAATACAGACCTGGTTTCTGTTAATGCGAAGATACTATTTCCATATTTAATAATGTGATAATCCACTGAAGAGTTGGCAGACTTTCTCAACTGACTGCAGTCCATTTTATGCATGTGTCCTCATTCCCCACTGTCTGTCGCATTATCCAGTCTACTGCAATCAGGAAAATCATTGGCGATAGTAGGCAGCCTTGTCTCACTCCTGCCTTCACTTCGAAGGACTCCGTAAGTTTCTTGCTGTGGATTACTTGACATGCAGCATTGTCGTACAGCTGTTGGATGAGACGTATAATTTTCGGTGGCACCCATTGGTAGTAGCGAAGTAGTTTCCAAGTCACCTCTCGAAGACCTTTTCAAAGTCGATGAAGTTGAGATAGAGAGGTGACTGCCATTCCAGGCTTTGTTCAATGATGATCCGTAGTGTGGCGATTTGACCAATACATGACTTGTTTCTTCAGAATCCAGCATGTTCCAGTCAAAAATTTTCATTCAGATTGTGTGTGATTCTCTCCAGGATGATGTGACTTAATATTTTGCTTGGGATGGACAGGAGCATAATTCCGCGCCAGTTCTTCCATTGACTTAAGTCTCCTTCCTTCGGCAGTTTGTTGGTGGATTTCAAATGTCTTCCTTCTATTGGAGCGCCATCAAATTGCCACTGGATTCAAATAATGCCGAGATTTCTTTACGACTCAACATTCCTTGAATTATTACTGATTAAATTCGCCGTACATTATTTTGCAGGACATTGACAGGTAAATAATAATTAATTTAAATAAAATAAGCGTTTAAACGATTAAAATGTATGATCGAATACGACATTAGTGATCAGTAAATTCAGTTATCATAGTCTACACTTATTTTGAAATGTAACACACACTGCTGGTGCGTAAGCATGTTATGAAAATTACGTGCAAACTTCCTCCCAGAGGTGGAAACATCATCTCAGCATTATTTCACTGAAACCTCCAATCACATTGGTGCTGCTTTCACTCGCTGTATTCGCCTCCGACTAACTTTTACAAAAGGCTGTGTTAATGAAGCTCGGACTATAACTGTCACAGCATGTGGAAGTTAACTTGCAAGAAACGCAGAATATCAGAATACATGAACGAGAAATATCAACGAAAGAAATGTCACACGTATAACCACGATCAAGAAATGCAAAGGTACCCATGGGGTTGTAGTCACTGATAAACACCGAAACGCGGTGAGTCTAAACTAAAGCAGCCTAAAACGAAACTACCTAATGAAGGTATTGACAAATGTCTATCGAACAATCAGGTGCGTATGAAGTAGAGGTGCATAATTTCAAAAAGACGTTGATATAAAACTGATGCAACGTTAAAATGCAGCCACATAGGATAACTTCCTTCTGTATGTTCCAAGGAAACCTCCCAATTTCTCATAGGAGTCCTCGTTGTTAGGTTTCACCAATTTCTGTACACAAATTCGTCGACGTGACGGCAAATTATCGTGTTTCTTGATTCACTCAGGGCTCTGATCCTCCTTTCCAGGTTATTCTGGAAGCTTTTGATGGAATTTGTGTGGGTTCCATAAGAAGGATTAAAGAAATCGTCTGTATTATTAGGCAGTCCAGTGATGACAGTTGGCTACACATTTTCTCCCTTCCAATGAGCCTGTTGTCAAAGCAGTACTTGAATACTAAATCTGGATGAAATTTCCCAATCGGACAATTGTTCGGACGAAAAGGCAACATTTCTGGGGAAAGCCTGACAGAAGGTGAGAAACTATTTTCAAAGGGATGAATAGATAGCGTAAAGTCAGCAAAAAATGGACTTAATTTTCGAAATAGGAAATAAACCGCAAACGGAAAATATTAGACAACAAGGATGAAATAAAGAGACTAAAGTGGACATAATGGTGGCAGAAAGCGTACCAACCATACGAAAAATAAGACATTTGTCACCTGGAAGAAAGGAATGTGAACTTCAATGTTTCCTTGAATTTCCCTCGAGGAAGGCGATAGCTCGACTTGAGTTTCACATGTCCTGGCCATCTCAATCGGTGTATCTTCAAAGCGTCATCGCTTGATTTCTTCTGCTTACCTAGCACTCGATTCCTAAATTCAAAATTTATCACCTAATTATACTCCTTCCGATGAGAGATGGAACGCAGATAAGAACATTTTATCAAGGTACGAACAATCAAATTTAATCATACACAGTAACGCAACCCTCAAGTATCCAATATCAAATGTCGTTTTTAATAGCTAGTATAGGCCAATTTGATTTCTTCGCGCACTCCTCGTGAGTGTGACTTATAGGTTCACGATCTTCTGTAATATTCTGCGTAGCTCGTCCCGCCACTTCACTTTCGTAGCTTTGGTTGACTACAAGAAGAGTAGTGCTAGGATTAATTATATGTGGTTTGTAGTATGAGGTGTGTTAAGACCGTTACTACTGTGAATGGAGTTGATCCTTTCACCAGTTAGTCCTCCGGTATCGTCATCAAACGAAAAGAGATAATAATAATAGTAATATGAGGTGCACTTCGGTTAAATTTCTTCAATGGCAATGCTTTGTACTATACTGTGTACATTGCTTCCGCCTGTGTAAAGTGACGTTGTAGGTATTAATACATTATCTTTCATTATGTATATCTTGCGCAAGTGATCAATTGTAAATTCTCTCACTCCTTGTATGTGTCATTTATCATATTGATTATTCTTGTGAACTGGTGTCCCTCATGTACAAAACTGAGAATATATTATTAATAATAATATCGTGCGCCTAACTGTTATAACCCTAGGAAAATAGCCTTTCCCTCCCGGTGAATTACGACGCCCAGAAATTTGAGGCATACTGTCTTCGGTAGATTTATGCTTACTTCGTAAGTGACTACGAATAGTAAATCAGTAGTGGGGTGTTGTGGTGATAGGACAAATACCTCTAAACGCTTTCGTGGCGACGTGGATATATTTACTTTCTTTGAGTAGAAGACAATCATTAAACCTTGTTATTTCTAATTAGACGCATAAAGCAGTACAGCATAAAGCAATTCAATATCCATAAGGTAGACATGCAAACATTGCAGTTGTCAATCACAAAGACACTGGATATAAATTATTATCAGCCGCACGTTAGAAAGAAACGAAAATTGTCCCTCAGCACATTATCAAATTAACAGTCCATTTCTGATGATGCTACTACAAATTAACAGATAAATGAAGCAAGTATTGACTCTTATTTGTCACGGTTACTCGTACGACGTCAGGTAAGAGCCATTTGAAATCTAGTACTTAGCAGATATGCGACTGGCTAAGTAAGACGACTCTGGGGTATCTAGCAGTACGGAATCATTATTCAACTTGTTAAATCCTACTTAGTTTTACAATGTGCTACTGCATAGAAACAGAAGCGAAATCCTACGAATGACTCAAGTACCACACTCATCATATTACTGCGAGTCTCTATCACACTAACTAGGCTTGACATGCATTGATCCAACTTCACACGTTACAAAAGCCCATAGTGACGCGACGTTTTCAAGTGGTCCAGAAGAAGTGGCAATTACGAGTATGTTAGAGATTTCATTAACTTACAGAAGAAAATTCTGATGGAAGGTTTCAGCGTTAGTTTGGCCGACTGACACTTTCCCTGATTTCATATTCTACAACCTCCATATACTTAAAACAATAGAGCATATGTAAGGACTAGTACAATCTGAAGTTATGAAGGATAATTCTGCATTTTGGCATACAATGTGGATACACTGATTCTATTAATACTAAGTCAAATTCCCATGCCGATTGGATGATTTGCAGTCCATGGCTGGTGTTAATATTGACGTCGTAGGCATAAACAGCCCTCATATGCTTTCCTGTATAAGAGGGTTATGTATAAATTTCAAGACAAACTCTGAAACATCCATACTTTCAAGGCGTTGTTGCCTCATCGAAATTACTTGCAGTCCATCGAAGTAAAAGGCAGATTAACTTCACGCTGATTACGTTCACTTTAACGAAAGTATTGCAAATGTGCAGCTGAGAAAGCACTCCCAAATCGAATTAATGCCTCGTGAACATGGTTTTGTGAATCCTGCAGATATGACATTCGCATATTCAGGAAATCAAAGACATCAAACATAAAGTGCATAGGTTTCAACTCCAGAAGGTTATGCACACCGCTAACAGCATAGGGAAATGCCTGAAATACCGTCAGATACACAGACCTATTGCGCCAATGCGGATAACAATGTCACATCATGCAGTACAGACGTTCAATCTTAATACCAAGTCTGTGCGGCTCCGTGTAGACGGAAGTTTCAGGACAATGTTTTCTCCATTATTGGTGATCAAAAACATTGGAGCATGGACATTATGAATACAGTGTCAGTGAGAGTGGTATAACAGACAGTAGATGGACAATAATAAAACTTACTAGACTAAGTCCTCATAATGAACACAATTCATGTGCATAACAACACCATGAACTGAATTGACGCATTAGGTGATATCTTGCTGCAAATTCAACGAGAAATTCTCTTCTTCACTGCTGCGCTTGCAGCAATCACGAAAACCACTTAGATCTATCAGCTTGTCAGTCAACTAAGCAGAAAATGGCACGACATTGATAAAGTTGAGATATTTTCTATGCACTGAATCCATATAACCCACATTACACTGCAATAATCTCTGCAACTATAAACTAAATCCACTTAGATATAGCCTCCCAACCTACGATTATCCGTCTCCAAACACACATGCGGTGAAAAATCCATCTGCATCATAACCTCTATTCTCATGGAAGGTTCTGTTATCCTCTCTGGCTGATTTCCATGTACTGATAGCATGCACGTGTCAAATAGCACTGTTCTTCACACGAAAACTGGCTGCGCAGAAATCTTGAGACGTGAAGTCTTCACTGAATGACACTACACCGGAAAGCAAAGCTCCCACATAAAGCAGACTATTTGTGTAGATGACATTATCCTCCAACTATCACATCCTGCTCATTATGGCAATATTTCCACCCAGGTCGCTTGAAATACAAACACACACAAGATTACAGCATGGGAGCTGAGCGAGCGATTGGCCAAAATCACATTGAGCAACAAATCAGACCTGTTACGTGATAAAAACGACGTCGTTTCATCCACGTGAGTGTTTCTCATTTCATCCCATGACTTATTTATAATCTGAACCCTGTTCTTTAACCGCCTCTATAATCTAGTATATATATATATATGTCCATTACTGGCTTTCGCAAAGTCACCGTTCCTTTACATCGACACATTTTGGACTTCACAGACCACAGCAACAGCTCTGGCCAAATCCGAGGAATACAGGACAGACTCGGTTGTCGTTGGCCAAGTCACCGCGTTCAACTGCCTACGGGAACTAGATGGGGAAAGTCAATGGCTCCTGATAATCTTATTTTGTAAGCGAAATAGTCGTTTCTTTTACTATCTCCTATTTGCAGTCTACCTTGATTAAGTGACAATCTTAGCTACTTACATCGCTATCATTATTTACAAATTTTCTGTATATATATATATATATATATATATATATATACAGTCACTACAAATACCAAACAAGAACTGTCATCAATAATCCCGCAATACTGTTTTTATGATGGTTTTTTAATGTGACTCGACAACATTAGATGCCATATTGTACCGGATACTGAAAACTTCACGCTTTGTCACTGGTACTGTTTTTGAATAAAGCAAATTATTACTGCTACTGTAACTATCCACCCAAGGCATCTCAAGGAGCTGTCGGCTCACACAGCCGGCCCACTGACTGCGATTTTCAATATATCTCTCCGAAATGTAGTGCTACCGCGTGACTGGTAAAACGTTATAGTAGCCCTCATCCTCAAAGGAGGATCAAGACAATGCCCTTCAAACTAAATGCCTATTTGTCTCACCACGGCCTTGATCAAGACACTTGAAGGAATCAACAAGAAAGCTATAATTGCACGTCTGGAAAACAACAATTTATCGTCCAGTGCACGGTATCGCTTCCGAGAAAACCTCTCATGTCTGTCGAAACTTTCTTCGACTGGAGGAAGCTGCATCAAGTCATGAGACAACAGAATGCCCTTCGACGTCGAAATCATAGACTTCAGCACAGCCTTTGATAGCGTGGCTCATTAGGGACTACCCACGGAGTTGGTAAGTCTTGGAATCAAAGGCAGCTTACTAGACTGGTGAAGAGAATTCCCCACAGGTAGGAGACAGAGGGTCAGGATCAACTCAAAACTCTCCTTCTGGAAAACCGTACGTAGTGGAGTGCCACAAGGCACAGTAATCGGGTCACACCTATTTACTTTGTAAATCAATGAGTCATCCACGCTCATTGATTCCCCTATGGTCCCATACGCAGATGACTTAAAAATGTGGGGGGAGCTGAAAGGTGACAGTGATACACTCACGTTACAAGGAGACCTCAACAAATTGTTAGAGTGGTTCGAGCAGTGGTTACTTCCGACCAACTTAGCGAAATGCGTAACAATGTGCATTGGACATGCAACCATCAGCTCACACAAACTAGAGGGAATTACGCGCCTATCAGTTCAGACTCATTTACATTTGAGTGTCAAAGTGTATGGCATCGAATCTTATTCTTGATTTATATCCGAATCGGGTATTCATTTGAAATAAGTGATCTATTTGCATAATTTCGTCAGCATTTTCGTAGTGGAAAGGAGGTTGTAGGAGTGAGACGCAGGAGTGCATGGTAATATTTGAGCAGTCTGTTGACTGAGGAGATGAACACTGGGAGTGTGTTTGCATCATGCACATTAGCCGGTAGCCTATTCCAAATGACTGAAAACTTATTTAAGAAGAAGCTGTGCCGCATGTGAGTCTGACAATTCTATGCAGCAACTGGGCTCTCACGATTTCTAAGATTTTGTGACATGAAAGTGGTAGACTTAGTTACTGGCTTCGAGGAGTGCAAGACAGGATTAACTATCTTGTAGCAGAAAATAAGGTTTAGCTTAAGACGTCTTTCCAGTGTGATGCATCCTAGGAGCATTCGCGTTTTGCGTCTAGCATAGTCAGTTTGTTCAGAGAACTTTAAATTACTAGAGTATCTGATACCGAGGTGTACAACTAAGATGACGCTCACTGTTTTTCCCCTATTTATTCAAGAGTGAGGTCAAGGCTACTTTTGCCAATGCAAATACAGTTGTTTTATATAGTGACTCAACCTTGGTTATAACTGCATTACCGACCTCTAATACAAAATCAGCTAGTAGCTCACAATGTGGCTTGAGCACAGTTCTCACTACTGTGTTACAGGTGAAAGATGTTCCATTAGAGAACTCTGAGTTCTGTAAATTAAACCGCCTTGTGAAGCATATCCAGAAGCATGTAAGTGACCCCGTCGGTTAATTTTGTTTTGACCTGAAATATGTGGGTAAAAACGTGGCCATTTTTCCGCTCAAATTTCGGCAAAGTGGGAAAAGGTAGGCTGTTTTCGGTTGTATCACGGGTAAAGTGGGATTAAGTGGGGTATTTTCAAAAATGATATGGGCAAAGTGGGAAAACGTGGGCAGATATTTTCTGGAGACGTGGGTAATGCGGAAAAATATGGGAAACACGCGAAAAGTGGGGAGAATGGTGGGATTTCGTTTTTGTAACCCAATGATATTTACATCTGAACTGCATGATGTGAGGCATATTTCAGCCCGAATATTATATAATTTGTACTTATTCATTGCGAAGTTGCATGAAGAGAAAGTGTGACTATTTCATTTTAATCATTTAAAAGTCACTTCTTCAGGAATCCACGTGCTTTCTTCTGTTCTGCTGTCATTTGTTTTCTTTTTTCTCTCACCATTTTTCCTTTTTATGACTTTTTGAAATCGAATGGAGAATGTAGATATTTGACCATTTTGATGCCGATGGTATCGACGTACGCGAATGGTATGGGGTATACAAACTCAAGATCTAACACCAATAACTTCTATAGCATTCGTTCCTCGTGTACCAAAGGCAAAGCAAAACAACGGAATTTGATCGTCCAAACTAAAGTTATACTTCGGGACCAAATCGTGGACTGAGGTGAATGCTTAGCTGGCTAGTGATCGTGCACGAACGTGACACGACGGAGTACCAAATTTCATGGATGCGTCACCGGAAGCCTTCAGTAAAACAGTGAGGGTCAGCACCCAATTTTCAGTGATGACTGCTGTGGCCAATAATTTTGAGGAATTATTCACCGCTACAACCACTTAAAATGAGAAATCGTCTGCAAACATTACAGGTCCCATATCCTGCGACTACTTCGTGAATTACCCGTTACCTTCCTCCATGAGGCATCCTGGATTACTGTTGTGGAATATACCTTTATATCAATGAAAAAGTATTAATTCATAATACTTCTTGATTGTAATCTGTAACATAACTGACCATGCCAGTAAAACTGACTTGCATTTCCTGTAAACACCCGATTATAATAGAATATAAACTATTATTATTGGTCTGCATTGAGCACAATTCCCTTCTGGTGTTGCTTACAACGAAAATGCTGACGAAATTATGCAAACAGATCACTTATTTCAAATGAATACCCGATTCGGATATAAATCAAGAATAAGATTCGATGCCATACACAGCAAAGTTATATGGGGGAATGACTTCAAGCTTTATTTTTTCCCGAGTATATGTAATCCATCCAAAACATTCTTGGGTTTTGTTTTGTTAATGCAAAGACAGTATTTCTATATTTCTTGGCGTGCTCCATTGAATGACTAGTTGGCAGATTGTTCCAACAGACTGAAGACGAAATAGACGGCAACCATGTAATTTTACCATCAACCGAATTTATGTAATTCAAATAATACTTATCCATGCCCGAAAAACTGGTGTGTCCCACACAGGTAGGAATAAATATGTATTTTATTAAATCATTATTATTATAATTATTAAATATACTCACTAATCGTATATGTAATTTATCATATTGATGACGACTGTGAACTGGCGTCCCTCATGTACAAAATGAGAATATATTATGACTATTAATGGACTCAGTCATAAACACAACGAAATTTCTCCAAATGAAATTATTCTGACAACAGAATTTTGAAGAGCTGTAAGATTATTGTTCTAATAAACTAAATGCACCAGACAAACATGGTACAGACGTTGAAATATGGGGTTGTCTGGATCCAAACACTAAGAATGCAATAGTTGAACCCGAAGTTAGCTCTCAATTAACAAGATGTCAATTCATACAAGAATTGCACAACAGTCCAAGGCACAAACGATCTGATTCACACAAAATGCTGAGTGGTATATAAAGTACAACCTCAGTGTTTGTAGGTGGAAATTTCAGTGTTAATAATTCTGCTGGGAATTAACCCGCAATACAACAGTGCGCACTGTGAAGCCCTTATAAGGCCACAGCTAGTGACTTCAAACTGCAGGCAGAATAGTAAGCTGTGTGCATTGCAAGGTACCAATAATCTTTTCATCCGCCAAATCTACGTCATCTCTGACGATGCAGCAGATGGAGATGTCAACCCTCCTCATTCCGAGCCACTATTGTTGGCTCCTTCATGGGGAGGAGGTGGGCGCAGCGTAGTGCACACACACTTATCAGACTCATCCGATGCTCGTTCAGGCAGAGTGCAAATAAAAACTCCTACCCATGTCACTAGCCTAACTAGGAATATAACGGTTTTGTGATTAGGAGACCAAACTTCCTAATCTGCTGGAGCAAGTGTCCTCTGCCACATGAAAATTGCATCCAACATGGAGAATTCAACTCATTCGAAATCAACTGGGACTTACTAACAGGCACAGCTAAATTTCATAAGCTCTTAGGCACACTGGCCATTTCGGCCAAGAGGGAGTGAAATAACTCTCATATCACCTGTCGGTCCTCACAAAGTTTTCCTTCATCTAGTGATACGTTGCCACCTGTAAAGCATTTGAACGTGTCAGCCATTTTCTGCCGATACATATGCTGAATTCCGGAAGAATGCGTGACCCACTTTCAGGATGGCTCCAATCACTTCCCAAGAAAAGGTCTCATGTACACAGACTTGGGCGCAATCGCTTCTGGTGTGGTTCAAGTTGGCATCATAGGGTCCCACACACTTAAACCATGTATCAATGACATATGCACCTGTTTCTCCCACGGAAAACAGTTCGCTTTTGCTGACAACCTTGAAGTAGCCTAAACATCCCACTGCGATGACCTGAGATACTTTTGGAGTGTTGTCCAGAGTGAACTCGATAAAGTGACTGCGTGGTCATCCCTATGGAACCTACAATTCGACCTGAACAAGTGTGCTCGGAGAACCCTTAAATAGTGTTGAATCACAGATTCAATCTGCTGAAACCCCAAGGCGAAGATGAGCTCTGTTTCAGGCACTCTAGTGACTTCAAACTTTATAGAAGTAATTATAATTTATATTTCCTGCAAACGGGTAAGTTTGCGTGCGATGAAAGTCATTTATACGGGCATGATCAAACACGCTATAAATCACAATCGTAAATTAGCATAAGTTAGCACTTTCTCAAAAGTTGAAATTGTTGAATTACAACACAAGCTATCAGAACAGGCTCGTACAATTCAAAATTCACATGAACTCAGGTACTCTAGTGACTCAGGCGTTTGTGAGAAAGACTCAACGGGACCCGCATGTCGGAAATAAACATAGATACAGCGCTCTAAAGAATGTCTGCCGACTTGTTGCATCTTGTCTATGTGTCTGATTACCAGAAGAATGTATGCGGCGAAATCATGTCACCATCGAGCACTCTATTTCTACTCAGTCATCAAACGTTTTGAAGGGTTCTTAGAAGAAGTCAGATACAAATCTAAGTATAACGACCGATGCGACAGACGCATCAAGTGAATTTTCAAAATTATAGCTCTGCTGCAAAAGTGTGCTTGTTCTCAGTAAAGAGTATTCAGCAAGGTGCTTCGGCCTCGTATGGAATCTTTGAATAATATGTCAAATGATTATACATCAACGGAAGTGACGTTGATTTATACGATGCATGAGAATCAGATTCAGATTAGTTGATTGAGGATGGAAGGCTTGGAGCTTATGTTGATCGTTTTTCTGTCATATTTCTGTGCTTGTCCAAACACTTTCTGAATGAATTAATTGAGGGCGCTGACTCTGCTTCTTCTAGGAGACGACTTGAGGAGTTTAGGATACGGTGAGAGAGCCGATACTCCGCTTTCGAACTCTCCTGCTATTTCTCCCTAGGTGTTCGGACCTAGTGGCAATGAAAAGAGACAATAGATCAGGTCCACATTCATTTAAAATTTTTAATATTGTAACTATATCTCCTCTCAGCCAACGGTATGATAGGGAGAGTAGTTTTGAGCTGTCTAGTCTTTCCACGTTTGGTAAATTAGTCATGCCAGTAATCATACTTGTTGCCTTCCTTTGAACGCTTTCTAGAATGTATGAGTTGTTGTAAATCTACTGTCTGTTATACCACTCTCACTGACACTGTATTCATAATGTCCATGCTCCAATGTTTTTGATCACCAATAATGGAGAAAACATTGTCCTGAAACTTCCGTCTACACGGAGACGCACAGACTTGGCATTAAGATTGAACGTCTGCACTGCATGATGTGACATTGTTATCCGCATTGGCGCAATAGGTCTGTGTATCTGACGGTATTTCAGGCATTTCCCTATGCTGTTAGCGGTGTGCATAACTTTCTGGAGTTGAAACCTATGCACTTTATGTTTGATGTCTTTGATTTCCTGAATATGCGAATGTCATATCTGCAGGATTCACAAAACCATGTTCACGAGGCATTAATTCGATTTGGGAGTGCTTTCTCAGCTGCACATTTGCAATACTTTCGTTAAAGTGAACGTAATCAGCGTGAAGTTAATCTGCCTTTTACTTCGATGGACTGCAAGTAATTTCGATGAGGCAACAACGCCTTGAAAGTATGGATGTTTCAGAGTTTGTCTTGAAATTTATACATAACCCTCTTATACAGGAAAGCATATGAGGGCTGTTTATGCCTACGACGTCAATATTAACACCAGCCATGGACTGCAAATCATCCAATCGGCATGGGAATTTGACTTAGTATTAATAGAATCAGTGTATCCACATTGTATGCCAAAATGCAGAATTATCCTTCATAACTTCAGATTGTACTAGTCCTTACATATGCTCTATTGTTTTAAGTATATGGAGGTTGTAGAATATGAAATCAGGGAAAGTGTCAGTCGGCCAAACTAACGCTGAAACCTTCCATCAGAATTTTCTTCTGTAAGTTAATGAAATCTCTAACATACTCGTAATTGCCACTTCTTCTGGACCACTTGAAAACGTCGCGTCACTATGGGCTTTTGTAACGTGTGAAGTTGGATCAATGCATGTCAAGCCTAGTTAGTGTGATAGAGACTCGCAGTAATATGATGAGTGTGGTACTTGAGTCATTCGTAGGATTTCGCTTCTGTTTCTATGCAGTAGCACATTGTAAAACTAAGTAGGATTTAACAAGTTGAATAATGATTCCGTACTGCTAGATACCCCAGAGTCGTCTTACTTAGCCAGTCGCATATCTGCTAAGTACTAGATTTCAAATGGCTCTTACCTGACGTCGTACGAGTAACCGTGACAAATAAGAGTTAATACTTGCTTCATTTATCTGTTAATTTGTAGTAGCATCATCAGAAATGGACTGTTAATTTGATAATGTGCTGAGGGACAATTTTCGTTTCTTTCTAACGTGCGGCTGATAATAATTTATATCCAGTGTCTTTGTGATTGACAACTGCAATGTTTGCATGTCTACCTTATGGATATTGAATTGCTTTATGCTGTACTGCTTTATGCGTCTAATTAGAAATAACAAGCAATAATGATTGTCTTCTACTCAAAGAAAGTAAATATATCCACGTCGCCACGAAAGCGTTTAGAGGTATTTGTCCTATCACCACAACACCCCACTACTGATTTACTATTCGTAGTCACTTACGAAGTAAGCATAAATCTACCGAAGACAGTATGCCTCAAATTTCTGGGCGTCGTAATTCACCGGGAGGGAAAGGCTATTTTCCTAGGGTTATAACAGTTAGGCGCACGATATTATTAATAATAATATATTCTCAGTTTTGTACATGAGGGACACCAGTTCACAAGAATAATCAATATGATAAATGACACATACAAGGAGTGAGCGAATTTACAATTGATCACTTGCGCAAGATATACATAATGAAGGATAATGTATTAATACCTACAACGTCACTTTACACAGGCGGAAGCAATGTACACAGTATAGTACAAAGCATTGCCATTGAAGAAATTTAACCGAAGTGCACCTCATATTACTATTATTATTATCTCTTTTCGTTTGATGACGATACCGGAGGACTAACTGGTGAAAGGATCAACTCCATTCACAGTAGTAACGGTCTTAACACACCTCATACTACAAACCACATATAATTAATCCTAGCACTACTCTTCTTGTAGTCAACCAAAGCTACGAAAGTGAAGTGGCGGGACGAGCTACGCAGAATATTACAGAAGATCAGGAGCCTATAAGTCACACTCAAGAGGAGTGCGCGAAGAAATCAAATTGGCCTATACTAGCTATTAAAAACGACATTTGATATTGGATACTTGAGGGTTGCGTTACTGTGTATGATTAAATTTGATTGTTCGTAGCTTGATAGAATTGATTTGTAAAACGTCAGTTAGTTGACCGATAATAGTGTTTTTGGCAGCAGTAAAGAACAGAAACCAACATATTGGAAATATATACTCTGCATGATTCAATTTGATTACATATATGTATCATATGTACACTTATCTATAAATTAAGTATCACTTTTCACCTAGAAGAATCATTTTGCCTGTTCAGGGTTGTCTGAATTTGGTGTCTATTCTTCACAGTTACCACTCCTGGCACATTGCAGAACTAGGGACAGTGTTCTGCAGTCTGACCGGAACATTCCACAGTGCTACCGAGGTCAATGCTAGCTGGAAGCCAAAAACGAAGCGACTTAATGAACAGATTACTCAACTTGACCAACTAGTCAGAAGGCTCCATAGTGTGTATGTGGAATCACAGATGCTGTACACGAATAACGTAACAATCCAATCGAACAGGAAACAGGGACAGAGCGCTAAAAAGCACGCCGAATGTACAGTAAGGGCTTAATTACGGAAACATTGAGGTTCACTTCCCTTTCTTCCAGGGGACGCATGTCTTAATTTTCGTATGGTTGGTACGCTTTCTGCCACCATTATGTCCACTTTAGTCTCTTTATTTCATCCTTGTTGTCTAATATTTTCCCTTTTCGGTTTATTTCCTAGTTCAAAACTGTTGTCCACTTTTTGTTGCCTATACGCGATCTATTTATCCCTTTGAAGATAGTTTCTCACCTTCTGTCAAGCTTTCCCCAGAAATGTTGCCTTTTCGTCCGAACAATTTTCCGATTGTGAAATTTCATCCAGATTTAGTATTTAAGTACTGCTTAGACAACAGGCTCATTGGAAGGGAGAAAATGTGTAGCCAACTGTCATCCCTGGACTGTATTCATAGTGTGCTTAATAATACAGACGATTTCTTTAATCCTTCTTATGGAACCCACACAAATTCCATCAAAAGCTTCCAGAATAACCTGGAAAGGAGGATCAGAGCCTTGAGTGAATCAAGAAACACGATGATTTGCTGTCACGTCGACGAATTTGTGTACAGAAATTGGTGAAACCTAACCACGAGGACTCCTATGAGAAATCGGGAGGTTTCCTTGGAACATACAGAAGGAAGTTATCCTATGTGGCTGCATTTTAACGTTGCACTAGTTTTGTTTTCTAAACTTTATCAGTCCTTGAAGAAAGTATCTAATTAACGGAGCAATGACCATGACAACGAAAACTTTGACCAATCATAAGGCTCTATAAACACGGCGCATAATTTTAGTAAATCGTGTACATAAAAGTAATGGAATGTGAAAAATTGTTACAAAGGATAACGTTCTCATATATTTGTCAAAAGAACCTCCCAGTTTCTCATAGATTTCTTGATGCTTATGTTAAACCAAGTCCTGTACATAAACTCATCGAGATAAATGTATATCATTGGATTTCTTGGTCCATGCACAGAACTCATCCGTTTTCTGATGTGACTCTAAAAACTTTCGATGGAATTAGTGTGAGTTCCATCGGAAGGAGTGATGAAACCATTTGTATGTTTGACGACTTGATGAATACAGTCCAGATTTCATAACTGACTATAACTACTTCATTCATCTATATGAATAGTCGTCCCAGGCAGCACTAAGCGCTGGAAAATAGTCAATAAGACATCTGCACTGCAATTAGGAATCGCGTCAATGTATCCTTTGAGCAGGGTGATGTCATATATCCCCAACACATACTACTAATTTGCACCTAATCTCCCTCGATTGTATATTCTTTTTATTAACACCGTCTTATCCACGTGAACAATGACGCCAACTCCGCCAAGTACTTGAGTCAGCCTGTTCATTTTCCACGATGCTATGCTGTTGCTGTTACTGGTCTTTCAAGCATGCAGTTATGACACATCATCACAATTTTCGTTACAGGTTATTTAGACTTTGCGATAAAAGTACCTAAGGAATCTGTAGAATTAAAAAAGAACGACATACCTTCTCGAACTGATTTTCTGGTTAGGCACACATTGCACGAGTATCCGACTCAGAGGATGTTTTAAAAGTTGACATTGTGTGTCTGCTAACTTTCGCCTTCTGGCGCGCCATGCACGCTCTCGCCCACCTCTGCACACCATGTTGCAGAGTTTTCTACATATATCGTGCCAAGGTTTCTTTAATCTGAAGAATTTCCTCCAGGGTGGGATAATGACTGAAAATCACGAAGTGTGGCTTTCTCATGAACTAAGGGATGAATAATTTGTTGTGTTGCAGTACTTGAAGTTACCATTTCCATGAAATGATAAGTGTGCAGGTTTGAGACCAGAAACATTTGCAAGGAAGAAATTCTGAAAGCTGTTGTTGTTTCCGTCATTCTCCGCATTGTAAGATAGGGTGCGGGTGAGAGAAACAGAATGATGTTTGCGCATCATGAATTATTGAACGTGTAGGCAACTTAATGGCGAGCTCGGTAACAGGACAAATATTGGAATGAAATCCAAGTTCATGAAATGATTTAATCACAGTATATTATAAGAAACGGTTAACGAGGTGTGTTAATTAGTGGTTACTTGGTGACACAGTTGAAGTCTGCTGCTACAAACTATTATTATAATCCACAGAAGCGTTCACTGGTGGAGTCCTTTCTACCATTGGAAGCTATACACTGGCTGCAGAATTCTCTTCGGATGGGGATGAGCGGTTTCTGCTAAATACAATGGATACAACACGGTTAGTAGGGAAGCAAGTAGACAGTATGGACCAGTGAGAAGACGAAGCGAAAATCAACACGCTGCATCTCATTTTCGCACTCCAAAGTTATGCTGATCTTACAAGGAATCATTTTAGGCAAAAGTTATGTGCAATGTTTCCATTTCAAACCCCTAGCGAGAACCTGTACAATCATACTGTTTTACACTCCACAAACGTGGTGTGGAGATGGTCAGCGTTGTAGTCGAAGACATCAATGTGTTGATAGGACTTTGAATCGTGAAACATGACTCTTGTCTCTGTCAGTCAAAATCTCAATACACTTTGATTCGATGATGCTTGGATAATCTTTCATTTCTCAGGATATGCTCCAGTGAGTTCGCGCGTGTGTGTATCTGTGTCGGTGTGAGTGTTATGATGATCAATTTGCTGAATGAAAGAGTGGAGTGTTGAGTGAATGATGACTGCAGACACAAGTGAACAAGACAAGATATATGTATATATATTTAAATTCGTAGTCAGGTGATTGTTGAATACTTTTCAAATTGGTCAGGTGGTACTCTCAGAGAGATTCAGAGCACTGAGAATGCTTAGAAGTCATCATGGGAATTTACTCGTATCTTGGTCATCCTGGTGAATTGGCGTATTTGTTTTCAGCGTAGTTGTTTCTCTGATTCTGTATGAATTGTGCACAGTTAGGCTTTCATTCTAATTAATATTTACGGAACAAGATATATCTAAGTCAGTCAGGCAGTCAATCATACAGCGAGTCAGTCGGTGCACAGAGTGAGAACTTGTGAGCAGGAAAATGAGTGACAAAATCGGTCAATTGACATATATCAGTTCTGACTAAAGGAATCATTTCTGCTAATCAAGCTTGTATCATGACCATTCCACCACAGAGGAGTTTTCTGTGTGATATAATCCAACAATGATACAGTATTAATCACTGTGTGCTTGTGTCGCCAAATGAATTTTGTTCTATGATGGAATCATACTGTGCGCATACTGTGTAAGCATACGCTCTGTTCTTATGTGCACGACGACTGCTTAGTTATGTGATTCGAGACTTCAGTACATTTTGATACTTCGCTGTCACCTCATGTCGACGAGGAGGCTGCAATCAGAAAAGAAGGCCAATAGAATTCATGGATTTGCTGTTGACGAATAGTGGAAGAATCTGTGGGAGGTTGTGTGAGTTCGTCAAGTCAATGGAACGCAAACATTTTGTCGTCAAGTATCAATTTGTTTATCCATGCTGAGTGAAGCACATGGTGGTCAATTTGATTTTAAATGGACAAGAGCTAGGTCACCGCCTGCAAATTCCCATTAATATCCATCCATTTGTGTCGTTGTTGTAGGAAGGAGAGGTATTCCCCGGAACAATGTCTCCATTATACATCTGCTAAATAGTTGGCTTGTCTTTGCCTTATGAGGAACATATCACTTATGCGAGTTACACTAATACCGACCGAGTTGTCCGTCAGCAATAGCGGGCTAGCAGGTGTTAATACTTCTAGGTGTTCAGCGTCTCACATGAATGGAACCAGAGATCCCTTATCTGTGATATGTTCTGTTTTTATCAATAAATTCACAAGACGTTAGTCAACCAACGGTTGTTCACTAACCATTCCAGCTGAAACCCTGAGAAGAGGACGTATCATACAGTCTTAAATACAAATCCAATGTAGGAAGGCCGAATTTCAAACATGCATCTGCTAAATAGTTGTCTTGTCACCAAATTCTGGAGTAATAGCTTATCGCATGTGAAGGTGATAGAGCATATTCCCAAGTGGTTAGGGGAACAGATGAACTCCGCTATATTGATTGCCAAACAAAGTGTCAATTATTCTAATCATTCTTATTCTTTATTACTTCACGTCAATTTGTGTGTTTCCATTTGCCTCCAGTTCTCATAAAAATTGACTTGACAAGTAACTGTGTGAGGAATCAGAGTGCTCAGAATCTATTGCACAAAACCATCAAATGTTTCAGATAATCTCCGTCTATTAATGAAACTATGCAGATTTTTAAAATGGAATAATCGTTTCAAATTTTCGATAAAAGCCTCTCTTCATACATGCAAAGGTTGCACACTAGAACTGTGATCCTCCCTGCATATTCTCATTATTACACCTGTAAACAGGGAAGATACAAACCGACTATCGTCTGTACATCTTGAACACGTAACATTAGCTTTGTTGTAGTTTACCATTTAGGTGACGCCTGCAGAGTGGTGTTCGCCTTCCACGATTAACATTGGAGGTGATGATCACCAGTCAGTGAAAAAGCCCATAGTCTTTGTCGGTGCATGTGATACCTAAAATAGCGTCATAGACTGAAGTCCTTGTGGTGGTCATTGAAGCCTGGAATCTCATTTCGCAAACTGTTTTCAGTGTAAACGCACATAGGTCTGTGTGCATTTGAAAGGGTGACAAACTGAATGGTAATTTCCTGACAATGGACAATGAGTAGGCGTCATTCATACGTGTTTGAAGATGTTTCAGTAACAGTGAAGACTCAGGACTTGACTACATCTTGAGGAGTTACACCTACATTTGCTTAAGCTCACTCATCACCTGGCCCTCGTTCATCCTGCTTATTTCCTAAATGTTGCCGTCAGCACGATCTTCTGTCTCCTCGAGAATCCACGCATCTTCCTTCATCCATGCGAAGTCGCTAAAATCTTCCAGCTGGTTATTCAGTTGATCGTGCACCTATGCATGCATACATGAACGACACTCTAATAGTCAGTCCAAACACATCACTGAATTACTTAACTGCAAGTAATCTCATGTTTTGATTGATTGTACAAGTCTAAAGGGATTTGGATGACAAGCAAATAGCACTGACTACTATTCTGCCTTACACTTGTATCACAAAACACTGTCCGATATAGTGCTAACTTGTCATCATGGAATATTATGTGCTAAAATTGCTGAATCTACAATTGTAAAGTCTGACAAAGGATTTCATTGAAAATCAGTCATCTGCTCTTGTCATGCATCCCCTGTGAACATTGTCTTCACTTGTACTGTTATCTCTGTATTGAATTATAATGACCAAACTTTACCTTAATTTCACAATTTATTATTATCAAGCCAAACATTCTGATGAGACAATAGTTCCCATATCCATCCCTCTTCCCCTACAAACATATACGCTCAAAATAACTGACTGACTACACTGTAACTATTGCTTATTATCAATATGCCATCATGCTATCAATAGTGTGATCACCTCGGTTATTATGCACTAGTTCACAGACTTGATGAGGAGTTACCGAAAAGGTTTATTTGATTAAATAGGGTTCTCCAGTTGTATTGATGCGATTTGTTGAATTAATAACATTTTGTCCGTGTCCTTTGAGTTCTGCTCTGTCTTGGAACATTCCACCAAATTTCGATCTTCACTCTCTGAGTTGAACTCACTAGTAAGTTTCGGAATACACTTAATTGTTTGTCTGTCATAATTTGACTCCACTACTCATTCATAATGTGTATCAATTCACTCTGTTATTCGATCTTGTATTTTGTCTTCAGTCAATCCTTATATCCAAGCGAAATTCGCACTATACCGCCCTCACTTGTCTAATTTTATTGTAAATAGTCAGTCTTTTAACACTGAACAATTTGTCTGCTCACATCATTCTCAGAATTGTTTTGTCTAGACTTTCTATCTGTAACTCCAAGTCACCATGAAAAGTGTGTTCAAGCATTTTGTGAATTGTAATCTGGTTTAGTTGAGTATGTTCGCAGTTGAAGGGAATCCACGAAGCTAAGCGAAGTCGTATTTTCCTGCAAATGTGTTCGTTATTTCTCTGTTGAAACGAATAGTGAGAAATGGTTGTAAGATAGGACTGAGTTATGGTGCGAGTAAAAGTACAGTCGCAAGTGAATTTTCCCGTCAATTCATCTCTAATATGACTATGGTATTCTACACACACCGCCACTATTGAACATTGTAGAGAGAAGTCAAAGTGATGTCAAAATATTATTACTATTATTACTTTTATTATTATTACTATTATTATTATTATTACAATCATCACTTCTACTACTACCACAGCTACTATTACTGCTAATTCTACTATTACATTTCAGTACTAAAGTATAATCAAGTGAAAGAGAAAAGAAGGAGCACGTTGTCTTCAAATGATTCGTGAAGTCGGTTGAATACATAAGTTCATCTGACACAGATTATTGTGGTAAATGTCCCGTCATGTCGTGGTATGCATCCTTCAAGAACAGAAGAAAGAATGAGAAAATGATGAATGAATGAGTAGTTTCAATGGAATCGAGGACGATATTGAAGGAATGAAAAACGTTTCATAAAGTGAATCAATCACTAATTTTCGACATTTTCAGTCTCAATTGACTGAATTACTCAAATCGATTGTGCTCCTGTTGATATGCTGGATCATGCTGGATCTTGATTCATTCAAACGTGAGCAAGACGTGTAACAAGCGACTAAGTTAAATGCATCAACTGCCACAACAATCGGTCAGAAAGAAACCGAAGCTTCCCATCTAACTATAATACCCATTCCCGAAATTTTCACTACACAATGTTTAGTTATGCATGAGAAGTGAATATCTCATCTACTTGTCTCTAAACACCAACACGACATTATTGAATACGACATGAGATGTGACGATGGAGGATAAACATGGTAAGTAGACTGATTTTTGTCGTACGGATTGTGTGGACTGATTCTGGTACATAAACTCACCCTGATATGTATCTTAACATTCTCATAAATTGATCTGGTTTCTATAAAAGAGAAGGTGCAGTTTGTCGTCAAAATATGCCTCCTTAATATGTAAACTTGAACAGCCGCATGTGAAAAAACAGATAAAATGTTGTAAGTCTGTCGTTTCCAATCATCAAGACAATTGAATAAAAAGTACGCGAAAAATCTGAGTGTGAGATTCTATCTCAGCTGTGACTCAACGAATACCACAGATTAGACTGTTGAAAGCGCCTCGCGAAATATTCGACTCCAAATTTTTCAACTTACCATAAGCTATCACCCACTTGTGTTCGACATAACTTAGCTTTATTACCCGTTTAGTCAATTGATTTATTCCTGGAAAAGAAGGAAAAGTGCAAACACATATCATGGAAAGGCGTGATGATTTGTGGACAGGTGAGGACGAAAAGAGGCATTGCTTATTCGGAAGATGGCAATACTGGGCGAAGCAATGTCTACTTTTCAATTAAACCCCGCTCAGCTGGCTGAACACATATATACGTATATATGTCACAGCATTTCCAGTAGGCGGCGGAGGTTTGTCAATATCTGGTATCGTTACCTACATATTGAAGATCAATCAATCGGCCAGAGACACTTAGCGACAAAAAAATCCAGGAACCAACTAACCGAAAACACACTGATCAACAAACAGGCTGGAGAAACTGGAGATGTATCAGACAGACGCTGACGAAGCCATCGGTTGACATCGCGCAACAGGCCATCGCTCGAGCAGAACTTGAGTGAGAGTCAACGAGTAGGGTGTGTGTCCGACGAGTAGTTACACTGGAGAGGTCACGTGGGGAGCAGAAGAGAGCCATATGTAATCTTGAGGCGAGCTGAATAGCACCACACAGAATAGGATAAAGTGGAGATATGTTGTTGAAGCCCTATGTTACACCTGAAACCCAAGGGAACAATCCTAGAAATATAGTCAGTGTAAAGTGCTCTGGAAGAAGAATCATCAGCGCATTTGCAAGTAAGCAGACTTCCTCTTTGTAGAGAATAGCTTCATCGTGTACGAAAAACGCAATATGACAGTCACTGTCAATTCTTATTAAGTCGAATAAATTGACAAACGTCTGTCAGCGAAATACGAGGGATTAAACTGGTGGAATAACCTCGCCTAGATTACTAGGTCACTAGTATTCTAGCCGGTCCCAAGCCTGGATAAAGAGGGAGGGTTGGGGCGTGGTGCTAGCAACTCCACCCCCAAAACTTAACCAAATTGCTACTAAAACTTCAACGCACAAATATATTCAAAATTCTAAAATTACAAATAGTGACCTTATATCTCGCTGGAATCGCGGAAGTGAAATGACGCAGGCTGGTGAAAGCCTTCAAGAAGCCAGTCAGCCGATGTGCCTTCTTTCGATGAAAGCGAAAATAAGGATGGGGAGGTGGAATGTTCGTACAATGTACGAAGCTGGGAAGGCTGCTCAGGTAGCCGCAGAAATGAGGAGATATAAAATAGAAGTGTTGGGAATCTGCGAGAGCAGATGGAACGGATGTGGAAGGAGCCAACTATCAACTGGAGAGATAATAATCTACTCCGGTCACCCAGAGGACGATCACGAGCACACCGAGGCAGTAGCCATCACGATGTCACCAACAGTGGCTAAAGCTCCCATGCAGTGGGAACCAATCTCCTCCAGGATAATGACAGCCAGCTTCAACCCAAAAAGAAAAAAGGTTACAATCATTCAGTGCTACGCGCCTACAAACGTCTCAGAACAAGAGAAGAAGGGGGATTTCTACAGTCAACTACAAACAGTAATGGACAACGTCCCAAATGGCGATATCAAAATCCTGATGGGTGACATGAATGCGAAACTGGGAGGAGACAACACAGGAAGAGAACTCAACATGGGTCGCGAGGCCCTCGGAGAAATGAACAACAATGGTGAACTAATCTCAGACTTCTGCGCCTTCAATGATTTGGTGATTGGTGGCAGTGTGTTCAAACACAGAGATATACACAAGGCGACATGGATTTCACCAGATGGACACACCAAAAACCAGATAGACTTCATTTCAATCTCAAGGAAGTGGAGACGGAGCCTACTGGACACAAGATCGAGGAGAGGAGCAGATGTGGGTTCAGACCACTATCTAGTGCGAGGGACTTTCAAGGTGAAGCTGAAAGCCTCGAGGGTAGTTGGGGATAGGCCACAATGCAAGTTCAACACTCACAAGCTGAAGGACACAATCACAATGGGCATTTTCACTGCAACTGTCAGAGCAAAGCAGGAAACACTACGTGGCACCACTGAGGAGTCATCCGTGGAAGACCATTGGAACTCTCTGAAGGTAATTTTCAATGAAACGTGCTCAACACTTTTAGGAAGAAAGAAGAAACAAGACAAAGAATGGCTCTCAACGGACACTTGGAAGCTAATAGAGGAGAGGAGAAAGGTGAAAGAGAAAATGATTCAATGCAAAGATGGACAAGAGAAAGAGACGCTGAACTCAACTTACACAGCACTGGACAAAGAAGTGAAGAAGAGTGCCAGGAAGGACAAAAGACAATTCTACGACAACCTGGCTACTGAAGCTGAGAAGGCAGCAGGCAAAAGGGACCTGAGGACACTATATCAGATAACCAAGTCTCTATCCGGGAAGAGATCAACACAAGTGCAACCTATAAAAGACAGTCAAGGGAACTCAATTACCAAAGAAGAAAGACAGATTAAACAATGGGCGGATCACTTCAAAGGACTCTTGAACCGACCACCACATACAACTCGACCAGAAATACCAACAACAGCACGTACACAACTGCAAGTTGACACCAATCCTCCAACGAAAGCTGAAGTCTTGAATGCAATCAAGCTTCTGAAAGCTGGAAAAGCAGCTGGACCAGATGGAATACTCCCGGAAGCACTGAAAGCGGACCCAGAGACGACAGCAGATATGCTGACTCCATTATTGAAAAAGGTCTGGAAAGAGGGAAAGGTGCCTACTGACTGGAGGAAAGGTTACCTCGTGAAACTACCAAAGAAGGGCGACCTGGGACTCTGCAAGAACTGGCGAGGAATCATGCTCCTGTCGACGATAAGTAAAATCCTGAGTCTCATCATCCTGGAGAGAATAAAGGACGCACTGGATACAGAACTCCGACCAGAACAAGCTGCATTCAGGAAAGGCAAATCATGCTCTGACCAATCTGCAACTCTACGCATCATCATCGAACAAAGCATGGAATGGCAATCAAACCTTTACCTCAACTTCATAGACTTTGAGAAGGCCTTCGACAGCGTTGACCACGAAGTAATTTGGAAACTACTCGAGTACTACGGCGTACCCCAAATATTCATCAACCTTATTCAACAGCTGTACGACAACGGCACATGTCAAGTGGTCCACAACGGAAAACTCAGCGAAGCGTTTGGAGTAAACACAGGAGTCAGACAAGGGTGATTATTATCACCAATGATATTCCTAATTGTGGTGGACTGGATTATGCGTCAGACAGTGGGAAACGAGAAGACAGGGATATCCTGGACCGACGTGAAGAACCTAGAAGACCTGGATTTCGCAGATGATTTATGTTTGATGTCACACAAAATCGAAGACTTACAAGCGGAAACCGACAAACTGGTCGAAGAAGCAGCTGGAGAAGACAGGACTCCAGGTGAACATACACAAGACGGAGGTCATGAAAATAACCGACCAAGAACAGCAGCAACATCCAATGCCAATCACCATCAAAGGGAGGGATTTGAAAGAGGTTACTTCATTTACTTATCTAGGGAGCATTGTCTCAACCACAGGAGGAACGGACGAGGATGTTAAATCGCGAATCGAGAAGGCGAGAAACACATTCATCAACCTGAAACCAATCTGGAAATCTTCGTCACTCAGCATCAACAACAAAATTCGGATTTTCAATACAAACGTGAAGTCAATTTTATTTTACGGATCAGAAACTTGGCGGGTCACCAAGAATATTTTCAAAAGGTTGCAGACCTTTATCAACAACTGTCTTCGCTCCATACTGAAGATTAGATGGCCGGAAAGAATCGCAAACAAGAAGCTATGGGAACAAACGAAACAGCAACCAATCGCCCAACAAATATGCAGGAGGAAGTGGAGATGGATTGGACACTCGCTGAGGAGGCCGTTGAGTGACATCGCGCGTCAGGCCAATGCTCGAGTGGAACCCGAAAGGGAAGCGACGAGTGGGACGTCCAAGGGTGACATGGAGGAGATCGTGTGAGGAGGAGATGAAACAGTATGGAATAACATGGACGCAAGTGAAAAGTACAGCAGAAGACAGAAGCAAGTAGAGACGTGCAGTTGAAGCCCTATGTTCCACTAGGAACCCAAGGGAACAATAATATAATAATAATATTAATAATAATAATAAACTGGTGGAATAACCTCCTACAAAGCAATGACATGTTTCGAATTACCTTGAGTGCGATTAACCGACAGAAGACTATCACATTCACTTATATCCGGCTGTTGTCTGGTACCTATTCAAGGAGAGAGGATAGTATTGACAGTATTTCGTCGGCTACAATGAACATGGTGTGTTTAGTATTACTGATCACTAGTATTCTGTGATTTGACTTACGGCTTGGACCAGCTGAAATACACAGAAATCAACACATACAAACATATTTCTCGTTCAATACAACATCGGAAATATGTGTACGTGTAGGTTGTGAATTTTGCCCACCTGTTGATTGAGTGAAATTGACTCTTGGTGAGTAAGCAATGAGTGCCAGATCTTCAGAGAGAGATACTTGAAGTTTTGAATCTTCAAAGGGATTGACTGTGAGTCAGTGAACTGCCTATCTTCGGATTATGCGATATGCACACTGTTGCAGACTAGATCTCAGTTGCTCGAAATTCCGCTGTGAACACTGTGAGCGACTGGGCATTAACTATTCAGAATGACGTACTCATTCACAAACGATTGTAGTGAGTGGCATCGGAGAGTAATCACCTGTTTTCTTTTCGACAGTCTCATCAACAGACCAAGTCCCAATAAACTGACACTGGTTCACAAAATGACAACAAACGTATACGAAATCACCACTGGATGTCAACTAGTGTCCACTGACTGACGAATTCATTCAAATATCTAACAGATAAATACATCTGTCTTTCAGTGACACGCTCACACGATCAACGATAACTAAGTTACCAATTAAATATGGTGGATTCGATCACAGTGATGTTTGAACGTGTCAGAATAATGAGAAACTGTGAGCAGACGTGAAGTTGACCTGCCCACCCAATAATATCATTGCTTACATTTAGATTTATGGCTTAACGATTCCTTCCAGAGAGTTCTACTCTCAGATATGTAGAGGAAATCCCCTGAATGAAATGCAAAGAGAACAGAATATTTATCGATCAGTAGTTTGAAAATCATCTGTCACATTGATTGGATGGCACAAATTCAATGCATAATTTCATGTTTGTCTCGCCATCTGGCAAATATCAGTGGCCTGTAGTTCAGGCTTTTCAGCGAACAAATCAACTGCGTCTGTTGTGTCAAGATCTTTCGCCATTATGTATCATTGCACAGAGATTGGATAAAATGCTAGATACGCTCATACTCTCTTATACTGGTTGTATCCAAGTGGCTGATAGTGAAATATGGGATGAGCATCTTAAGTAGCTGAAAACAGTCTGCCACACTTGCGCTCTTCTTTCAATAGCAGCAGAGTGACTCAACTGAATCTCTTTCAAAAATCAGCTTTGACAACTTTCTGATTGTAATGCAAGTGAACAAGATCAAACAGAATGTGGTATGAATTACGAAAGTCTACTCACCATATGACTTCCGTACACCTCTGATAGTCTTTGAAATGCCTGATGAAACAAATAAATACATGACAGATTCAAGATAGACAACAAGTTGGATAATGAAAGGTGCTAAATTCCTAAGCATGAGATACTCAAATTGAGTAGGTAGCACTATTCGGACATGTTGTTTTTTAAACAACTGCACGTCAGTCTTCACATTTCTGTGTGATGTTCAGTGGTCGTTTTAATTCAAAGTCTATTTAACGAGAGATTTCGATAGTCTCATTACTTTGTTTTCAGGTTGAAGATGAACAACAAACATGTAACCTACTTCTGTAAATTTCCGGTTGGTAGAAGTTTCCAGAAGTATTGTATAGACAATCCACAACTAAAAGAACAATTATTTCTCTAGATTGATTAGATATAATGACTTACACTTAGTGATACTTTTGCCTGTTATTAAGGCCCTTATTTCCAAGTTATCTGCAATGGAGAAGAGACAAACAGTTTGTTGCAAGACATTGGAGACTGTGTTGTCCACATTGCTCACTTCTCGACAATTGACATAAAAGCTGATGAATAAACTGACGGAAGTATGGCATCACCAGTTCTCTGTCTCCACTGATCACTAGATGTTGGTGTTTACACACATTTGAACAGCATTCGACAATTATCTACTGCATGTTCATGTACATGTTCATGTATATTACAGCCTCCAATGACTAATAATGCAAAGCCACACATTCGCTGCAAAAAACAAAAGTTTTGTAGGAAACACTGCGAAACTGGTCTTAGTTATATTGTGACTGTCATCGAATTACTGGTTGTAAATCTCCATCTCACCACTGCCATCCTTAGTAGAGAGGAAAACTAGAGGCTGTGAACACTGCAGGTTTGTTGAAAGAATAAGACAAGGAAGTAAGGAGAGGCTTAGTGTGGAGCTTAGTAATCTTGTAGTTGCCAGTGATACCATTGTGAATATTGAATCACCCTCGAAACATCATCCAGTGAATAAACCTGTTTCACTGTGTGGTGTGTCTAACAATCACATTAATTTTCAACTATATACTACCACCACCAGCACAGAGTTTAAGTACCACACGCATACTATTGAGTCGAAGCATCAGTGACACAACAAATTAAGAAATGACATACAAAATGCACATGGTTAGTAAAAGAAGGCTTTTAAACGCACCTTCCAATTCTTTCGCTATTTCTTCCGCAATGGCTTTCTTATTACTCAATTTTATTATGCGTCCTGCAAAACAATCGCAAATGTTTCACAAATGAATTGACTATGTCTATAGGAATGATGGCAAATGTCAAATCTGTTCATCAGTCACACTGAATTTGTCTACATTCACAGGGGATTCCAGTGTTACACGCTGCGTATGCTTCCATAGACAACCTCCAGCGTAGACAATTGCAAATTTGGAGAGAATACGATAAATCATTCCACAAATGAAAATTTATTCAATGAAAAAGGACTTCGTTATTTCATAAAATGTTAGGCAAATGCATGGAATATTGAAGTATATTAAAAACAATTTGCTTACTTTCTTTAAGGAGGATGATAGGATCTAAGTCGCGTATCTGTTCCAAAAGTTGATTCGCACCTTCAAAACAAGAAGGCTGAGCGTCAGTTCATTCGATTAAGCTTGGTTGAATGTTATGACTTGTTCAATTTCAAGAATGAGTGACATAGAGAAAATGTATGCCAGCAAGTTTCCCATTTCACGAGAATGAATAATACTGGTCGATATGTTCAATGAGCAGCGTATTGAAGAGAATATCACACTCGAGAATACGGAACGAAACCACTGGAAATATAACCTCGCTCACTCCACAGGAAGTAATTGTCGTCCTACTCGAGAATCCTGGGTCTCAAACTTCATTCAGGGGTTAACTGTTACAGATAGGAACTGACAAGCTTCGCACCACAATCACCTCCCTAGTGTGAATACATTAAGAATTTAGCTTTTCACTGTAAGGAACTCTCAAATGATGAAGTCGATATCTACATATCCACAGTGTGCAGATTCTCAAAGTTCAACGCTATTATCCTGCTTGATTAGATGAGGCTGTTTCACTTGCTGCAATTCTTCGTGGGACTTACATGATGTCTCACCACCAGACTATCCAATAATAACCCAAAATTAGCTGACAAACTGCTAATTGTGGAGAGTAATATTTGAATGTTTGACATTGTAGAATTCCTGAATATTGATTCTAGAGTTGACTGGATATTCGACAAGCAACTTCACATTTGAAAAGAATTTACAAGTCAGAAACAATTGGATTATAGCAGACTAATGGCGACATGAATGCTTAAATTACTGTTCAATGTGCAATGACTCACTATAATTGTGACTCAGCTGAAGGGCTTCAGGAAAGGAAAATAATTCAATAATTAATAATATGTGCAACTGAGCATATTAAATCGCACAAATCACTTGATAGACAGTGAGGGAGAATCATTCATCAGTTATTTCGTAGGGAATACACCTAAATGCTTATCTTGTGCACTCAATCTCTTCACTCATTATGTGTTTCAAATTGATGCGACACAAAACGAGTTTGTAGTCATGAAACTAGAATCATCAATGTACACAATTTGTGCAGGAGAAATGTATGCAATGTGTGCGAGTTCGTGTTATCGGATGGGTCAGATAAATGACTAGATTGAATTCTCATACCGTACCTCAAGTCCATCAGAAAATGATATTCATATCGACGTCCAATAGATCTGATCGAATGAGTCGTTCCTATATATTCACACAAATCCTGATTATCAAATACTCTAAAACGAGTTGTCAGAAGTGAGTTCTCCAATTTAAAAGTAGTTTGAAAATATTAATGCAATACGTACAGAGAGAAATTAAGTAGCGCTTACCTGTCAGTAGAGATAAACGCAGGAGGAGGAGGAAGGCAGTGATTTCTAAGGATAGGAAAGAGAAAGCCATGATTATGTGTAATTGCGTGAAATCTGATGTATTTATATGAAAAATTATTCTAGAGATTCAGATCAACAAATGAAAGACACGAAGATATTGGACCATTTCCAAATACCTTTAATTACTGATGTTCACGTAATTATGGCGTGATTATCACCTATATAAATAAATTGAACTTTATTATGGAATGTAAACAGTTTTACTCAAAGAAGGTGTAATTATTGAGACAGAAAATGTAAACTTTGGTATTATTTCATATGAAAATTTCATCATTTAAATAACTCAATCTTTTGTTAGCAGACAGTTGCAAAAAAAAATATTTTTTTCAAAGCATTTCTTTCAGGCTGCTGTAGTTATACGGTAACAATAACAGCAGGTTATGTGACGGATACAGTTTTCACCTAGAATAACAGATTAGTTATAGGCTGACGAAATAAGTGGTATTTCTGTGACAAATGTGGTGAGTTGACAGTGAATACAAAGATAGTATGAAGTAGATAAAGACGATAAGTATTCACAACGAAAAGATTCAATGTGAAGAATGAAACTTGAACGGTTAGTTGAAAGGCGTTCAACGGACTTGGTGAGTGGCTAGCACACATAGACAGTATGCTTTTAAACAGGAGATGGATAAACTCTATTTAGTTGTTTGTAATGGGACAAGGTATATTTGAACTGTCTGGGGTGGTGTCATATCTTCGAGGAAGACATAATATCACTAACAATGAACCGCCACTGCATGTTAGTGTCAGATTGTAAGATAGATGAGAAGACATAGCATTGAGTTGCTTGTAAAACGTGAGAGCAGATAAATTGGGAGGGGACTCTGCAAATCTTTAACTGTATAGTCAAGAATCTACTCTGGACAAACGGACGAAAACCACGAGCACACTGAAGCAGTGATTGGATATCTTGATATCATCAACAGCAGCCAGAGCCCCAATGCAGTGAGAATCAATCTCACTCAGGATAATGACAGAAAGATTCAACACAAAAGGAAGGTTCCCATCATCCAAAGCTACGCGTCTACAAGCCACTTAGAACAAGAGAGGAAAAAAGATTTCTAAAGACAGCTGGAAGTAGTTATAAGTTATATCTCAAATGACGACATGAATGCTAAACTGGGAAGAAACAAATCAGGAAGAAGACTCATCATAAGTTGAAAGTATCTCGACAAAATATATGAGAATGGAGAACCCTTCATAGACTTCTGATGATTCACTGATTTTTTGATTGGAGGCGGCGTGTTTAGGCACCAGGATGCGCACAGGGCGACATGGGTTTCACCAGTTAGGGAAACCGAAAATCAGATAGATCTCATTAAAATCTGAGGAAACTGGCAGTGCAGCCTACTGGACACAATATCGATAAGAATAGCAGATGTCGTCACGGACCAATATTTAGTGTCATTAAGCTTCGTGATCGGGTTGACGGCCTTCAATATGAAAGCCTTCGCAATCAGTCATCTACATTCAAAATCATGTGTCTGTGGCCAATCAGTTCACAATTTTCGGAGCATCTTAATCTTCCATTACGTTCCGGACAATCAACACAGTCTATTAGTTTCAATCAGGAAATATTACTGGCTTTTCCAAAGAACTCACACAATCTGATGCTGCTTTCACTCACTCTATTCGCCTCCGACTAACTTTTACAAAAGGCTTTGTTAATGAAGCTCGGATTATAACTGTCACAGCAAGGCGATGTTAATTTACAAGAAACGTAGAATATCAGAATACATAACTGGCAAATAGCAACGAAGGAAATATTACACGTATAACTAAAACTGACGAAATGCATAGGTACCCATGGGATTGAAGTCACAGATAAACACCGAAATGGGGTGACTCTAAACTAAAGCAGCCTAAAACGAAACTACCTAATGAAGGTATTGACAAATGTCTATCGACCAATCAGGTGCGTATGAAGCATGCGCATGCATAATTTCAAAAACACGTTGATATAAAACTGATGCAACGTGAAAATGCAGCCACATAGGATAACTTCCTTCTGTATGTTCCAAGGAAACCTCCCGATTTCTCATAGGAGTCCTCGTGGTTAGGTTTCACCAATTTCTGTACACAAATTCGTCGAGGTGACAGCAAATTATCGTGTTTCTTGATTCACTCAAGGCTCTGATCCTCCTTTCCAGGTTATTCTGGAAGCTTTTGATGGAATTTGTGTGGGTTCCATAAGAAGGATTAAAGAAATCGTCTGTATTATTAAGCACACTATGAATACAGTCCAGGGATGACAGTTGGCTACACATTTTCTCCCTTCCAATGAGCCTGTTGTCTAAGCAGTACTTAAATACTAAATCTGGATGAAATTTCACAATCGGACAATTGTTCGGACGAAAAGGCAACATTTCTGGGGAAAGCCTGCATGGAAATTCTAGGCAGAAGGAAGAGACAGGACAAACAGTGACTCACTACGGACACTTGGAGACTGATAGAAGAGAGAGGAACGGTGAAACGGAGGATTCTTCAGTTCATCGACGAGCAACAAAAACAGGATTTGAATACAAACTGCGAAACACTGAACAAAAGAGTAAAGAAGAGTGCCAGAGAAGACAAAAGAAAATATTATGAGGCCATGGCAAGTGAAGCAGAACAAGCTGCAGGCAAAGGAGACCTCGCAACACTCTACCAAACAACTAGTTACCTTTCGGGCAGAAGTTCGACACAAATTAAGCCAGCGAAGGATGACAATGAAAAATGAATCATCAAAGAAGTGGAGCAAAGGAAACACTTGACTGAACACTTCAAAAGACTCCTAAATCGACCACCACCAACAACGCGCCCAACAATACCAACGACGGAGACAGAGCTACCAGTGAACACCAACCCCCCGACGAAATCAGAAGTCCTGAAGGCTTTCAAGATGCTAAAAGCTGGAAAAGCAGCAGCACCAGATGGAATCTCAGCAAAAGCATTGAAAACGGACCCAGAGGCAACAGCAGACTTGATGATGCCACTACTGGGGAACGTATGGAAAGAGGGCAAGGTACTCGAGGATTGGAAGAAATGATACTTATTCAAACTGCCAAAGAAAGGAGACTTAAGTCAATGCAAGAACTGGCGCGGAATTATGCTCCTGTCTATCCCAAGCAAAATATTAAGTCGCATCATCCTGGAGAGAATCAAACATGCCCTGGATGAAAACGTTCGACCGGAACAGGCTGGATTCAGGAGAAACAAGTTATGTATTGATGAAATCGCCACACTACGGATCATCATTGAACAAAGCTTGGAGTGGCAGTCACCTCTCTATCTCAACTTCATCGACTTTGAAAAGGCCTATGACAGCGTCGATCGAGAGGTGACTTGGAAACTACTTCGCTACTACCAAGGGGTGTCACCGACAATTATACATCTCATCCAACAGCTGTACGACAATGCTGCATGCCAAGTAATCCACAGCAAGAAACTTACGGAGTCCTTCGAAGTGAAGACAGGAGTGAGACAAGGCTGCCTACTATCGCCAATGATTTTCCTGATTGCAGTAGATTGGATAATGCGACAGACAGTGGGGAATGAGGAAACAGGCATAAAATGGACCCTAACGAAAAACTTGGAGGATCTGGACTCCGCCGATGATATATGTCTGATTTCCCACAAACTGGAAGACATGCAAACGAAAAGCAACAAGTTGGCAGAAGAAGCATCCAGAGAAGATAGGATTTCAGGTGAACATAGATAAAACAGAGGTGATGAAATTTCCTGAACAACACCACCAACAGCAACAACAACAACTGACAACAATCAGCATAAATGGGAGGAACCTGAAAGAAACAACCTCTCTTAACTAACTGGAAGCATCGTTTTAACTACAGGCGGAACTGACGAGGATATCAAAGCAAGAATCGGAAAAGCAAGACAAGCTTTCACTGCTCTCAAGTCTGTGTGGAGGTCAACAACACTTAGCATCAAAAATAAGATCCGGATTTTCAACTCCAATGTGAAGTCAGTGCTACTATACGGATCAGAGACTTGCAATGCGCGTCATAAAGAGCATCTCAAACAAACTACAGACCTTCAATAACAGTTGTCTTCGCTCAATACTCAAGATCAGATGTCCAGAAAAGATCAGGGATCTCTGGGAGCGAACCAACCAGGAACCGATTGTGAAAAAAATAGGCAGGAAGAAATGGAAGCCATCAAGTGAAATCACTAGACAAGCCCTTGAGTGGAACCCGAAAGGGAAGCGGCGAGTTGGTCGTCAGTGTAAGGGTGATTTGGAGGAGGTCATGTGGAGATGAGATGAAAATGTGTCGGCAGACGTAAAGGCAGGTGAAGACTCTAGCAGAGAACAGAACGCAATGGAGACGCACGGCTGAAGCCCTATGTTCCTGTAGGAATTAAAGGATAAAATAATAATAATAATATGTAATCCATCCAAAATATTCTTGGGTTTTGTTTTGTTAATGCCAAGACAGTATTTCTATACTTCTTGGCGTGCTCCATTGAATGACTAGTTGGCAGATTGTTCCAACAGACTGAGGAAGAAATAGATGGCAACCATATAATTTTACCATTAACCGAATTTATGTAATTCAAATAATACTTATCCATGCCTGAAAAACTGGTGTGTCCCACACAGGTAGGAATAATTATGTATTTTATTAAATCATTATTATTATTATTATTATTAAATATGCTTACCAATCGTATGTGTTATTTATCATATTGATGACGGCTGTGAACTGGCGTCCCTCATGTACAAAATGAGAATATATTAGGATTATTAATGGACTCAGTTATAAACACAACGAAATTTCTCCAAATGAAATTATCCTGACAACAGAATTTTGAAGAGCTGTAAGATTATTGTTCTAATAAACGAAATGCATCAGACAAACATGGTACAGACGTTGAAATATGGGGTTGTCTGGATCCAAACACTAAGAATGCAATAGTTGAACCCGAAGTTAGATCTCAATTAACAAGATGTCAATTCATACAAGAATTGCACAACAGTCCAAGGCACAAACGATCTGATTCACACAAAATGCTGAGTGGTATATAAAGTACAACCTCAGTGTTTGTAGGTGGAAATTTCAGTGTTAATAATTCTGCTGGGAATTAACCCGCAATACAACAGTGCGCACTGTGAAGCCCTTATAAGGCCACAGCTAGTGACTTCAAACTGCAGGCAGAATAGTAAGCTGTGTGCATTGCAAGGTACCAATAATCTTTTCATCCGCCAAATCTACGTCATCTCTGGCGATGCAGCAGATGGAGATGTCAACCCTCCTCATTCCGAGCCACTATTGTTGGCTCCTTCATGGGGAGGAGGTGGGCGCAGCGTAGTGCACACAAACTTATCAGACTCATCCGATGCTCGTACAAGCACAGTCCAAATAAGAACTCCTACCCATGTCTCTAGCCTAGCTAGGAATATAACTACCTTGTTCCATGTCAAATTCAATACCAAGACTTCTCATTATTCACCGAAAGGAGGCGGAGAGTAACTCGATGGACATAGGTGAACATGATACTGATACTGCTTGCAATACATGATCGTTATGCAACGCAGAACCGATGGATGCCGAACAACACTTGGGGATGATTATTGAGCTCAAATACTTGAGACATTATCTCAACTCTCAACTTTTTCTGGTCCTTACTAATGCTATGTCTATTCTTAACAAACTACTGATGCTGAGGACACACACTTGTATATAAACCTCAATGAATAATAATGCTGAGACTTGGTGTCAATCTAATACACCAGACGAAGAAATAATCATCGATAAGTGCACACAGTTGTGGTGTGACAGGAACTATGGTAGGGTGGAGGCCGTCTCATGCACTTCCCGAACACACTCACTGTATTACAGCTCGGAAACTGAGAACCTATCATCATTCATCTGACGAAAACAACAACATCCTCTCTGGGTCAACGTACATTTCAAAAATGCTATGGTTCTGATTGAATGCATTTACAGAGCACGTGGTATCTTTAGTAATTACGAGACCAAACTTCCTAATCTGCTGTAGCAAGTGTCCTCTGCCACATGAAAATTGCATCCAACATGGAGAATTCAACTCATCCGAAATCAACTGGGACTTACTAACAGGCACAGCTAAATTTCATAAGCTCTTAGGCACACTGGCCATTTCGGCCAAGCGGGAGTGAAATAACTCTCATATCTCCTGTCGGTCCTCACAAAGTTTTCCTTCATCTAGTGATACGTTGCCACCTGTAAAGCATTTGAACGTGTCAGCCATTTTCTGCCGATACATAAGCTGACCCACTTTCAGGATGGCTCAAATCACTTCCCAAGAACAGGTCTCAAGTACTCAGACTTGGGCGCAATCGCTTCTGGTGTGGTTCAAGTTAGCATCATAGGGTCCCACACACTTAAACTATGTATCAATGACATATGCACCTGTTTCTCCCACGGAAAACGGTTCGCTTTTGCTGAAAACCTTGAAGTAGCCTAAACATCCCACTGCGATGACTTGAGATACTTTCAGAGTGTTGTCCAGAGTGAACTCGATAAAGTGACTGCGTGGTCATCCCTATGGAACCTACAATTCGACCTGAACAAGTGTGCTCGGAGAACCCTTAAATAGTGTTGAATCACAGATTCAATCTGCTGAAACCCCAAGGCGAAGATGAGCTCTGTTTCAGGCGCTCTAGTGACTTCAAACTTTATAGGAGTAATTATAATTTATATTTCCTGCAAACGGGTAAGTTTGCGTGCGATGAAAGTCATTTATACGGGCATGATCAAACACGCTATAAATCACAATCGTAAATTAGCATAAGTTAGCACTTTCTCAAAAGTTGAAATTGTTGAATTACAACACAAGCTATCAGAACAGGCTCGTACAATTCAAAATTCACATGAACTCAGGTACTCTAGTGACTCAGGCGTTTGTGAGAAAGACTCAACGGGACCCGCATGTCGGAAATAAACATAGATACAGCGCTCTAAAGAATGTCTGCCGACTTGTTTTATCTTGTCTATGTGTCTGATTACCAGAAGAATGTATGCGGCGAAATCATGTCACCATGGAGCACTGTATTTCTACTCAGTCATCAAACGTTTTGAAGGGTTCTTAGAAGAAGTCAGATACAAATCTAAGTATAACGACCGATGCGACAGACGCATCAAGTGAATTTTCAAAATTATAGCTCTGCTGCAAAAGTGTGCTTGTTCTCAGTAAAGAGTATTCAGCAAGGTGCTTCGGCCTCGTATGGAATCTTTGAATAATATGTCAAATGATTATACATCAACAGAAGTGACATTGATTTATATGATGCATGAGAATCAGATTCAGATTAGTTGATTGAGGATGGAAGGCTTGGAGCTTATGTTGATCGTTTTTCTGTCATATTTCTGTGCTTGTCCAAACACTTTCTGAATGAATTAATTGAGGGCGCTGACTCTGCTTCTTCTAGGAGACGACTTGAGGAGTTTAGGATACGGTGAGAGAGCCGATACTCCGCTTTCGAACTCTCCTGCTATTTCTCCCTAGGTGTTCGGACCTAGTGGCAATGAAAAGAGACAATAGATCAGGTCCACACTCATTTGAAATTTCTAATATTGTAACAAGATCTCCTCTCAGCCAACGGTATGATGGGGAGAGTAGGTTTGAACGGTCTAGTCTTTCCACGTTTGGTAAATTAGTCATGCCAGTAATCATACTTGTGGCCTTCCTTTGAACGCTTTTTATAATATATGAGTTGTTGTAAATCTACTGTCTGTTATACCACTCTCACTGACACTGTATTCATAATGTCCATGCTCCAATGTTTTTGATCACCAATAATGGAGAAAACATTGTCCTGAAACTTCCGTCTACACGGAGCCGCACAGACTTGGTATTAAGATTGAACGTCTGCACTGCATGATGTGACATTGTTATCCGCATTGGCGCAATAGGTCTGTGTATCTGACGGTATTTCAGGCGTTTCCCTATGCTATTAGCGGTGTGCATAACTTTATGGAGTTGAAACCTATGCACTTTATGTTTGATGTCTTTGATTTCCTGAATATGCGAATGTCATATCTGCAGGATTCACAAAACCATGTTCACGAGGCATTAATTCGATTTGGGAGTGCTTTCTCAGCTGCACATTTGCAATACTTTCGTTAAAGTGAACGCATTCAGCGTGAAGTTAATCTGCCTTTTACTTGGATGGACTGCAAGTAATTTCGATGAGGCAACAACGCCTTGAAAGTATGGATGTTTCAGAGTTTGTCTTGAAATTTATACATAACCCTCTTATACAGGAAAGCATATGAGGGCTGTTAATGCCTACGACGTCAATATTAACACCAGCCATGGACTGCAAATCATCCAATTGGCATGGGAATTTGACTTAGTATTAATAGAATCAGTGTATCCACTTTGTATGCCAAAATGCAGAATTATCCTTCATAACTTCAGATTGCACTAGTCCTTACATATGCTCTATTGTTTTAAGTATATGGAGGTTGTAGAATATGAAATCAGAGAAAGTGTCAGTCGGCCAAACTAACGCTAAAACCTTCCATCAGAATTTCCTTCTGTAAGTTAATGAAATCTCTAACATACTCGTAATTGCCACTTCTTCTGGACCACTTGAAAACGTCGCGTCACTATGGGCTTTTGTAACGTGTGAAGTTGGATCAATGCATGTCAAGCCTAGTTAGTGTGATAGAGACTCGCAGTAATATGATGAGTGTGGTACTTGAGTCATTCGTAGGATTTTGCTTCTGTTTCTATGCAGTAACACATTGTGAAACTAAGTAGGATTTAACAAGTTGAATAATGATTCCGTACTGCTAGATACCCCAGAGTCGTCTTACTTAGCCAGTCGCATATCTGCAAAGTACTAGATTTCAAATGGCTCTTACCTGACGTCGTACGAGTAACCGTGACAAATAAGAGTCAATACTTGCTTCATTTATCTGTTAATTTGTAGTAGCATCATCAGAAATGGACTGTTAATTTGATAATGTGCTGAGGGACAATTTTCGTTTCTTTCTAACGTGTGGCTGATAATAATTTATATCCAGTGTCTTTGTGATTGACAACTGCAATGTTTGCATGTCTACCTTATGGATATTGAATTGCTTTATGCTTTACTGCTTTATGCGTCTAATTAGAAATAACAAGGAATAATGATTGTCTTCTACTCAAAGAAAGTAAATATATCCACGTCGCCACGAAAGCGTTTAGAGGTATTTGTCCTATCACCACAACACCCCACTACTGATTTACTATTCGTAGTCACTTACGAAGTAAGCATAAATCTACCGAAGACAGTATGCCTCAAATTTCTGGGCGTCGTAATTCACCGGGAGGGAAAGGCTATTTTCCTAGGGTTATAACAGTTAGGCGCACGATATTATTAATAATAATATATTCTCAGTTTTGTACATGAGGGACGCCAGTTTACAAGCATAATCAATATGATAAATGGCACATACAAGGAGTGAGCGAATTTACAATTGATCACTTGCGCAAGATATACATAATGAAAGATAATGTAATAATACCTACAACGTCACTTTACACAGGCGGAAGCAATGTACACAGTATAGTACAAAGCATTGCCATTGAAGAAATTTAACCGAAGTGCACCTCATATTACTATTATTATTATCTCTTTTCGTTTGATGACGATACCGGAGGACTAACTGGTGAAAGGATCAACTCCATTCACAGTAGTAACGGTCTTAACACACCTCATACTACAAACCACATATAATTAATCCTAGCACTACTCTTCTTGTAGTCAACCAAAGCTACGAAAGTGAAGTGGCGGGACGAGCTACGCAGAATATTACAGAAGATCAGGAACCTATAAGTCACACTCAAGAGGAGTGCGCGAAGAAATCAAATTGGCCTATACTAGCTATTAAAAACGACATTTGATATTGGATACTTGAGGGTTGCGTTACTGTGTATGATTAAATTTGATTGTTCGTAGCTTGATAGAATTGTTTCGTAAAACGTCAGTTAGTTGACCGATAATAGTGTTTTTGGCAGCAGTAAAGAACAGAAACCAACATATTGGAAATATATACTCTGCATGATTCAATTTGATTACATATATATCATATGTACACTTATCTATAAATTAAGTATCATTTTTCACCTAGAAGAATCATTTTGCCTGTTCAGGGTTGTCTGAATTTGGTGTCTATTCTTCACAGTTACCACTCCTGGCACATTGCAGAACTAGGGACAGTGTTCTGCAGTCTGACCGGAACATTCCACAGTGCTCCCGAGGTCAATGCTAGCTGGAAGCCAAAAACGAAGCGACTTAATGAACAGATTACTCAACTTGACCAACTAGTCAGAAGGCTCCATAATGTGTATGTGGAATCACAGATGCTGTACACGAATAACGTAACAATCCAATCGAACAGGAAACGGGGACAGAGCTCTAATAAGGACGCCGAATGGACAGTAAAGGCTAAACCATGGAGACAATCAGGTTCATTCCCCTTTCTTTCAGGTGACGCATGTCTTAATTTTCGTATGGTTGGTACGCTTTCTGCCACCATTATGTCCACTTTAGTCTCTTTATTTCATCCTTGTTGTGTAATATTTTCCCTTTTCGGTTTATTTCCTATTTCGAAAATTAAGTCCACTTTTTGCTGACTTTACGCGATCTATTTATCCCTTTGAAGATAGTTTCTCACCTTCTGTCAAGCTTTCCCCAGAAATGTTGCCTTTTCGTCCGAACAATTGTCCGATTGTGAAATTTCATCCAGATTTAGTATTTAAGTACTGCTTTGACAACAGGCTCATTGGAAGGGAGAAAATGTGTAGCCAACTGTCATCCCTGGACTGTATTCATAGTGTGCTTAATAATACAGACGATTTCTTTAATCCTTCTTATGGAACCCACACAAATTCCATCAAAAGCTTCCAGAATAACCTGGAAAGGAGGATCAGAGCCTTGAGTGAATCAAGAAACACGATAATTTGCTGTCACCTCGACGAATTTGTGTACAGAAATTGGTTAAACCTAACCACGAGGACTCCTATGAGAAATCGGGAGGTATCCTTGGAACATACAGAAGGAAGTTATCCTATGTGGCTGCATTTTAACGTTGCACTAGTTTTGTTTTCTAAACTTTATCAGTCCATGAAGAAAGTATCTAATTAACGGAGCAATGACCATGACAACGAAAACCTTGACCAATCATAAGGCTCTATAAACACGGCGCATAATTTTAGTAAATCGTGTACATAAAAGTAATGGAATGTGAAAAATTGTTACAAAGGATAACGTTCTCATATATTTGTCAAAAGAACCTCCCAGTTTCTCATAGATTTCTTGATGCTTATGTTAAACCAAGTCCTGTACATAAACTCATCGAGATAAATGTGTATCATTGGATTTCTTGGTCCATGCACAGAACTCATCCGTTTTCTGATGTGACTCTAAAAACTTTCGATGGAATTAGTGTGAGTTCCATCGGAAGGAGTGATGAAACCATTTGTATGTTTGACGACTTGATGAATACAGTCCAGATTTCATAACTGACTATAACTACTTCATTCATCTATATGAATAGTCGTCCCAGGCAGCACTAAGCGCTGGAAAATAGTCAATAAGACATCTGCACTGCGATTAGGAATCGCGTCAATGTATCCTTTGAGCAGGGTGATGTCATATATCCCCAACACATACTACTAATTTGCACTTAATGTCCCTCGATTGTATATTCTTTTTATTAACACCGTCTTATCCACGTGAACAATGACGCCAACTCCGCCAAGTACTTGAGTCAGCCTGTTCATTTTCCACGATGCTATGCTGTTGCTGTTACTGGTCTTTCAAGCATGCAGTTATGACACATCATCACAATTTTCGTTACAGGTTATTTAGACTTTGCGATAAAAGTACCTAAGGAATCTGTAGAATTAAAAAGAACGACATACCTTCTCGAACTGATTTTCTGGTTAGGCACACATTGCACGAGTATCCGACTCAGAGGATGTTTTAAAAGTTGACATTGTGTGTCTGCTAACTTTCGCCCTCTGGCGCGCCATGCACGCTCTCGCCCACCTCTGCACACCATGTTGTAGAGTTTTCTACATATATCGTGCCAAGGTTTCTTTAATCTGAAGAATTTCCTCCAGGGTGGGATAATGACTGAAAATCACGAAGTGTGGCTTTCTCATGAACTAAGGGATGAATAATTTGTTGTGTTGCAGTACTTGAAGTTACCATTTCCATGAAATGATAAGTGTGCAGGTTTGAGACCAGAAACATTTGCAAGGAAGAAATTCTGAAAGCTGTTGTTGTTTCCGTCATTCTCCGCATTGTAAGATAGGGTGCGGGTGAGAGAAACAGAATGATGTTTGCACATCATGAATTATTGAACGTGTAGGTGAGTTAATGGCGAGCTCGGTAACAGGACAAATATTGGAATGAAATCCAAGTTCATGAAATGATTTCATCACAGTATATTATAAGAAACGGTTAACGAGGTGTGTTAATTAGTGGTTACTTGGTGACACAGTTGAAGTCTACTGCTACAAACTATTATTATAATCCACAGAAGCGTTCACTGGTGGAGTCCTTTCTACCATTGGAAGCAATACACTGGCTGCAGAATTCTCTTCGATGCGGATGAGTGGTTTCTGCTAAATACAATGGATACAACACGGTTAGTAGGGAAGCAAGTAGACAGTATGGACCAGTGAGAAGACGAAGCGAAAATCAACACGCTGTATCTCATTTTCGCACTCCAAAGTTATGCTGATCTTACAAGGAATCATTTTAGGCAAAAGTTATGTGCAATGTTTCCATTTCAAACCCCTAGCGAAAACCTGTACAATCATACTGTTTTACACTCCACAAACGTGGTGTGGAGATGGTCAACCTTGAAGTCGAAGACATCAATGTGTTGATAGGACTTTGAATCGTGAAACATGACTCTTGTCTCTGTCAGTCAAAATCTCAATACACTTTGATTCGATGATGCTTGGATAATCTTTCATTTCTCAGGATATGCTTCAGTGAGTTCGCGCGTGTGTGTATCTGTGTCGGTGTGAGTGTTATGATGATCAATTTGCTGAATGAAAGAGTGGAGTGTTGAGTGAATGATGACTGCAGACACAAGTGAACAAGACAAGATATATGTATATATATTTAAATTCGTAGTCAGGTGATTGTTGAATACTTTTCAAATTGGTCAGGTGGTACTCTCAGAGAGATTCAGAGCACTGAGAATGCTTAGAAGTCATCATGGGAATTTACTCGTATCTTGGTCATCCTGGTGAATTGGCGTATTTGTTTTCAGCGTAGTTGTTTCTCTGATTCTGTATGAATTGTGCACAGTTAGGCTTTCATTCTAATTAATATTTACGGAACAAGATATATCTAAGTCAGTCAGGCAGTCAATCATACAGCGAGTCAGTCGGTGCACAGAGTGAGAACTTGTGAGCAGGAAAATGAGTGACAAAATCGGTCAATTGATGTATATCAGTTCTGACTAAAGGAATCATTTCTGCTAATCAAGCTTGTATCATGACCATTCCACCACAGAGGAGTTTTCTGTGTGATATAATCCAACAATGATACAGTATTAATCACTGTGTGCTTGTGTCGCCAAATGAATTTTGTTCTATGATGGAATCATACTGTGCGCATACTGTGTAAGCATACGCTCTGTTCTTATGTGCACGACGACTGCTTAGTTATGTGATTCGAGACTTCAGTACATTTTGATACTTCGCTGTCACCTCATGTCGACGAGGAGGCTGCAATCAGAAAAGAAGGCCAATAGAATTCATGGATTTGCTGTTGACGAATAGTGGAAGAATCTGTGGGAGGTTGTGTGAGTTCGTCAAGTCAATGGAACGCAAACATTTTGTCGTCAAGTATCAATTTGTTTATCCATGCTGAGTGAAGCACATGGTGGTCAATTTGATTTTAAATGGACAAGAGCTAGGTCACCGCCTGCAAATTCCCATTAATATCCATCCATTTGTGTCGTTGTTGTAGGAAGGAGAGGTATTCCCCGGAACAATGTCTCCATTATACATCTGCTAAATAGTTGGCTTGTCTTTGCCTTATGAGGAACATATCACTTATGCGAGTTACACTAATACCGACCGAGTTGTCCGTCAGCAATAGCGGGCTAGCAGGTGTTAATACTTCTAGGTGTTCAGCGTCTCAGAGGACTGGAACCAGAGATCCCTTATCTGTGATATGTTCTGTTTTTATCAATAAATTCACAAGACGTTAGTCAACCAACGGTTGTTCACTAACCATTCCAGCTGAAACCCTGAGAAGAGGACGTATCATACAGTCTTAAATACAAATCCAATGTAGGAAGGCCGAATTTCAAACATGCATCTGCTAAATAGTTGTCTTGTCACCAAATTCTGGAGTAATAGCTTATCGCATGTGAAGGTGATAGAGCATATTCCCAAGTGGTTAGGGGAACAGATGAACTCCGCTATATTGATAGCCAAACAAAGTGTCAATTATTCTAATCATTCTTATTCTTTATTACTTCACGTCAATTTGTGTGTTTCCATTTGCCTCCAGTTCTCATAAAAATTGACTTGACAAGTAACTGTGTGAGGAATCAGAGTGCTCAGAATCTATTGCACAAAACCATCAAATGTTTCAGATAATCTCCGTCTATTAATAAAACTATGCAGATTTTTAAAATGGAATAATCGTTTCAAATTTTCGATAAAAGCCTCTCTTCATACATGCAAAGGTTGCACACTAGAACTGTGATCCTCCCTGCATATTCTCATTATTACACCTGTAAACAGGGAACATACAAACCGACTATCGTCTGTACATCTTGAACACGTAACATTAGCTTTGTTGTAGTTTACCATTTAGGTGACGCCTGCAGAGTGGTGTTCGCCTTCCACGATTAACATTGGAGGTGATGATCACCAGTCAGTGAAAAAGCCCATAGTCTTTGTCGGTGCATGTGATACCTAAAATAGCGTCATAGACTGAAGTCCTTGTGGTGGTCAATGAAGCCTGGAATCTCATTTCTCAAACTGTTTTCAGTGTAAACGCACATAGGTCTGTGTGCATTTGAAAGGGTGACAAACTGAATGGTAATTTCCTGACAATGGACAATGAGTAGGCGTCATTCATACGTGTTTGAAGATGTTTCAGTGACAGTGAAGACTCAGGACTTGACTACATCTTGAGGAGTTACACCTACATTTGCTTAAGCTCACTCATCACCTGGCCCTCGTTCATCCTGCTTATTTCCTAAATGTTGCCGTCAGCACGATCTTCTGTCTCCTCGAGAATCCACGCATCTTCCTTCATCCATGCGAAGTCGCTAAAATCTTCCAGCTGGTTATTCAGTTGATCGTGCACCTATGCATGCATACATGAACGACACTCTAATAGTCAGTCCAAACACATCACTGAATTACTTAACTGCAAGTAATCTCATGTTTTGATTGATTGTACAAGTCTAAAGGGATTTGGATGACAAGCAAATAGCACTGACTACTATTCTGCCTTACACTTGTATCACAAAACACTGTCCGATATAGTGCTAACTTGTCATCATGGAATATTATGTGCTAAAATTGCTGAATCTACAATTGTAAAGTCTGACAAAGGATTTCATTGAAAATCAGTCATCTGCTCTTGTCATGCATCCTCTGTGAACATTGTCTTCACTTGTACTGTTATCTCTGTATTGAATTATAATGACCAAACTTTACCTTAATTTCACAATTTATTATTATCAAGCCAAACATTCTGATGAGACAATAGTTCCCATATCCATTCCTCTTCCCCTACAAACATATACGCTCAAAATAACTGACTGACTACACTGTAACTATTGCTTATTATCAATATGCCATCATGCTATCAATAGTGTGATCACCTCGGTTATTATGCACTAGTTCACAGACTTGATGAGGAGTTACCGAAAAGGTTTATTTGATTAAATAGGGTTCTCCAGTTGTATTGATGCGATTTGTTGAATTAATAACATTTTGTTCGTGTCCTTTGAGTTCTGCTCTGTCTTGGAACATTCCACCAAATTTCGATCTTCACTCTCTGAGTTGAACTCACTAGTAAGTTTCGGAATACACTTAATTGTTTGTCTGTCATAATTTGACTCCACTACTCATTCATAATGTGTATCAATTCACTCTGTTATTCGATCTTGTATTTTGTCTTCAGTCAATCCTTATATCCAAGCGAAATTCGCACTATACCGCCCTCACCTGTCTAATTTTATTGTAAATAGTCAGTCTTTTAAAACTGAATAATTTGTCTGCTCACATCATTCTCAGGATTGTTTTGTCTAAACCTTCTATCTATAACTCCAAGTCACCATGAAAAGTGTGTTCAAGCATTCAGTAACTTATAATCTGGTTAAGTTGAGTATGTTCGCAGTTGAAGGGAATCCATAAGGCTTATCGAAGTCGTATTCTCCTGCAAATGTGTTCGTTATTTCTCTGTTGAAACGAATAGTGAGAAATGGTTGTAAGATAGGACTGAGTTATAGTGCGAGTGAAAGTACAGTCGCAAGTGAATTTTCCCGTCAATTCATCTCTAATATGACTATGGTATTCTACACACACCGCCATTATTGAACATTGTAGAGAGAAGTCAAAGTGATGTCAAAATATTATTACTATTATTACTTTTATTATTATTACTATTATTATTATTATTATTATTACAATCATCACTTCTACTACTACCACAGCTACTATTACTGCTAATTCTACTATTACATTTCAGTACTAAAGTATAATCAAGTGAAAGAGAAAAGAAGGAGCACGTTGTCTTCAAATGATTCGTGAAGTCGGTTGAATACATAAGTTCATCTGACACAGATTATTGTGGTAAATGTCCCGTCATGTCATGGTATGCATCCTTCAAGAACAGAAGAAAGAATGAGAAAATGATGAATGAATGAGTAGTTTCAATGGAATCGAGGACGATATTGAAGGAATGAAAAACGTTTCATAAAGTGAATCAATCACTAATTTTCGACATTTTCAGTCTCAATTGACTGAATTACTCAAATCGATTGTACTCCAGTTGATATGCTGGATCATGCTGGATCTTGATTCATTCAAACGTGAGCAAGACGTGTATCGAGCGACTAAGTTAAATGCATCAACTGCCACAACAATCGGTCAGAAAGAAACCGAAGCTTCCCATCTAACTATAATACCCATTCCCGAAATTTTCACTACACAATGTTTAGTTATGCATGAGAAGTGAATATCTCATCTACTTGTCTCTAAACACCAACACGACATTATTGAATACGACATGAGATGTGACGATGGAGGATAAACATGGTAAGTAGACTGATTTTTGTCGTACGGATTGTGTGGACTGATTCTGGTACATAAACTCACCCTGATATGTATCTTAACATTCTCATAAATTGATCTGGTTTCTATAAAAGAGAAGGTGCAGTTTGTCGTCAAAATATGCCTCCTTAATATGTAAACTTGAACAGCCGCATGTGAAAAAACAGATAAAATGTTGTAAGTCTGTCGTTTCCAATCATCAAGACAATTGAATAAAAAGTACGCGAAAAATCTGAATGTGAGATTCTATCTCAGCTGTGACTCAACGAATACCACAGACTAGACTGTTGAAGGCGCCTCGCAAAATATTCGACTCCAAATTTTTCAACTTACCATAAGCTATCACCAACTGGTGTTCGACATAACTAAGCTTTATTACCCGTTTAGTCAATTGATTTATTCCTGGAAAAGAAGGAAAAGTGCAAACACATATCATGGATAGGTATGATGATTTGTGGACAGGTGAGGACGAAAAGAGGCATTGCTTATTCGGAAGATGGCAATACTGGGCGAAGCAATGTCTACTTTTCAATTAAACCCCGCTCAGCTGGCTGAACACATATATACGTATATATGTCACAGCATTTCCAGTAGGCGGCGGACGTTTGTCAATATCTGGTATCGTTACCTACATATTGAAGATCAATCAATCGGCCAGAGACATTTAGCGACAAAAAAATCCAGGAACCAACTAACCGAAAACACACTGATCAACAAACAGGCTGGAGAAACTGGAGATGTATCAGACAGACGCTGACGAAGCCATCGGTTGACATCGCGCAACAGGCCATCGCTCGAGCAGAACTTGAGTGAGAGTCAACGAGTAGGGTGTGTGTCCGACGAGTAGTTACACTGGAGAGGTCACGTGGGGAGCAGAAGAGAGCCATATGTAATCTTGAGGCGAGCTGAATAGCACCACACAGAATAGGATAAAGTGGAGATATGCTGTTGAAGCCCTATGTTACACCTGAAACCCAAGGGAACAATTATATTATTAATAACACAATCCTAGAAATATAGTCAGTGTAAAGTGCTCTGGAAGAAGAATCATCAGCGCATTTGCAAGTAAGCAGACTTCCTCTTTGTAGAGAATAGCTTCATCGTGTACGAAAAACGCAATATGACAGTCACTGTCAATTCTTACTAAGTCGAATAAATTGACAAACATCTGTCAGCGAAATACGAGGGATAAAACTGGTGGAATAACCTCCTACAAAGCAATGACATGTTTCGAATTACCTTGAGTGCGATTAACCGACAGAAGACTATCACATTCACTTATATCCGGCTGTTGTCTGGTACCTATTCAAGGAGAGAGGATAGTATTGACAGTATTTCGTCGGCTACAATGAACATGGTGTGTTTAGTATTACTGATCACTAGTATTCTGTGATTTGACTTACGGCTTGGACCAGCTGAAATACACAGAAATCAACACATACAAACATATTTCTCGTTTAATACAACATCGGAAATATGTGAACGTGTAGGCTGTGAATTTCGTCAACCTGTTGATTGAGTGAAATTGACTCTTGATGAGTAAGCAATGAGTGCCAGATCTTCAGAGAGAGATACTTGAAGTTTTGAATCTTCAAAGGGATTGACCACGAGTCAATGAACTGCCTATCTTCGGATTATGCGATATGCACACTGTTGCAGACTAGATCTCAGTTGCTCGAAATTCCGCTGTGAACACTGTGAGCGACTGGGCATTAACTATTCAGAATGACGTACTCATTCACAAAACGATTGTAGTGAGCAGCATCGGAGAGTAATCACCTGTTTTCTTTTCGACAGTCTCATCAACAGACCGAGTCCCAATAAACTGACACTGGTTCACAAAATGACAACAAACGTATACGAAATCACCACTGGATGTCAACTAGTGTCCACTGACTGACGAATTCATTCAAATATCTAACAGATAAATACATCTGTCTTTCAGTGACACGCTCACACGATCAACGATAACTAAGTTACCAATTAAATATGGTGGATTCGATCACAGTAATGTTTGAACGTGTCAGAATAATGAGAAACTGTGAGCAGACGTGAAGTTGACCTGCCCACCCAATAATATCATTGCTTACATTTAGATTTATGGCTTAACGATTCCTTCCAGAGAGTTCTACTCTCAGATATGTAGAGGAAATCCCCTGAATGAAATGCAAAGAGAACAGAATATTTATCGATCAGTAGTTTGAAAATCATCTGTCACATTGATTGGATGGCACAAATTCAATGCATAATTTCATGTTTGTCTCGCCATCTGGCAAATATCAGTGGCCTGTAGTTCAGGCTTTTCAGCGAACAAATCAACTGCGTCTGTTGTGTCAAGATCTTTCGCCATTACGTATCATTGCACAGAGATTGGATAAAATGCTAGATACGCTCATACTCTCTTATACTGGTTGTATCCAAGTGGCTGATAGTGAAATATGGGATGAGCATCTTGAGTAGCTGAAAACAGTCTGCCACACTTGCGCTCTTCTTTCAATAGCAGCAGAGTGACTCAACTGAATCTCTTTCAAAAATCAGCTTTGACAACTTTCTGATTGTAATGCAAGTGAACAAGATCAAACAGAATGTGGTATGAATTACGAAAGTCTACTCACCATATGACTTCCGTACACCTCTGATAGTCTTTGAAATGCCTGATGAAACAAATAAATACACGACAGATTCAAGATAGACAACAAGTTGGATAATGAAAGGTGCTAAATTCCTAACCATGAGATACTCAAATTGAGTAGGTAGCACTATTCGGACATGTTGTTTTTTAAACAACTGCACGTCAGTCTTCACATTTCTGTGTGACGTTCAGTGGTCGTTTTAATTCAAAGTCTATTTAACGAGAGATTTCGATAGTCTCATTACTTTGTTTTCAGGTTGAAGATGAACAACAAACATGTAACCTACTTCTGTAAATTTCCGGTTGGTAGAAGTTTCCAGAAGTATTGTATAGACAATCCACAACTAAAAGAACGATTATTTCTCTATATTGATTAGATTTAATGACTTACACTTAGTGATACTTTTGCCTGTTATTAAGGCCCTTATTTCCAAGTTATCTGCAATGGAGAAGAGACAAACAGTTTGTTGCAAGACATTGGAGACTGTGTTGTCCACATTGCTCACTTCTCGACAATTGACATAAAAGCTGATGAATAAACTGACGGAAGTATGGCATCACCAGTTCTCTGTCTCCACTGATCACTAGATGTTGGTGTTTACACACATTTGAACAGCATTCGACAATTATTTACTGCATGTTCATGTACAAAGTGTTTTACATCCTCCAGCGACTAATAATGCAAAGCCACACATTCACTTCAAAAAAGGAAAAGTTTTGTAGGAAACACTGCGAAACTGGTCTTAGTTATATTGTGACTGTCATCGAATTACTGGTTGTAAATCTCCATCTCACCACTGCCATCCTTAGTAGAGAGGAAAACTAGAGGCTGTGAACACTGCAGGTTTGTTGAAAGATTAATATAGAGAAGAAAGAGGAAGCTGATTGTGGAGCTTAGTAATCTTGTAGTTGCAAGTGATACCATTGTGAATATTGAATCGCCCTCGAAACATCATCCAGTCAATAAACCTGTTTCACTCTGTGGTGTGTCTAACAGTCACATTAATTTTCAACTATATACCACCACCACCAGCACAGAGTTTAAGTACCACACGCATACTATTGAGTCGAAGCACCACTGACACAAATAAATAGGAAAAAACATACAAAATATACATGATTATTAAAAGCGAGCTTGGAAACACACCTTCCAGAGTCTCTGCTTTTTCTTCCACAATGGCTTTCTTATTAATCAATTTTATTATGCGTCCTGCAAAACAATCGCAAATGTTTCACAAATGAATTGATTATGTCTATAGGAATGATGGCAAATGTCAAATCTGTTCATCAGTCACACTGAATTCGTGTACATTCACAGGGGATTCCAGTGTTACACGCTGCGTATGCTTCCATAGACAACCTCCAGCGTAGACAATTGCAAATTTGGAGAGAATACGATAAATCATTCCACAAATGAAAATGTATTCAATGAACAAGGACTTCATTATTTCATAAAATGTTAGGCAAATGCATGGAATATCGAAGTATATTAAAATCAATTTGCTTACTTTCTTCAAAGAGGATGATAGGATCTAAGACGCGTACCTGTTCAAAAAGTTGATTCGCACCTTCAAAACAAGAAGGCTGAGCGTCAATTCATTCGATTAAGCTTGGTTGAATGTTATGACTTGTTCAATTTCAAGAATGAGTGACATAGAGAAAATGTATGCCAGCAAGTTTCCCATTTCACGAGAATGAATAATACTGGTCGATATGTTCAATGAGCAGCGTATTGAAGAGAATATCACACTCGAGAATACGGAACGAAACCGCTGGAAATATAACCTCACTCACTCCACAGGAAGTAATTGTCGTCCTACTCGAGAATCCTGGGTCTCAAACTTCATTCAGGGGTTAACTGTTACAGATAGGAACTGACAAGTTTCGCACCACAATCACCTCCCCAATGTGAATACATTAAGAATTTAGCTTTTCACTGTAAGGAACTCTCAAATGATGAAGTCGATATCTACATATCCACAGTGTGCAGATTCCCAAAGTTCAACGCTATTATCCTACTGGATTAGATGAAATTGTTTCACTTGCTGCAATTCTTCGTGGGACTTACATGATGTCTCACCACCAGACTATCCAATAATAACCTAAAATTAGCTGACAAACTACTAATTGTGGAGAGTAATATTTGAATGTTTGACATTGTAGAATTCCTGAATATTGATTCTAGAGTTGACTGGATATTCGACAAGCAACTTCACATTTCAAAAGAATTTACAAGTCAGAAACAATTGGATTATAGCAGACTAATGGCAACATGAATGCTTAAATTACTGTTCAATGTGCAATGACTCACTATAATTGTGACTCAGCTGAAGGGCTTCAGGAAAGGAAAATAATTCAATAATTAATAATATGTGCAACTGAGCATATTAAATCGCACAAATCACTTGATAGACAGTGAGGGAGAATCATTCATCAGTTATTTCGTAGGGAATACACCTAAATGCTTATCTTGTGCACTCAATCTCTTCACTCATTATGTGTTTCAAATTGATGCGACACAAAACGAGTTTGTAGTCATGAAACTGAAATCATCAATGTACACAATTTGTGCAGGAGAAATGTATGCAATGTGTGCGAGTTCGTGTTATCGGATGGGTCAGATAAATGACTAGATTGAATTCTCATACCGTACCTCAAGTCCATCAGAAAATGATATTCATATCGACGTCTAATAGATCTGATCGAATGGAGTCGTTCCTATATATTCACACAAATCACTGATTATCAAATACTCTAAAACGAGTTGTCAGAAGTGAGTTCTCCAATTTAAAAGTAGTTTGAAAATATCAATGCAATATGTACAGAGAGAAATTAAGTAGCGCTTACCTGTCAGTAGAGATAAACGCAGGAGGAGGAGGAAGGCAGTGATTTCTAAGGATAGGAAAGAGAAAGCCATGATTATGTGTAATTGCGTGAAATCTGATGTATTTATATGAAAAATTATTCTAGAGATTCAGATCAACAAATGAAAGACTCGAAGATATCGGACCATTTCGAAACATCTTTAATTACTGATGTTCACGTAGTCATGGCGTGATTATCACCTATATAAATAAATTGAACTTTATTATGGAATGTAAACAGTTTTACTCAAAGAAGGTGTAATTATTGAGACAGAAAATGTAAACTTTGGTATTATTTCATATGAAAATTTCATCATTTAAATAACTCAATCTTGTGTTAGCAGACAGTTGCAACAAAGAATATTCTTCTCAAAGCATTTCTTTCAGGCTGCTGTAGTTATACGGTAACAATAACAGCAGGTTATGTGACGGATACAGTTTTCACCTAGAATAACAGATTAGTTATAGGCTGACGAAATAAGTGGTATTTCTGTGACAAATGTGGTGAGTTGACAGTGAATACAAAGATAGTATGAAGTAGATAAAGACGATAAGTATTCACAACGAAAAGATTCAATGTGAAGAATGAAACTTGACCAGTTAGTTGAAAAGCGTTCAACGGACTTGGTGAGTGGCTAGCACACATAGACAGTATGCTTTTAAACAGGAGATGGATAAACTCTATTTAGTTGTTTGTAATGGGACAAGGTATATTTGAACTGTCTGGGGTGGTGTCATATCTTCGAGGAAGACATAATATCACTAACAATGAACCGCCACTGCATGTTAGTGTCAGATTGTAAGATAGATGAGAAGACATAGCATTGAGTTGCTTGTAAAACGTGAGAGCAGATAAATTGGGAGTGGACTCTGCAAATCTTTAACTGTATAGTCAAGAATCTACTCTGGTCAAACGGACGAAAACCACGAGCACACTGAAGCAGTGATTGGATATCATGATATCATCAACAGCAGCCAGAGCCCCAATGCAGTGAGAATCAATCTCACTCAGGATAATGACAGAAAGATTCAACACAAAAGGAAGGTTCCCATCATCCAAAGCTACGCGTCTACAAGCCACTTAGAACAGGAGAGGAAAAAAGATTTCTAAAGACAGTTGGAAGTAGTTATAAGTTATATCTCAAATGACGACATGAATGCTAAACTGGGAAGAAACAAATCAGGAAGAAGACTCATCATAAGTTGAAAGTATCTCGACAAAATATATGAGAATGGAGAACCCTCCATAGACTTCTGATGATTCACTGATTTTTTGATTGGAGGCGGCGTGTTTAGGCACCAGGATGCGCACAGGGCGACATGGGTTTCACCAGTTAGGGAAACCGAAAATCAGATAGATCTCATTAAAATCTGAGGAAACTGGTGGTGCAGCCTACTGGACACAATATCGATAAGAATTGCAGATGTCGTCACGGACCAATATTTAGTGTCATTAAGCTTCGTGATCGGGTTGACGGCCTTCAATATGAAAGCCTTCGCAATCAGTCATCTACATTCAAAATCATGTGTCTGTGGCGATCAGTTCACAATTTTCGGAGCATCTTAATCTTTCATTACGTTCCGGACAATCAACACAGTCTATTAGTTTCAATCAGGAAATATTACTGACTTTTCCAAAGAACTCACACAATCACATCGTTCATTCAGAAACATTTTTCTCAGAGACTGCACATTTCTTCCAAGATATTTCAGAGCAAACCAATGCGTATACCGAACGTAATCATTTCATTCATAAATCATGTTCTGTGCGACACCCTTGTTGAATTCAGGTAATTATCGAGGCGTAAAATGTGGTAAGTCGTCAATTTCAAGTGGAGAATTCTTATACATTGTCATGTGGAATGTTTGAAATTCAGTTTGATCAAAGGAAGTGCTGAGAGGCAAAATGGCACTACAGAGTTGAATGAAACTTATGTTTGGAAGTGCATTGTGCTGACTATGCTCATCACAGTTGACCAATACACACAGAGACTTCCATCAGCCCCTACTGAATGTCTGTTGCAAAGTAGAATAATTCAAGTAAATTTCATCTTCACATTTTCGGATGGTGTGAGGAATTGGATCGATTTATCAAGCATTACTTACTTTCTACTCCCTTATCGATATTATGAGAAGATTTGTTTGTGAGCTTGAGTTTTAATTTCGACAAGTTACTGTCGTCATTCACTGTGGATTATATGATTAATTTGTAGCAGCAGACTTCAACTGTGTCACCAAGTAACCACTTATTAACATAACTCGTTAACTGTTTCTTATAATATACTATAACGAAATTATTTCACGAACTTGGATTTCATTCCAATATTTGTTCTGTTACCGAGCTCGCCATTAACTCACCTACACGTTCAATAATTCATGATGTGCAAACATCATTCTGTATCTCGCCCTCCTTCCTTTCTAGAAATACTGAGAATGTAGAGAACAACAACAGCTTTCAGCATTTCTTCCTTGCAAATGTTTCTGGTCTCAAACCTGCACACTTGTCATTTCATGGAAATGGTAACTTCAAGTACTGCAACACAACAAATTATTCATCCCTTAGTTCATGAGAAAGCCACACTTCGTGATTTTCAGTCATTATCTCACCCTGGAGGAAATTCTTCAGATTAAAGAAACCTTGGCACGATATATGTAGAAAACTCTGCAACATGGTGTGCAGAGGTGGGCGAGAGCGTGCATGGCGCGCCAGAGGGCTCACTACGGACACTTGGAGACTGAGGTAAGAGAGAGGGATGGTGAAACGGAAGATTCTTCAGTTCATCGACGAGCAACAAAAACAGGATTTGAATACAAACTGCGAAACACTGAACAAAAGAGTAAAGAAGAGTGCCAGAGAAGACAAAAGAAAATATTATGAGGCCATGGCAAGTGAAGCAGAACAAGCTGCAGGCAAAGGAGACCTCGCAACACTCTACCAAACAACTAGTTACCTTTCGGGCAGAAGTTCGACACAAATTAAGCCAGCGAAGGATGACAATGAAAAATGAATCATCAAAGAAGTGGAACAAAGGAAACACTGGACTGAACACTTCAAAAGACTCCTAAATCGACCACCACCAACAACGCGCCCAACAATACCAACGACGGAGACAGAGCTACCAGTGAACACCAACCCCCTGACGAAATCAGAAGTCCTGAAGGCTTTCAAGATGCTAAAAGCTGGAAAAGCAGCAGGACCAGATGGAATCTCAGCAAAAGCATTGAAAACGGACCCAGAGGCAACAGCAGACTTGATGACGCCACTACTGGGGAACGTATGGAAAGAGGGCAAGGTACTCGAGGATTGGAAGAAATGATACTTATTCAAACTGCCAAAGAAAGGAGACTTAAGTCAATGCAAGAACTGGCGCGGAATTATGCTATGGCTATCCCAAGCAAAATACTAAGTCGCATCATCCTGGAGAGAATCAAACATGCCCTGGATGAAAACTTCGACCGGAACAGGCTGGATTCAGGAGAAACAAGTTATGTATTGATGAAATCGCCACACTACGGATCATCATTGAACAAAGCTTGGAGTGGCAGTCACCTCTCTATCTCAACTTCATCGACTTTGAAAAGGCCTATGACAGCGTCGATCGAGAGGTGACTTGGAAACTACTTCGCTACTACCAAGGGGTGTCACCGACAATTATACATCTCATCCAACAGCTGTACGACAATGCTGCATGCCAAGTAATCCACAGCAAGAAACTTACGGAGTCCTTCGAAGTGAAGACAGGAGTGAGACAAGGCTGCCTACTATCGCCAATGATTTTCCTGATTGCAGTAGATTGGATAATGCGACAGACAGTGGGGAATGAGGAAACAGGCATAAAATGGACCCACACAAAAAACTTGGAGGATCTGGACTCCGCCGATGATATATGTCTGATTTCCCACAAACTGGAAGACATGCAAATGAAAAGCAACAAGTTGGCAGAAGAAGCATCCACAGAAGATAGGACTTCAGGTGAACATAGATAAAACAGAGGTGATGAAGATTCCTGGGCAACACCACCAACAGCAACAACAACAACTGACAACAATCAGCATAAATGGGAGGAACCTGAAAGAAACAACCTCTTTTAACTACCTGAGAAGCATCGTTTCAACTACAGGTGGAACTGACGAGGATATCAAAGCAAGAATCGGAAAAGCGAGACAAGCTTTCACTGCTCTCAAGTCTGTGTGGAGGTCAACAACACTTAGCATCAAAAATAAGATCCGGATTTTCAACTCCAATGTGAAGTCAGTGCTACTATACGGATCAGAGACTTGCAATGCGCGTCATAAAGAGCATCTCAAACAAACTACAGACCTTCATTAACAGTTGTCTTCGCTCAATACCACTCAAGATCAGATGGCCGGCCAGGAAAGATCAGCAACAGAGATCTCTGGCAATGAGCGAACCAAATCAGCAGCAACCGATTGTGAAACAAATAGGCAAGAAGAAATGGAGATGGATTGGCTGGCCATACTCTGAGGAAACCACCAAGTGACATCACTAGACAAGCCATTGCTCGAGTGGAACCCGAAAGGGAAGCGGCGAGTTGGTCGTCAGTGCAAGGGTGACTTGGAGGAAGTCATGTGAAGAGGAGATGAAAACGTGTGGGCAGACTTGGAGGCAGGTTAAGACTCTAGCAGAGAACAGAACGCAATGGAGACACACTGCTGAAGCCCTTTGTTCTTCTAGAAATAAAAGGAAACAATAACAATGATAATACAGAAAACAGGAAATAAACCGAAAACGGAAAATATTAGACAAAAAAGATGAAATAAAGAGACTAAAGTGGACATAATGGTGGCTAAAGGCGTACCAACCATACGAAAATTAAGACATGCGTCACCTGAAAGAAAGGGGAATGAACCTGATTGTCTCCATGGTTTAGCCTTTACTGTCCATTCGGCGTCCTTATTAGAACTCTGTCCCCGTTTCCTGTTCGATTGGATTGTTACGTTATTCGTGTACAGCATCTGTGATTCCACATACACATTATGGAGCCTTCTGACTAGTTGGTCAAGTTGAGTAATCTGTTCATTAAGTCGCTTCGTTTTTGGCTTCCAGCTAGCATTGACCTCGGGAGCACTGTGGAATGTTCCGGTCAGACTGCAGAACACTGTCCCTAGTTCTGCAATGTGCCAGGAGTGGTAACTGTGAAGAATAGACACCAAATTCAGACAACCCTGAACAGGCAAAATGATTCTTCTAGGTGAAAAGTGATACTTAATTTATAGATAAGTGTACATATGATATATATGTAATCAAATTGAATCATGCAGAGTATATATTTCCAATATGTTGGTTTCTGTTTTTTACTGTTGCCAAAAACACTACTATCGGTGAACTAACTGACGTTTTACAAATCAATTCTATCAAGCTACGAACAATCAAATTCAATCGTCACCTGGAAAAAAGGGGAGTGAACTTCAATGTCTCCTTGATTTTCCCTCGAGGAAGGCGATAGCTCGACTTGAGTTTCACATATCCTAGCCATCTCAATCGGTGTATCTTCAAAGTGTCATCGATTGATTTCTTCTGCTTACCTAGCACTCGATTCCTACATTCAATATTTATCACCTAATTATACTCCATCAGATGGGAGATAGAACGCAGATGAAAAGATTTTATCAAGATAGGCCAATTTGATTTCTTTGTGCACTCCTCTTGAGTGTGACTTATAGGTTCATGATCTTCTGTAATATTCTGCGTAGCTCGTCCCGCCACTTCACTTTCGTAGCTTTGGTTGACTACAAGAAGAGTAGTGCTAGGATTAATTATATGTGGTTTGTAGTATGAGGTGTGTTAAGACCGTTACTACTGTGAATGGAGTTGATCCTTTCACCAGTTAGTCCTCCGGTATCGTCATCAAACGAAAAGAGATAATAATAATAGTAATATGAGGTGCACTTCGGTTAAATTTCTTCAATGGCAATGCTTTGTACTATACTGTGTACATTGCTTCCGCCTGTGTAAAGTGACGTTGTAGGTATTATTACATTATCTTTCATTATGTATATCTTGCGCAAGTGATCAATTGTAAATTCGCTCACTCCTTGTATGTGTCATTTATCATATTGATTATGCTTGTAAACTGGCGTCCCTCATGTACAAAACTGAGAATATATTATTATTAATAATATCGTGCGCCTAACTGTTATAACCCTAGGAAAATAGCCTTTCCCTCCCGGTGAATTACGACGCCCAGAAATTTGAGGCATACTGTCTTCGGTAGATTTATGCTTACTTCGTAAGTGACTACGAATAGTAAATCAGTAGTGGGGTGTTGTGGTGATAGGACAAATACCTCTAAACGCTTTCGTGGCGACGTGGATATATTTACTTTCTTTGAGTAGAAGACAATCATTATTCCTTGTTATTTCTAATTAGACGCATAAAGCAGTAAAGCATAAAGCAATTCAATATCCATAAGGTAGACATGCAAACATTGCAGTTGTCAATCACAAAGACACTGGATATAAATTATTATCAGCCACACGTTAGAAAGAAACGAAAATTGTCCCTCAGCACATTATCAAATTAACAGTCCATTTCTGATGATGCTACTACAAATTAACAGATAAATGAAGCAAGTATTGACTCTTATTTGTCACGGTTACTCGTACGACGTCAGGTAAGAGCCATTTGAAATCTAGTACTTTGCAGATATGCGACTGGCTAAGTAAGACGACTCTGGGGTATCTAGCAGTACGGAATCATTATTCAACTTGTTAAATCCTACTTAGTTTCACAATGTGTTACTGCATAGAAACAGAAGCAAAATCCTACGAATGACTCAAGTACCACACTCATCATATTACTGCGAGTCTCTATCACACTAACTAGGCTTGACATGCATTGATCCAACTTCACACGTTACAAAAGCCCATAGTGACGCGACGTTTTCAAGTGGTCCAGAAGAAGTGGCAATTACGAGTATGTTAGAGATTTCATTAACTTACAGAAGGAAATTCTGATGGAAGGTTTTAGCGTTAGTTTGGCCGACTGACACTTTCTCTGATTTCATATTCTACAACCTCCATATACTTAAAACAATAGAGCATATGTAAGGACTAGTACAATCTGAAGTTATGAAGGATAATTCTGCATTTTGGCGTACAAAGTGGATACACTGATTCTATTAATACTAAGTCAAAATCCCATGCCAATTGGATGATTTGCAGTCCATGGCTGGTGTTAATATTGACGTCGTAGGCATTAACAGCCCTCATATGCTTTCCTGTATAAGAGGGTTATGTATAAATTTCAAGACAAACTCTGAAACATCCATACTTTCAAGGCGTTGTTGCCTCATCGAAATTACTTGCAGTCCATCCAAGTAAAAGGCAGATTAACTTCACGCTGAATGCGTTCACTTTAACGAAAGTATTGCAAATGTGCAGCTGAGAAAGCACTCCCAAATCGAATTAATGCCTCGTGAACATGGTTTTGTGAATCCTGCAGATATGACATTCGCATATTCAGGAAATCAAAGACATCAAACATAAAGTGCATAGGTTTCAACTCCATAAAGTTATGCACACCGCTAATAGCATAGGGAAACGCCTGAAATACCGTCAGATACACAGACCTATTGCGCCAATGCGGATAACAATGTCACATCATGCAGTGCAGACGTTCAATCTTAATACCAAGTCTGTGCGGCTCCGTGTAGACGGAAGTTTCAGGACAATGTTTTCTCCATTATTGGTGATCAAAAACATTGGAGCATGGACATTATGAATACAGTGTCAGTGAGAGTGGTATAACAGACAGTAGATTTACAACAACTCATATATTATAAAAAGCGTTCAAAGGAAGGCGACAAGTATGATTACTGGCATGACTAATTTACCAAACGTGGAAAGGCTAGACCGTTCAAACCTACTCTCCCCATCATACCGTTGGCTGAGAGGAGATCTTGTTACAATATTAGAAATTTCAAATGAGTGTGGACCTGATCTATTGTCTCTTTTCATTGCCACTAGGTCCGAACACCTAGGGAGAAATAGCAGGAGAGTTCGAAAGCGGAGTATCGGCTCTCTCACCGTATCCTAAACTCCTCAACTCGTCTCCTAGAAGAAGCAGAGTCAGCGCCCTCAATTAATTCATTCAGAAAGTGTTTGGACAAGCACAGAAATATGACAGAAAAACGATCAACATAAGCTCCAAGCCTTCCATCCTCAATCAACTAATCTGAATCTGATTCTCATGCATCATATAAATCAATGTCACTTCTGTTGATGTATAATCATTTGACATATTATTCAAAGATTCCATACGAGGCCGAAGCACCTTGCTGAATACTCTTTACTGAGAACAAGCACACTTTTGCAGCAGAGCTATAATTTTGAAAATTCACTTGATGCGTCTGTCGCATCGGTCGTTATACTTAGATTTGTATATGACTTCTTCTAAGAACCCTTCAAAACGTTTGATGACTGAGTAGAAATACAGTGCTCCATGGTGACATGATTTCGCCGCATACATTCTTCTGGTAATCAGACACATAGACAAGATAAAACAAGTCGGCAGACATTCTTTAGAGCGCTGTATCTATGTTTATATCCGACATGCGGGTCCCGTTGAGTCTTTCTCACAAACGCCTGAGTCACTAGAGTACCTGAGTTCATGTGAATTTTGAATTGTACGAGCCTGTTCTGATAGCTTGTGTTGTAATTCAACAATTTCAACTTTTGAGAAAGTGCTAACTTATGCTAATTTACGATTGTGATTTATAGCGTGTTTGATCATGCCCGTATAAATGACTTTCATCGCACGCAAACTTACCCGTTTGCAGGAAATATAAATTATAATTACTCCTATAAAGTTTGAAGTCACTAGAGCGCCTGAAACAGAGCTCATCTTCGCCTTGGGGTTTCAGCAGATTGAATCTGTGATTCAACACTATTTAAGGGTTCTCCGAGCACACTTGTTCAGGTCGAATTGTAGGTTCCATAGGGATGACCACGCAGTCACTTTATCGAGTTCACTCTGCACAACACTCTGAAAGTATCCCAAGTCATCGCAGTGGGATGTTTAGGCTACTTCAAGGTTGTCAGCAAAAGCGAACTGTTTTCCGTGGGAGAAACAGGTGCATATGTCATTGATACATAGTTTAAATGTGTGGGACCCTATGATGCCAACTTGAACCACACCAGAAGCGATTGCGCCCAAGTCTGAGTACTTGAGACCTGTTCTTGGGAAGTGATTGGAGCCATCCTGAAAGTGGGTCACGCATTCTTCCGGAATTCAGCTTATGTATCGGCAAATGTGACACGTTCAAATGCTTTACAGGTGGCAACATATCACTAGATGAAGGAAAACTTTGTGAGGATCGACAGGAGATATGAGAGTTATTTCACTCCCGCTTGGCAGAAATGGCCAGTGTGCCTAAGAGCTTATGAAATTTAGCTGTGCCTGTTAGTAAGTCCCAGTTGATTTCGGATGAGTTGAATTCTCCATGTTGGATGCAATTTTCATGTGGCAGAGGACACTTGCTACAGCAGATTAGGAAGTTTGGTCTCGTAATTACTAAAGATACCACGTGCTCTGTAAATGCATTCAATCAGAACCATAGCATTTTTGAAATGTACGTTGACCCAGAGAGGATGTTGTTGTTTTCGTCAGATGAATGATGATAGGTTCTCAGTTTCCGAGCTGTAATACAGTGAGTGTGTTCGGGAAGTGCATGAGACGGCCTCCACCCTACCATAGTTCCTGTCACACCACAACTGTGTGCACTTATCGATGATTATTTCTTCGTCTGGTGTATTAGACTGACACCAAGTCTCAGCATTATTATTCATTGAGGTTTATATACAAGTGTGTGTCCTCAGCATCAGTAGTTTGTTAAGAATAGACATAGCATTAGTAAGGACCAGAAAAAGTTGAGAGTTGAGATAAAGTCTCAAGTATTTGAGCTCAATAATCATCCCCAAGTGTTGTTCGGCATCCATCGGTTCTGCGTTGCATAACGATCATGTATTGCAAGCAGTATCAGTATCATGTTCACCTATGTCCATCGAGTTACTCTCCGCCTCCTTTCGGTGAATAATGAGAAGTCTTGGTATTGAATTTGACATGGAACAAGGTAGTCATATTCCTAGCTAGGCTAGAGACATGGGTAGGAGTTCTTATTTGGACTGTGCTTGTACGAGCATCGGATGAGTCTGATAAGTTTGTGTGCACTACGCTGCGCCCACCTCCTCCACAAGAAGGAGCCAACAATAGTGGCTCGGAATGAGGAGGGTTGACATCTCCGTCTGCTGCATCGCCAGAGATGACGTAGATTTGGCGGATGAAAAGATTATTGGTACCTTGCAATGCACACAGCTTACTATTCTGCCTGCAGTTTGAAGTCACTAGCTGTGGCCTTATAAGGGCTTCACAGTGCGCACTGTTGTATTGCGGGTTAATTCCCAGCAGAATTATTAACACTGAAATTTCCACCTACAAACACTGAGGTTGTACTTTATATACCACTCAGCATTTCGTGTGAATCAGATCGTTTGTGCCTTGGACTGTTGTGCAATTCTTGTATGAATTAACATCTTGTTAATTGAGATCTAACTTCGGGTTCAACTATTGCATTCTTAGTGTTTGGATCCAGACAACCCCATATTTCAACGTCTGTACCATGTTTGTCTGATGCATTTCGTTTATTAGAACAATAATCTTACAGCTCTTCAAAATTCTATTGTCAGGATAATTTCATTTGGAGAAATTTCGTTGTGTTTATAACTGAGTCCATTAATAATCCTAATATATTCTCATTTTGTACATGAGGGACGCCAGTTCACAGCCGTCATCAATATGATAAATAACACATACGATTGGTAAGCATATTCAATAATTATAATAATAATAATATGATTTAATAAAATACATATTTATTCCTACCCTTGTGGGACACACAAGTTTTTCAGGCATGGATAAGTATTATTTGAATTACATAAATTCGGTTAATTGTAAAATTACATGGTTGCCGTCTATTTCGTCTTCAGTCTGTTGGAACAATCTGCCAACTAGTCATTCAATGGAGCACGCCAAGAAGTATAGAAATACTGTCTTGGCATTAACAAAACAAAACCCAAGAATGTTTTGGATGGATTACAAATACTTGGGAAAAAATAAAGCTTGAAGTCATTCGTAAAAAGTTATATTTGTAATATCTCAGCGATATTGAAATGAGTAATTCCAACGTTTCGTTCGGCAATCTGTTATGTTAATTTTGTTTAATTTCCCTGAAGAATATCGGACCTAGTGGCAATGAAAAGAGACAATAGATCAGGTCCACACTCATTTGAAATTTCTAATATTGTAACTAGATCTCCTCTCAGCCAACGGTATGATGGGGAGAGTAGGTTTGAACGGTCTAGTCTTTCCACGTTTGGTAAATTAGTCATGCCAGTAACCATATTTGTCGCCTTCCTTTGAACGCTTTCTGGAATATATGAGTCCCTTTTAGGATAAGTACTAGCTGCCTGGATGCGGTTTGGATTTTTGACCTCACCGAGTAGGTATATAACTAGGCGAACGTACCTCTGGTGATTCTGTTAATTGGTCTTCGAATCGCTCACATAGATCTGTGACCACATGTGGCCGATGCGTGACAGTGTGTTGTATTTTTCAAGTCGTGACCCACTTTGACACTCAAATGTAAATGAGTCTGAACTGATAGGCGCGTAATTCCCTCTAGTTTGTGTGAGCTGATGGTTGCATGTCCAATGCACATTGTTACGCATTTCGCTAAGTTGGTCGGAAGTAACCACTGCTCGAACCACTCCAACAATTTGTTGAGGTCTCCTTGTAACGTGAGTGTATCACTGTCACCTTTCAGCTCCCCCCACATTTTTAAGTCATCTGCGTATGGGACCATAAAGGAATCAGTGAGCGTGGATAACTCATTGATTTACAAAGTAAATAGGTGTGACCCGATTACTGTGCCTTGTGGCACTTCACTACGTACGGTTTTCCAGAAGGACAGTTTCGAGTTGATCCTGACCCTCTGTCTCCTACCTGTGGGGAATTCTCTTCACCAGTCTAGTAAGCTGCCTTTGATTCCAAGACTTACCAACTCCGTGGGTAGTCCCTAATGAGCCACGCTATCAAAGGCTGTGCTGAAGTCTATGAGGACAACGTCGAAGGGCATTCTGTTGTCTCATGACTTGACGCAGCTTCCTCCAGTCGTAATTATATATATATACAGAAAATTTGTAAATAATGATAGCGATGTAAGTAGCTAAGATTGTCACTTAATCAAGGTAGACTGCAAATAGGAGATAGTAAAAGAAACGACTATTTCGCTTACAAAATAAGATTATCAGGAGCCATTGACTTTCCCCATCTAGTTCCCGTAGGCAGTTGAACGCGGTGACTTGGCCAACGACAACCGAGTCTGCCCTGTATTCCTCGGATTTGGCCAGAGCTGTTGCTGTGGTCTGTGAAGTCCAAAATGTGTCGATGTAAAGGAACGGTGACTTTGCGAAAGCCAGTAATGGACATATATACTAGATTATAGAGGCGGTTAAAGAACAGGGTTCAGATTATAAATAAGTCATGGGATGAAATGAGAAACACTCACGTGGATGAAACGACGTCGTTTTTATCACGTAACAGGTCTGATTTGTTGCTCAATGTGATTTTGGCCAATCGCTCGCTCAGCTCCCATGCTGTAATCTTGTGTGTGTTTGTATTTCAAGCGACCTGGGTGGAAATATTGCCATAATGAGCAGGATGTGATAGTTGGAGGATGATGTCATCTACACAAATAGTCTGCTTTATGTGGGAGCTTTGCTTTCCGGTGTAGTGTCATTCAGTGAAGACTTCACGTCTCAAGATTTCTGTGCAGCCAGTTTTCGTGTGAAGAACAGTGCTATTTGACACGTGCATGCTATCAGTACATGGAAATCAGCCAGAGAGGATAACAGAACCTTCCAACGCTAATAGTATTCGACACCACTTTCTAAACCAAGAGTTATTGAGGTAAGTTACCATTGCACTCCCTCTAATTTAGGCTTGTCATTCGGTCGCAGTCCGCTAAGAATACACGGGCAGTATTCTAAGATAGGTCGGACACATGCTATATAACATAAAACTCTAGTTTCACAACAAAAGTAATTGCGAGTGATGCATCCTAGGAGCCTTCGCGTTCTGCGTCTGACATAATCAGTTTGTTCAGAGAACGTTAAATTACGAGAGTATCTGATACCGAGGTGTACAACTAAGATGACGCTCACTGTTTTTCCCCTATTTATTCAAGAGTGAGGTCAAGGCTACTTTTGCCAATGCAAATACAGTTGTTTTATATAGTGACTCAACCTTGGTTATAACTGCATTACCGACCTCTAATACAAAATCAGCTAATAGCTCACAATGTGGCTTGAGCACAGTTCTCACTACTGTGTTACAGGTGAAAGATGTTCCATTAGAGAACTCTGAGTTCTGTAAATTAAACCGCCTTGTGAAGCATATCCAGAAGCATGTAAGTGACCCCGTCGGTTAATTTTGTTTTGACCTGAAATATGTGGGTAAAAACGTGGCCATTTTTCCGCTCAAATTTCGGCAAAGTGGGAAAAGGTAGGCTGTTTTCGGTTGTATCACGGGTAAAGTGGGATTAAGTGGGGTATTTTCAAAAATGATATGGGCAAAGTGGGAAAACGTGGGCAGATATTTTCTGGAGACGTGGGTAATGCGGGAAAATATGGGAAACACGCGAAAAGTGGGGAGAATGGTGGGATTTCGTTTTTGTAACCCAATGATATTTACATCTGAACTGCATGATGTGAGGCATATTTCAGCCCGAATATTATATAATCTGTACTTATTCATTGCGAAGTTGCATGAAGAGAAAGTGTGACTATTTCATTTTAGTCATTTAAAAGTCACTTCTTCAGGAATCCACGTGCTTTCTTCTGTTCTGCTGTCATTTGTTTTCTTTTTTCTCTCACCATTTTTCCTTTTTATGACTTTTTGAAATCGAATGGAGAATGTAGATATTTGACCATTTAGATGCCGATGGTATCGACGTACGCGAATGGTATGGGGTATACAAACCCAATAACTTCTATAGCATTCGTTCCTCGTGTACCAAAGGCAAAGCAAAACAACGGAATTTGATCGTCCAAACTAAAGTTATATTTCGGGACCAAATCGTGGACTGAGGTGAATGCTTAGCTGGCTAGTGATCGTGCACGAACGTGACACGACGGAGTACCGAATTTCATGGATGCGTCACCGGAAGCCTTCAGTAAAACAGTGAGGGTCAGCACCCAATTTTCAGTGATGATTGCTGTGGCCAATAATTTTGAGGAATTATTCACCGCTACAACCACTTAAAATGAGAAATCGTCTGCAAACATTACAGGTCCCATATCCTGCGACTGCTTCGTGAATTACCCGTTACCTTCCTCCATGAGGCATCCTGGATTACTGTTGTGGAATATACCTTTATATCAATGAAAAAGTATTAATTCATAATACTTCTTGATTGTAATCTGTAACATAACTGACCATGCCAGTAAAACTGACTTGCATTTCCTGTAAACACCCGATTATAAGAGAATATAAACTATTATTATTGGTCTGCATTGAGCACAATTCCCTTCTGGTGTTGCTTACAACGAAAATGCTGACGAAATTATGCAAACAGATCACTTATTTCAAATGAATACCCGATTCGGATATAAATCAAGAATAAGATTCGATGCCATACACAGCAAAGTTATATAGGGGAATGACTTCAAGCTTTATTTTTCCCGAATATATGTAATCCATCCAAAACATTCTTGGGTTTTGTTTTGTTAATGCCAAGACAGTATTTCTATACTTCTTGGCGTGCTCCATTGAATGACTAGTTGGCAGATTGTTCCAACAAACTGAAGACGAAATAGACGGCAACCATTTAATTTTACCATTAACCGAATTTATGTAATTTAAATAATACCGATCTATGCCTGTACAGGTCGTGTGTCCTAAATATGTATTTTATTACAACATTATTAATAAATATGCTTACTAATCGTACATGTAACTTTTCATATTGATGATGTCTGTAAACTGGTATCCTTCATGTATAAAATATGAGAATATATTATAATTTTTTATATATAGCTTATCTTGCTCCTTGGGTGTAAGTGTTAAGCTGTACAAAGCCACTGAATCGTTTAAAGCCAGGCACTACTTTAGTTGTATGATCGGCAAATGTCTAATCTGAGTATGTTATCCCGGAATCTGTGACTGTGTACCGTACATATATAAGCACATTGTCGGTTTCCAGGCTCCGTAGAGTGCTATACCACACTTGTTCGTTTATTGATATAAGTGTAAAACTTGGGCACTGTGTTAGAGTATAACTCCATGATGGATAGGATTTTATTTTAATAAATCACACAGTGTTGTACAGTTAATTTAACTGTACAACACTGTGTGATTTATTAAAATAAAATCCTATCCATTATGGAGTCACACTTGTTCGGGTTGAAAGTTAGTTGCCGTTTCACACTTTAATCGCCTAGATTGTTTAAGTCATGTTGGGTCTCACTTTCAATGCTCATGTTATCGTACCCATAATCATATACTACCTTGAGGTCATCTGCAAAGAGGTATGGGTTGCCATGCTTGGTCATGGAGACTATGCTATTTATGAAGAATAGGAGTAGAATAGGGCCAAGAACGCTTCATTATAGTACGTCACTAGTTATCAGCTTTGACGAAGACAGCTGGTGATTGATTTTGACTAACTGCTCTCTTCCTGTGAGAAAAGAACTTATCCACTTGAGAAACTTTCCAGTTATTCCGTAGAATTGGAGTTTTGTCAGGAGTCTGATGTGTGGAGCTATATTGAAGGATTTGCTAACGTCGAGAAATAATGTTGTTACTGAATGCCCATTATCAACGTACTGTGTAGTGTAGTCAAAATAGTCTAAGTGGCAAGAAATGCACGACCTTCTCCCTAAGAAACCATACTGGGATGGGGATAGTAAGTCATTTGAGAGCAAGTACTGGATGATTTGAGTCTTTACTATCTTTTCCATCACACGTGAAACTACAGACGTTTTGTTGATGAGGCGGTAATTGTTGGTATCAGCAAAAGTCCCGTATTTATTAATAGCCCAGGAGTGTCGCAAAGATTAGGATTTGAAAAGTTTGGCAATGCGGTGGCTGAATAGCCCGCATTTCTTTCTTTCACAGGCTTATATGTTTTAACTCTTGAATTCTAGTGAGAAAAGACGTAATAGCAATTAATGATGACAAGTCGTGATATCAATGTCCAGGTATAACTACACTGGACTAAACTCTATCCTTAGAAGACCTTCAGAAACAATGTGCAATAACCAACACGAGAAACCATAACACAGATTGGTGACTCGAGAATCCTTTATTCTTGCACCAATATGGAACCAACCATAAGGTTATTATACACAAAGTCCAAGAATAAATGTCATAACAATTAATCACAATAATTTTATAATATAAGATAGTTGTAGGGAATCGGCAGGAAGCCTTGAACCTAGGTTTCGTGCTAGTCGGCACTCGTCAGCAAGGCGATAATACTTCTGATAGTATTTCTCCGTCTTCTAAGGAACCGCGAACGATGGAAAGATGACGGCAGTATCGGTGACTCCTGCCAAAATATGGAGTTGGTTTTGCGTAAACAACCATGAATTGATCGTTCATTCTTCAACTACACTGACACACGATATCTGCAGTATTTTGTTGAGTGCTTCCGGAGACTTCTCATCAGCGATGTCGGAATATAATCGCTTTGGGGGAATTTGAAGCTAACAATCTTCTCAGGTGCAGTGACGTCATGAATTGAGTTAATATTCCGATAAAATTTGTTAAGAACTGCCTCTAAGGACACGTTCAAAAAATACGAGTCCTAATTAGAACATCTAATTAGGTGCTGATACAAGTCACAGTCAGTATGTGTGTAGAATCTAATGGGTGTCTGATCAGCTTCATCTCTGCTTTTTGTTTCAGGAAAGATGTCAAAAGAACACACTACTATTTTATGGTCACTACCTGGAAATTCATGTTCCACACGTGCTGTAGATGGTGTCATGTTGTTCGTGAAAATAAGGTCTAGGATGCTTGCAGATCTAGTGGGTGTATCTATGTGTTGTGTCTACCCTCGTGTGACGATGGTATTCAGGAGGTTATCATACCTCTGGGGTCCTCGTAGTGAAGGCGCTTATAATTCTGGCATGTTGAAATCACGTCCGATAATTTTACAACTGAAGGGAAGATTGGCTGTACCATTAAAAATGTTTCTGAGCATATTATGATACACCCTGATGGATGAAGAGTGTCGGTATACACAACCTATGAGGATAGGTTTACTTCTAACAACTTTTATTTCGACCCAAACAGAGTCATTGAGTTGTGTCAGAATTGGGTTATTGAACTGGGTTGCTCACATCGATTGTTCACAGTAAATTAGTGTTCCACTGGCACAGCGTGTCTTCTCGAAAAAGGTTGTATTTATCAATCCTTAGGCTGACATTGGAGATCTCACTTGTGCACCAGGCTTCAGGGATCGTAATCAATAATGGTCTGCATATAGAAACTAATGTATTCAGTGTTAAGTGTTTGTTTAAATCTGATCTAGTCCTTACGAGGATAATAGATAAACACTGGCTCCGTGGTTTCAGTCAACAGACAACGTCTTGATAAGATATTCCGTTAGTATCCTCTGTTTACACCTTTTTAGACTCACTAACCGCTATCTCTGGATCACAGGAAGACTTTAGGTAGATTTGTGAGGTGTTTGGTAGGTGTAGTCTGTCGTTGGATAAGGTATGCAGTGAGAGACACTTGTGTGATAATCAGATATAAGTATGATAGAGGTATTAGTATCCGCGTTTGGTGCCGAGACTGTGTCAGCCATCTCCCGGGAAATATGCCTTGCCCTAGTTGTAGTCTGTTCACCATGCCAGCAAGGAATTGATCCGATATCATGCATGCTATATGCATGACGCCAGGTGTTTCCGTTAACTGACGCCGATGAAAATCTTGCTCGAAGCAGCTAGTGGGGGAAGTGTTATTGTGAATTGTATAATCGATATGAGTATTCGGTAATTTGTCGTCAGAATAGGAATGAAGTCTCGGTATCTGTTTGGGGTAGTTGTCAGACCATAGCAAGTTTTGTGCAGACATTGGCACATGCTCCCCACTAAACAAATAAGATGAATGCATGGTATCCGTGGGCTTATTTTACTTGCTGAATGCAGTCTGTAGCCAATGTTTAGGGGATTTTCTATAACATTCAGTTGATAGAACATTAAAAGGGGCTGGCTAAGAACGGGTTTGTGTAGTGGATGAGCAGAATAATATCGATTACCTCGCTGTGTTATTTGTCCAGATGTAGTAGTTGGATATAACTGAATTTCCACTTGAGTCCAATAAGGCCTACCTCTAGGAGTTTGGTCTGTCATATTCGACTTGGAAAGATGGCTTAGAGGTGCTTTCGTCTGTATCATATGAATGAACTTCCGTGCACTGGGTTCAGTATTTAATTTACTTACTTCAGTTTACTATTTCTTATGTTTAACTGGTTGATGTAGGCTGACAGGGCAGCCAGCACATGCTATATTGCTTGGACACCTCCGACGCCTTAGTTTTCTAAATGGAAACAGGACGTTTGTCATAACGCCTAGAGAACTTGTCAACTTGAGTAGCTACATTGGACAGTGGTTGAATTGTCAGACTGACGAGTAACTGACTTATAGAGAGATGAGTGGAACGCTAATGGGACCGGTGTTGATGTTTCCTGGCTCTTCTTGTTTGTGTCAGTGTACAAACGGTGCATTTCAACATCATGTTCTGTTGATTCATCTATGTCTACCACCTCAGTGTCAGCATCAGTGTCTTTGTGTAATACTTGGCTAATATTTATCTGTGCCTGCGAAAATGTCTGATGTATGCGGTCATCAGGTATATAACCAGAAGGAATACTGCATGAAACATCATCTACAGCTGTCTTATCGGGATTACTAGTATTCAGTGTTCCTGAGCGGCATCGTCTTTGGCATGGTGTTAAATCAGGTGGAACTCTAATGTTAGTGAAAGGTGTTGAAGAGCCTATTGACTTGACGGATATCTGAAAATTCCTGGCTTCTTCAATTCACCTAAACTTGGAAAGCACTGGTCACTAGTGGCTTGCAGATTTCTTTCGAAGACGGAAAAGCTGACATGCTTTTGACGATATATTACAAGCCTTTAGACATGAAGTTTTAAGTTCGACAGTACACTCTTTGTCTGGAATGTTATAAACAAAATCATTATGTGAAGACATAATCCTCTTAACAGCTTCTTCAGCCAAACAGTCAATTATGCGCTCGGATTTGATAAGTAATTCTAGACGGACTTTCTGTGGTGGGTCAAACCTGATCCGAAGGTCTGCTGTTGGTTTCTGAAGTGTCAGTAAATCATTTCTGCTGCGAGCCACATTATCTATCAGTTTCTCTATGATATCATATATCATAGCTATGGGTATGTGTAGAATCATCTACGGAATTGAGGCCTTCAGGTGGTTAACGAGTATAAGATCTAAGTTTGTAGTGGACCTAGCAGCTAAGTAAGTATATACACACAATTAAAAGGACAGAACAGGTACTAACAAATACGTATATATAAGATATTCAGTTCACTTAAGTTAATATACACAAAAAGGACTGAGGTTATTTGAAGAAAAACTATAATAGTCACAAAATACACAAATTATAGACGTACGAAATTATAGGAATGTAATTGTCCTTTTCTTGATTATACAAATCCTCCCCTACACCTTAGAGCTGTCAACCGTCGGAGGTCTCCGCGTAGAGTAAAGCAGATAGGAGCAAAGCTCTTGATGGGGATGTGTCAACCAGTGTGAGACATAGTTGGTCGGCAGATGTGCTGAGCGAGCCGCCGGAGAGAGAGCAACCGATTCCTTCCTTGCGCGCGGTTCAAGGTTGAATCTTTTTTTCAATCTCACCTAACAACCACGATTTTCATTGGATTCCTTATTTTTTGGTGAACATATAATTTGATATGTTTTTAGGCCGCCACAAGTTTCTTAACTGTACTTACACATTTGACAGACTTAGCCATTACAGAAACAAGAATTTTTGCAACTTTTGGGACAGAGGTCTCGAGGATATGAAAAGGATTGTTGTATTATCGAAGTATAAAAACAACGATAAACAACAATATATTGAAAAATAAAAAGCAAGACTTTCCTTTAATAGTACTGTCTGGGGATACAATCCTTGGTTCCAGTTGACTAGTAATGGTATCAGAAGATTTTGGGTTGTAGATTTCACAAGAGAATACTATGTATAATTCCAGGTGACACAATACAATCCCCTTTAAGTGTGGATATGCTGATATTGTGAGGAACGCGTCTAAATTCTGAAAAGATATGGAAAGGTGATTCACGCAGAAACAGAACACCTAAAACGCAAAGCTCGAACCTCGTTGGTGAATACAAAGAGTTACGTGCTGTAGTGTGTCACCGGGATAAAAAGATCATTCACAGAGTAGTCAACGTAAAGGTAATAGGGCGCTGGATGCTTTCAACAAACGACTTCGTTACCTACATATTGAAGATCAATCAAATGGCCAGAGACATTTAGCGACAAGAAACCCTGGCAACCAACCGAAAACCTAATGATCAACAAATATGCTGGAGAAAATGGAGATGCATCTGACATCACATTATCGTTCGAGCAAAACCTGAGTGGGAATCGAAGAGAAAGGGTGTGTGTCAAAGGTTAGTGACATTGAGGACGTCATGTGGGGAGCAGAAGAGAGCCATGTGTAATCTTGAGGCGAGCTGAATAGCACCACACAGAATAGGATAAAGTGGAGATATGCTGTTGAAGCCCTATGTTACACCTGAAACCCAAGGGAACAATTATATTATTAATAACACAATCCTAGAAATATAGTCAGTGTAAAGTGCCCTGGAAGAAGAATCATCAGCGCATTTGCAAGTAAGCAGACTTCCTCTTTGTAGAGAATAGCTTCATCGTGTACGAAAAACGCAATATGACAGTCACTGTCAATTCTTACTAAGTCGAATAAATTGACAAACATCTGTCAGCGAAATACGAGGGATAAAACTGGTGGAATAACCTCCTACAAAGCAATGACATGTTTCGAATTACCTTGAGTGCGGTTAACCGACAGAAGACTATCACATTCACTTATATCCGGCTGTTGTCTGGTACCTATTCAAGGAGAGAGGATAGTATTGACAGTATTTCGTCGGCTACAATGAACATGGTGTGTTTAGTATTACTGATCACTAGATTGGAGGCCTTGTGGTGATTACCGCAGGCTTAACGCACAGACCATGCCAGATCGCTACCCCGTACCACATATACATGACCTTACGTCGTCGCTAAAGGGTGCCACGGTATTCAGTAAACTGGACTTAACCAGAGCCTATCATCAGATTCCAGTTCACCCAGATGATATTCCTAAAACGGCAGTGATCACCCCCTTTGGTCTTTTCGAATGCCGTTTGGTCTCCGCAAAGCCGCACAAACATTCCAGCGATTTATTCACGATGTTTTGCGCGGATTAGATTGCGCATATGCTTACCTCGACGATATTCTCGTGGCTAGCCCAGATGAAGCTACCCACCGTACGCATTTACAGATGGTTTTCGAGCGGTTAACAACCCATGGTTTGACACTTAACATGTCCAAATGTCTGATTGGCGTCCATTCATTGACCTTCCTGGGACATGTCATTAATGAACAGGGAATTCGCCCGCTACCTGAGAAGGTGCAGGTAATACGTGACTTCCCGGAACCTACGTCAATAAAATCTCTGCGCATATTTCTCAGCATGGTGAGTTATTACCGACGATTTGTTCCTCAATGTGCACATATTTTACAGCCACTCACAGACCTACTAAAGGGTAGGAGCAAAACGTTCAGCATGACACCAGAGGCTCGAGAAGCCTTCCAGAATATTAAGTCGGCAATTGCAGACGCCACCATGCTAGTCCACCTAGACGTCCATCTTCCGCTTAGCATCTCAGTTGATGCATCTAACACAGCCATTGGAGCTGTTCTACAGCAACTGGTACGTACTTCATGGATACCAGTCGCCTTTCTCTCACGGAAGTTTTCCGCCGATGAAGCGAGGTATAGCACCTTTGGCAGAGAACTCCTCGCTCTATACGCGGCTATCAAACATTTTCGCCACTTTGTTGAAGGTCAGAAATTCACAGTATTTACCGATCACAAGCCCCTGACGTATGCCCTCCACACTACTACAGATAGATATTCTCCACGCGAATTGCGTCACTTGGACTACATCTCACAATTCACTTCGGATATTCGACATATTTCGGGGGTTGACAATGCTGTGGCGGACGCCTTGTCTAGGATATGTACCATGTCGGCGCCACCAACCATTGACCTGAAACAAATGGCGCAACGTCAGCTTACAGAGTTAGATCTTGATAAGCTCTCGTTAAATACCTCCTTGCATATCAAGCGTATACCGCTTGTTAATAGCGAGGGTACCATCCTCTGCGATCTGTCCACCGGCACCCCGAGACCCACCGTTCCACCTTCATTGCACCGTACGGTATTCGATAGCCTCCACAACCTTTCCCACCCAGGTATCCGGGCAACGGACAAACTAGTGTCAGCTAGATTTGTCTGGCCTGGTATCAATCGCGACGTGCGTATCTGGGCACGTGCCTGTGTGCCATGTCAACGAGCTAAAGTCCACAAACACAACATCACTCCAGTGGGTTCCTTCTCCACACCCGATGCTCGCTTTAGCCACATACATCTAGATATAGTGGGTCCTCTACCACCATCAAATGGCCACTGTTACTTGTTGACATGTGTCGACTGGTTCACTCGTTGGCCAGAAGCTATTCCCATCGCTGACACGACCGCGGAAACCATTTGCCGAGTGTTCATGGAACGCTGGGTAGCTCAATTCGGATGTCCATCTTCGGTGACTACAGACCGTGGACAGCAGTTTGAATCAACCCATTTCAAGAAGCTCTTAGAGCTGCTGGGGTGCAAACGCATCCGAACAACCGCGTACCATCCAGCAGCAAATGGACTTGTAGAACGTTTTCACCGCCAACTGAAAGCTTCGTTAATGGCTACCGAGAATACTAAGTGGACTGAGTCTCTTCCCCTAGTGCTACTTAGCATCCGTTCCACGCTCAAAGCAGACTTACAGTGCACCTCTGCAGAGTTGGTGTTTGGTACCACCCTTCGTCTACCGGGTGAAATTATCTCACCTGAAAGTTGTGAACCAAGTGCTACGGATGTACATTGTTATGCTTAGAACCTCAAGCGCCTTATGCAGCGCCTGCAACCAACTCCCACACGCACACAAAACAAGAGAGTGCAAGTAGATGCTAGACTCGATGACTGTACCCACGTTTTTGTGCGTTGCGACGCCGTTCGTAGACCGTTACAACCTCCTTATGATGGACTATTCAAGGTCGTTAGTAGGAAAGAAAAATTTTTTGTTATTGATCGACTTGGCTATCAAGACACCGTAAGTGTCGACAGACTTAAAGCGGCCTACAGTGAAGAATCTGTACCCCTCACGCCTACACAACCAGCAACTACGCCCGCACCCACACCCCAGCCAAGTGTTATTGTCCAAAATCCTACTAAACCTAGCAGTTCTCCGGATGAGACAAGTAAAGCACCAGTTACACGCTCTGGTCGGCGTGTACACTGGCCTAAGCGATACTGTGAATTTGTTAACTAAACGCTTTTAATTACAAGAGTAACTCATACCTTTATGTCTTTTCTCACGTTACATTCATTTTTCATGATATTTACTCTTTTGGGTTTCGTTTGTGGGCAGTAGCCACTTTTTCATTTACTAATCCTGTTAGATTTCTTTCTCGTTACAGTGTTTTAACATTTTATTTTTGGCGTTGCACTCGAACCGCTAACTAGACCAGTCCATTCCATTGTCGTATGGTGGCTCCCAACACTCGTGGAATTACAAACCAAACGAACAAAAATATGGACCAGATAAAAAAAAATAAAATAAATAAAAAAATATAATAAAAGGTAAAAACAAAAACTTTCACTGTATAGTTAAACGGACCGTTAAATATTTTTGCATATAAATACGTCACTTCTATGCTGTACATTTTAATCCGCTCAATCTATTTTCACAGATTTTACTATTTTTACTCGAGTTATGCCATGATGAAACTTATTTATTTTGTGACCCATACTGGTAATTACTTTGCATCACTTTAATTATACAGCTCGCAACATTTTTCTTTTTTAACAAATGGTGATTGTACCTATTCATAGCTATTGGTTGTACACACACTTCTCTGTACCTTGTATAAGTTTTCACAGTGTTAGCAATTTCCCTTGTTTTATTTCAATTTGGCGTACCACTGCCATGTTACACTAGTTCCTTCGCATTTATTCCTCTTAAGTTTTTGTTAACACCCTATGCTGATTTTTAAATCTTAACCTCTTCTTCTATTCTTTTCTGTTGCTTTTACTTTATTCCTCCTAATACGCTGGTATAATGATTGCCTTTGGTGTTACTACTAGTTTTAGTTGATGAGGAAGGATGGAGCATTAGTCTAAGAGGAAACTTAGACGTAATGAGCCACCTTCCCGTTATAACAACGTGGGTAACGGAGGTAAACCATCACACCTCCACATAACCCAGTCCGTAATAGTATATCGTAAAAAAAACTAAATAAATAAATAAAATAAAAATTAAAAAATTAAAAAAAGATAAGTATAAATAAACGATGTTAAAAAAAATTAAAAATTGAAAAAAAAATCGCACCAAGGCGCCAGCGTTATTCCTTCTTATATTCCATCTTACTCCATTGATCATGTACATAGTGCTCATAAATTGCCTTAATTTTTTTTTCCGTCATTCTTTCCTTTCTCAAAATATATATTTTTAAAAAAAGAAAAGAGAAACAACTATTTTATTACTATCTTCACATTTTCTTGTCCATTCACTGTTATTGTACGCCACCTTGTTACTTTTATATATCGAAGCTTGCTGTTATCCCACCAACCTTCTAAGGGGGGGGGGGATAACCTGTAGTGTACATTGTACCTTTGAACTTTTGTTTGAATGAACGCAACCTGACCTTTAACCCCACTTGCTCTTTGTATTCCTGATCCTCCTGTACGTTTTCGGTCTCGCTCTCTCGCTGTACTTTCACCTAGTACACTCTCTGAGCTGACCACCGTCTCACCTTCAGATAAGTGTGTATCTTTTATTTCTTATCAAATTCCATATCTCTTTGTGTAAATACAATTCCGGTCCAGTTACACTTGCCATTTCGAGTCTTTTAACTTTGATTCCGTTCTTTAGTACTTGCACGTAGGCAGAGTACTAATTAAGGTCATAAACGGTGAAGGAGTTTTGTAAGAGCGGTTATTGTTAGGTCGAAGTAATACTAAGTCCAACTCTTACAAACTCCTCAGGATTTTCTGGGAAGACGTCAAATAGTTTCTCCATTGTCAGGGATTTCGACAGTGTTTCGCAAAAATTTGCACATGTTTTCCGTTGAAGCTCTTGAATGAAATTGATGTATCTGATCTGGCATGGTGTATTCAAACTATTGATAACACCGTCGAAGGATCGGGCCTCAGTTCTCAACTTCGGCATCAGAGATTCGGTTGATTCAATATGTGATTTCGTAATACGTTGGTGTTTCCTGAGAGATGGCGGTAATTTGCGAGTCACTTCTCTGGATATTCAGCAACGGATTGTCACCAAATGATTCAGTGATTTGGAAGATTCTGTATGAAATTCAAGAAAGACACCAATTGGAATACTAAAAGACAATAAATTCCTAGCCATGGGATACTCAAACTGAATTGGTAGCACTATTTAGACATATTGTTTAAACAGCTGAACGTCAGCAAGTGACTCTAAACTACAGCAGCCCAAAATGAAACTATCTGTGGCGACCAGTCAGATTCATGAGAAGTAGAAGTGCGCAATTTGAAATTAACGTCTATATACAAGTAATGCAATGTTGAAAATGGTTACAGGATAATATTCTTGTACATGTTCCAAAATACCTCCAAGTTCCTCATAGGAGTCCTCATAGTCAGGTGAAACCAATTTCTGTAAATAAATTTGTCAATGTCATCAATCCGTTCACTGGGTATTTTCGTTTTGAGCTGCTTTAGTTTAGAGTCACCCATTGGCCATCACATTTCTGTGTGATATTCATCAGTGACGTTAATTCGAAGTCGAGTAAGGATAAAGGCTATCGCGATGCATTTTCGCGCATAGGATGGGTTGTCGCATCCATGCCAACAAAGGCGCTTTAAGCGTTTAGCTTTGTGAAAATCGGGATTATTTAAGCAGTTATAGGTTTCTGTAGAGTTAAGGAGCAATAATTTATGTTCTGTTAGTGATAATGCGTAAAATTGTCTTGATATCTTAGACGAATTATTACGAAGCGAGGCATGCACTTAAAGAGATTATGTTCATATTGATGACGTTCATGGTTAGAATGGCTCAGTCGAAGGTGTGATACTTGTTAAATTTATATTGTCACATGGAATTTTGGGATGCTGTAACTGCTTACTGCATCAAATGGCATCGACTTATCTTGAGATCAGTGTGCATTGGGATAAGAAGAACACTATAGATGATCCTTCTGAAATGTAACAATGCTTATAATTAGTAATAATAATATATTTATTCCTATCTATGTAGGACACTTAAGTTATACAGGCGTGGATGAGTATTATTTAAATTACATAAATTTGGTTTATGGTGAATTTATATGGTTTCTGTCCTTTTTGACTTAAGTTTGTTGAAGGAATCTGCCAGGTAGTTATTCAATGGATCACACTAAGAAATACAATAGATTGTCCTTCTGAAACGTAACAGTGCTTACAGATAGTATCACCCTTTTGTCGAAAAGTGGCTTGCAGCTGCATCTTAACACTAGTCACCTGTTACGTGAGTCATATCAGTCCTAATAATCATTAATGTTTGGGCCAGTAAGGTATTCTGAGCTCCTTCTGGAATTATCTGTGGTTATGAAGGATATGGAAGTTGCACTTAATAATAATAATATTCTACTTTATTTCAAAAACAGTAGCTGTAATATAGAATGGAACTCTCAGCATTTGCCACAATATTGCATATGATTTACTCAAAACAAAATAAATAAAATAAAAACAAGATTAACCAGAGGAATTTGTCCTCATTTACGGTATTAAGTGAAAATTTTTGAAGTACAAAATGAGAATGATAAATATGACAATAATAATAATGGTGAATTTGTTTCAAAGGGTGTTGTCGATTCAATTTGGAAATTTGAGCCTGTTATAGATTATTGAATGTAATGTTCTCATGATGTAGTAAAGTGAGGGGAAATGCAAAGTTAGTAGTGATAACACAGCCTAAATAATGTTTACATTTTGAGAAAATAAACATTTAAAGACAAAAAATTGAGAGGATTATAAAAATAAGAACAACGACAACAAAGTTTGATGTTGTAAGGGTGGGGGAAATGGTTTATTTAGTGGTGCAAAGAAGGTTAGTTAGTTCATGCTTGACACTATTTTCGTCACATAAAGTACGTTCTAAATATGGTATAGTGGAATTTTCATACATAGACGTACGTGCATAAATTCTGCTGAAAAGACTTCTTGTTTTACCTGAGGAGACACAAGGTTGGAGCTGCGGGTAGAGTGGGTGCTCAGAGTCTGACAAAATTCCTTTGGCGAATTTGTTGCATGACATCAAGTGCCTACCACTGACAATGGGATACTACTCGTTCTACTGACAGTCTTTAGAATTCTACGAAGTGTGACATAGTCTTTTTTAAGCAATCCAGGAAAGAATAAGGGTGAACAGTAAAGACGAACAGGTAACATACACGAGTTGACAAACTGTAAGAGGAGGGGTTGGGTTATGCCTGAGTGCCTTAACTTCTTAATGTAAAAATCAGACGAAATATTCTTTCGCTAAGACATGGGAAGAGCAGAATAGGTCAGAAGAAGGTATTAATCCAAGATACTTAACTTCAGACTTGATTTCTATATCACTATCATCAATTTTGCAACGGTCATAGCAACCAAAAGCTTCATCTAACTTTTTTACACCGGAAACTGAAATTAACAGTCTGAAATTTGGAAGGATTTAGTTTAAGATCATTTGCTAACTCATATTTCAAACCATTTATTATTAAACAGATTATCTAGAGAGACTTTGTGGAGTTCATGTTGAAATGCTTAAGCATCTGCAGTTACTGAATGCTATTGTCCATGAAGGGACCATTGATAAAAATGAACACAACAACAGGCTTCCTACCAAATCTAATAGCATTGCTACTGACTGTTTATAAGACACTTCGTCGAAGGAGGATATACTTTGGACAGATGGAGAGAAGTGTTACTCCAGTTTCCATAATTACTGTCTTTTAGATGTGTGAACCATCTTTCACAGTTCAGAATGACTCCAGAACATCATTGCGTCATTTGCTGAGTGCTATACTTGACAAGAGGAACAATGTGTTTAATGAAGAAAACCACAGAAGAATGCCATCATGACCAAAGCATGAGAAAGGAAAATCAACCTGTGTCAGCAAAAGTAAGCAGATATAAAGCATTTAATTTTCATATTACTTTTTCCAGCTGCAACAGATTCGAAAATACACTTTATTCACTTATTTGCAGAAGTCCTGTAACGTTAGTAAACCTGGTCACAGCAATTCAACACCGCCGAAATAATTACGACAAACAGCTGTAAACAGATATTTGCTTGTCATTATGATTCGTTAAATATACCTCACATGCCTGCTCGCTACGCTTTCTTTCTACTTTAGTGAAAATAAATTTGTTATCATAACGAGATTGAGGCTTGACTTATCAATGAGACCTGAGAAAGTAATTTGTGGCATAATTCAGTGTGGGCGAAATATTGCTACGAATGCCACAGCTCCATCTACTCAATTATTCGTCTCATGTAGACATCATTTTACACTGTACGTAAGCACCCGTAATCATATGGATTGACATCACGCTTTAAGTGAAATAATAGTAATGCATTACTTTTGAATACGCTTAACCTCATACAAAATCGAACTCCACAGCAGTGCCCAAGTTCCATTCCTATTTTTCTAAAACATAGGTTAGGTTCTTTTGTCATTAGTCTCAACAGATTTGCCCGTTGCTAGGAGACGTAATGACGTAACTTTAGGTAGATGTTTAGACTTGACGAAAGTACTTATAATTCACCACTTATGGTTATCGATAGTGTTCGTACAGAATAACAGTTACGTATAGTAACGAATTCATATCCTAGGGAGTACAGGTCTAGCGGGTTGTACTCCCACCTCATGAAGATCAAATAGAACAAAAAAATATTGGATGAAATGTTTCGTTTCACCGCAACGCAAACAAGTTTATTTAAATAAATATATAGGCTGAGCGCAGTGCAAAATGAAAGCTTTCTTTTAAGAAGTATCTCCCATTATTCGACGGAAACTGTCATGTATCCAAATTGAGTCACATTTAAATTCCACCTCAACTAAAGCAAACAGAACTGTTCGCCGACATCCAAAGTTATCCGGCATGAAAAACAGGAACAGAGAATATCTGAATTGTTATAAGTGAATGAGTGAACTTACCTTCCCTTGTTGTTGTATCCAGAATCAATTTCTACAACTGATTATGCACATATGTCTGGTCATAAGTCATAAAAGACTCGTTAGTGTATTTCGGATGTCTCTGTCTCAATGCGACTACCTCTGCTTCCCACTGAATCTAACCAACTGACAGACCTCATTACGGCTCGATATTCCTAAAAGGGATATAAATTAAATTCACTTACATAAATTGAGTATTTACATGATTACCACGCATGACACGCATACATGAACGACACTCTAATAGTCAGTCCAAACACATCACTGAATTACTTAACTGCAAGTAATCTCATGTTTTGATTGATTGTACAAGTCTAAAGGGATTTGGATGACAAGCAAATAGCACTGACTACTATTCTGCCTTACACTTGTATCACAAAACACTGTCCGATATAGTGCTAACTTGTCATCATGGAATATTATGTGCTAAAATTGCTGAATCTACAATTGTAAAGTCTGACAAAGGATTTCATTGAAAAACAGTCATCTGCTCTTGTCATGCATCCTCTGTGAACATGGTCTTCACTTGTACTGTTATCTCTGTATTGAATTATAATGACCAAACTTTACCTTAATTTCACAATTTATTATTATCAAGCCAAACATTCCCATGAGACAATAGTTCCTATATCCATCCCTCTTCCCCTACAAACATATACGCTCAAAATAACTGACTGACTACACTGTTATTATTGCTTATTGTCAATATGTCATCATGCTATCAATAGTGTGATCACCTCGGTTATTATCCACTGGTTAACAGACTTGATGAGTAGTTACTGAAAAGGTTTATTTGATTAAATAGGGTTCTCCATTTTTATTGATGCGATTTGTTGAATTAATAACATTTTGTTCGTGTGCTTTGAGTTCTGCTCTGTCTTGGAACATTCCACCAAATTTTGATCTTCACTCTCTGAGTTGAACTCACTAGTAAGTTTCGGAATACACTTAATTGATTGTCTGTCATAATTTGACTCTGCTATTCATTCTCGCCATCTTGAGCTCTACATCTTCATTCCTCTTGAACAAGTGCGCATGCTAACCGGTACGCGTGAAACTCTTTTGATTACTGCCAGTTTCCGATGCAATTTTTGAAGGTTTATGGACATAAGAAGTTCCATTCGAAATCTGACGGGGAGGATCTCGCCAGTCGTGTCTCTGAAGAAGTTATTAGTTCTTAAGATATACAAGATTCCTTTAGGTGATCGAGGATGACTGTTCTAACGTCCCGCTACCTCAATAACATGAAATGCTTCCTTTCTATAAAAAGCCTTGCGTTGTTTAACGTGAGAAGGTTATGGAGGAGGGTTTATTGCATCACAATTCACAAAAACGTGTGAGTAGTTCTGACGCCTTCAGGTCACCAGTGCTATTCAACTCGACACATGAATTGGAGTTATTCCGTTTCTATACAATAAGCATTCACGATTCTTTGCATAGATGCGACAATCTACCAGAACAGGTGTTTCATTGAGTTAGGGAATCGTGGTTTTTCAAACTGTTTCTGTGCACCACATATAAAAGTTGAGAATGGATAGGGTGTAGCAAAACACTAAGTGAGAGGAAACAGTCTGTTTTACATTGCTGATTGTTATACTACAAGAATACATTTATCAATACTCTGCTAGTGATCTGAGGGACAAAAATAGGGAGAAACATACACGCTAGATAAAAGCTCCACAAAGTTTTCTCACTACTAAGCAATGTCTCACTCGCCAAGTTTTCCTTTCCATGTGAACGTAGCCACATACTAGCATGTGAAAAGGTCGTCACTGTTAGCAATTCATAAGGTCCTCACTTTTTGAAAGTCTTCCAATTCGTTATCAGCTTCTTAAATATGTGCTGCTTCCACTCACACTGACTACCTGTGATGAAATATTTACAAAGTACATATAAAATCGGTCTGTGTAAACATATAATATAAGTATGCAAATTACATTAAAAAGCGTGTGTTTATAGTTGGTACAGGAGTACTACACACTAAATGAAGCGCTGGAAGATTTGGGTGACTTTGCATGGATGAAGTAGGATGTGAGGATTCTCGAGGAGACAGAAGATCGTGCTGACGGCAACATTTAGGAAATAAAAAGGATGAACTAAGGTCAGGTGATGAGTGAGCTTAAACAAATGTAGGTGTGACTCCTGAAGATGTAGTCAAGTCCTGAGTCTTCACTGTTACTGAAACATCTTCAAACACGTATGAATGGCGCCTACTCATTGTCAATTGTCAGGAAATTACCATTCAGTTTGTCACCCTTTCAAATGCACACAGACCTATGTGCGTTTACACTGAAAACAGTTTGAGAAATGAGATTCCAGGCTTCATTGACCACCACAAGGACTTCAGTCTATGACGCTATTTTAGGCATCACATCCACCGACAAAGACTATGGGCCTTTTCACTGACTGGTAGTCATCACCTCCAATGTTAATCGTGGAAGGCGAACACCACTCCAGACGTGCATGGCGTGTAAGAGGGCGAAAGTAAGCAGACACACAATGTCAACCTTAAAAACATTCCCTCAGCCAGATACTCGTTTCGCTCATGTTCACGTGGACTTGGTAGTTATCCTGCTACACCCAGATGGATTCACTCACTTACCCACCTACATCGATAGGTCCACCAGGTTTCCTACGGAGGATATGCTGAGTGAGCCCGTTCTTGGTGTGTACTATCAACCAATGCTTCCCGTGTCACATCATCACATCGTGTTTTCTGCCACCACCTGCACCACACCAATAATTCTGATGAGTCAATCACAAATGTATTCAGAGCCACTGCTTCTTTTTCATAGGCTACACTCTCTGGAAACTATTTCAGATCAATTCGGTGGAAGCATATAAACTTATATCCAAATGCTGCAGGATGATGGATACACTTGCAGAAGAGGAAGTAACCCAGTCGAGTGTGAGTCCATTCGGACTATTTCAACAGTATTTGTTAGGCAACTATCACGAGGCCTAGTCTAACATTCATTTTCAATTAGCACTTCACATTTCCATATAATTATTGCTAGTATACTGGGTACGTTGAGGTCAGTCTTATGACCTCCATTTTGCTCAACGTGAGCTAACTTTCTAAATTCTACCAAAGAATACTCATATGAATGCTTAGGTTATCGCATCATGCTAACACGGAAAAGTATGCTGCACTCATGTAACCATGATTGATTACAGCCACAGCTTAACATCAACCAGTAATACCACACTAATGAGAAATGTGGCATCAGCTCTGCACCAATGAGCTATTCTTATGTTACTAAGCATGAGAGATTCTACCTGTGTTTTTATCCAGCTTTCATCACACAATCAGCTCTGTGTTCAGCATAGCTAACGAAGTCATTCTTTATTTATTAGACTGTATTCATTCGAATTTCAGGCCTAGGCTGTATTGACATATTGAGTATTTCATTGGTCATGTCGCTGATGTGACAATTATATACTGCCAAGCTTATTTTTCATGGCTGGCATTTGTTGTGGGTAAATCAGAAGCCTCGTACTGTTTCTGAACTGCACTAGCCAAGACGATTATATTCATCTTCCAATCCATTCATGCATTCAAAAGTCGAGTTGTTATGCTAGCCGTTAAGTATTTCGATGGAGAAACACTTCACTATTATTGTATATTTATTTCTGTCTTTGCGCGAACACACCAAATGTACAGGTATCGGTGATTTATTGTTTCAGTTACATAAATTTGGTTTATGGTGAATTGACACGGTTGCTGTACTTTTCAACTGCAGTCAGTTGAGACAGTCTGCCAACTCCTCAGTGGATTATCACATTAATAAATATGGAAATAGTGTCTTCGCATTAACAGAAACCAGGTCTGTACTGGATGGATCACAAATACCTTGGAGAAAATAAAGCTTGAGATCTATTCTCCTATATAACTTTGGGCAAAGTTAAACTTTCAGCACCACTAACTACCAATCAGCAAACGACCTCCAACGGACCAGTCACATGAAAGAGGGATTTTTGATAATGGAAAACGTATATTTATGGTGAAAAAAGCATTTAAAAAATGCATAAAACTGCTACACAGGATATCTTCCTCTAACATGTGAGAGATACATCTCCCAGTTAAGCAAAGGACTGTCAATAGAGTAGTCACACCACATTCTGTACATATATATATATTCATCCAAATGACTATAAATGAGATCATTTTGAGATCCACTTACAGCCCTAATCCTATTTCTTAATCTCACCCTAAATCCTTCAAAAGAATTAGTGTGTATCCTCGTAATACGATCGACAAATTCACTGGAATGGTTCACTCTATGATGAATTTATCCAAGAGATGACAGAGAGTTGTAAATTTTCCATTCATCCGTTTGTATTATTGATCCCTGTTTCACAAGTCTAGTAATATTAGGTATTAAAGTAGTTGACTTTCTGTCTGATATTCTCTTCACGAATCCCTTCTGCAGGGAGGTGTCATATAAACCAATTACCCAAATGTTGTTGGCTCGCTGACGACCACGGTTGTATTTTTTCTTCAGTAACACAGTTTCGTCCACGTACACAACGATGTCTCCTCCGCCCAACAACGAAGTAATTCTTTCCATTTTCCATGGTGCAATGTCTCTGCAGTGCTGGTACCACTGAACTGTTAAGACGAGGCTATTTTCGGTTCCAGCAGCTGCACCTCTCACTGGCTGTTTTAAAACCTGCATTAAGGAGAGATGCGAGCTTACAAAAAATGTTCCTACGAAATATTAAAATTACCTTCTTTAAAGCTAACTCGTCTCAAACAAATTGTACAACGATGTGAATATCCATCAGTCATCCTGCTAAAAATTTTAAACTCATTACGCTACCACATCAACGAATCCTCTCCTTCCTAAGCAACCCCAAATCCAGGCAATACAGCAAAACATTATCCTCCTCGAACTGCAAGCGCAACTTCGTTACAGGGGTGAGTATAAATGCTATCGCAATTTAAATTCACCGCGCCTCTGGTTTCCTCGTCTTTCATTGGCTAGAACAGTGGCGGTCAATTGAATTTTTGATTTGTCCAAGGTAGGTGCCATCGTGTGTGGTTTTGTGTGGTTGTGTTATGCGTGGTTTGCGAGCAACTTTGATGAATATGAATGTAGCATTTGACTATTCTAACATTGTTTCCCTGTTTTTCACTATACAGATATAGTGATCTTTTCGATGTACACACTCTTGAGACTTGTTAGCCATTATGGTGGTTATAAGTGACTACGATCCCGTGGGTCCCAACGCATTTCTTCAGTTGTGGTTATAGGTACAGTATTTTCTACTTCGATATTTCTCACTCACATAGTCTAGTATTCTATGTTTCTTGCGAATTAACTGTGACACGCTGTGGCAATTATGTGCTTCTTTAACGAGCCCTTTTTCTAGAATTTCATCGCATGTTATCACCGCGAGCGGAAGCAACACATATGTAAGTAGCTGCGAACGCATTAGAAGACTTTCAGAAGGCGAAGACGTTATATATTGCTAACAGTGACAACCTTTTTCACATACCAGTATGTGACTACGTTCACATGCCGAGGAAAAATCGGCGAATGAGACATTGTGTAGCAGTCAGACAACTTTGTGGAACTTCCATCTAACCTGTATGTTTTGCTTTAATATTTTTGTCCCTCAGACCACTAACAAAGTGTTGTCAAATGTATTCTTGTAGTATGATTCGATAGCACAATTACTGGCAGTTAATAATATTATGTGTGCGTAATATTCATGATACTTTCTGCACAGTTATTGTGCTCCACATTTCAAAAGAAGTGTAAGATCAATTCAATTCCTATCCTTAAATCAAGTCAACCTGTCCCGGATCAGCCTAGCGTTGTTGCAACCCACTTATCCATGCCTAACGTGTCTATCCCACCTTGTTTAATGAACTGTGTATGTGTGTTTTTACTTCGATCCGTTTAGCCAGACAGTTGAACTTATGACCCAATCAGAGTATTTTTGTGAACTGTTATTTTGCTGACCCATGTCTTACTTTGTACTATTCTGTCGAGTTTATCTCATTTATTGGTTGGTTAAGTAGCCAATTAAATTCTCTCTTTCTGCCTATGCTCTGTCTATCTCTTACTTGGGTTCATTCTTCTACTGACTGCTTACCTGAACGGTCGTGTCTGATTCCGGCCAGTTCGCAATTTTGACTTTAGCGTTATTCCGCTCTGATAGCAGTACCTTGCTTTCTGTTAAGCGTTGTGCTTTGTACTCTTGAAACCCTTAAGGTTTGTTGTATATATAATTATTGATTTATAAAATTACATTTGTAAAATCTCAGCGAAATTGAAATGATTAATTCCAACGTTTTGTTCGGCAATCTGGTCCGAACTTCTTCAGGGAAATTAATCGAATTAAAACAACAGAGGTTTATATATAAAAGGAACAACTCATGTTTTTAAATTTTGTCCAATCATGAGTCATGCAACAGGCATCAACATGTATAATAAATAAATAAAATAGTATGTTTATATGTAAAAGTACATCTCTTGTTTTAAATTGTTTATCCTGTCATGTGAATCAAGAAACAGCTATCAATAGGTATAATAAACAAAACAAAACAAAATTTTTATATGAACTGTGAACAAAATTTGACCTCAGACCTTCAAAATTAGTCTACTTTTGTTAAAATATATGTGTATATGCAGTATCAATGGTGTGTGTGTGGGTGAACAGTCATAAAACATTTGTTATTCTCATATGAGCTGTGATCAAGATTTGACCGGATAGTTACAAAATAATTGAGATTTTTTACAAATATAACGTAATTTTATAAACTTTTTTATTCTCTCCATAAGAAGACATAGACAATCGGGAATTTGATCAAGTGTGACTAGTTGTTGATGCATATCCAATTTATTTATTAGTCAGGATTTGCCATGCATCAGCTAAGATCACACCTTCATGTCTGTTCAAACTGTTGGGATTCACCCATATATGTAGGGCTTCTGCAGTCAGTCTTTCTTTATATGAACCAAAACCTTTCTGTAAAACCTTAGTCTTATCAAAGTCGATTTTGTGTCCCGTTTCTATAGAATGCGGTGCAATCGCTGAGTTGTTTTCTAGCTTCTACAAGTCTGCAGAGGTCTTTGGAACCACCTTTAGACATAGTTTATGCTCTTTGTTTTGATTCAACAATTTGAACTTTTTAAAAAAGTGATAATGTATGCTAATTCACAATTGTAATTCGTAACATAATTGATCGTGCCTGTAAAAATGGCATGCATTTCATGTAAACTTACCCGTTTATACGAAATATATATATATATATTATATTCACAAATTCATATAACCCTTGCGGGTAGATACTGTTGCAATCTTATTCTTATATAGAATAAGTTTTAGTGATTGTTAATATGGCTGTCGAAAGTAGCCTTAGAAATGGCACTAAAACGGCTAACTCTGTAGTCACAAGGGCTTCAGCCAGAGAAGGCAAAAACCAGGGACATCAACCCCATGTCGCATACCGATCCTAAAGACTCGTGTAGGTCTCATCTGTCCTGATGCTACGCCGCATTGCCACAGTCAGTACTACGGCACAGGCAATACCAGGGGGACAGGATACTACACCTGCATCAACTCAAAGCCAGTGTGTTAAACACAGCAAACCTAAAAGGAAACGCTCAAGACATCATAAGACCTCGAAGGCGTCATCAAGTAAGGGAGACGAATGTCAGGCGTGTAGTATTAGTTTCTAAAGCTGATTCAGCGTTTGAATGCAATTTTTGCAAACGGTGGGTGCACTGCCGTTGTGACAAAGAGGTGCCGAAAGCATATTACGAGTTTATGAAACATAACCCGTGCCCATGGTTTTGGTACATCTGGCCACTTTGTCGCCCTGACATAGTCCCACAGAGCGTGTCTGCGGATAGCAGAAACAACAAGTCGCTCTTGTGTCCCAACAAAGTCTTATGCAGCTCCCCACCTGCTAACACTACACTGCCAAAACTTGGCACAGACAGTGAGAACGGCACTCCAGTCCTACTGACTGAAAATGCCAATTTTCATAAGGTGAAGATTCAAAAGGTTGGACCCACAAAATCAAGGGAAGAAAGAATTGGAAAAGTACCACTTGCATCCACAAGCAAGCTCGGCAACACAATAAAGGCTGGCCAGAACCTGATGAGGCCTAAAGTTGCTGATGCTGCAAAGGAATACAAGAAGCCAAAGGCCAAATCTAAGTCTGAGGTTAATCGGTCTGGTTCTCTTATCCTCTTTAACGTACCTGTGAGCAAGGGCAGCTTGCTTGAACAGCGGGCCCTGTTTGATTAGGAACAGTGGTCCAAACTGTGCAATAAATTAGGTCTGAACATAAATTCAGTGAAATTGTGCAGGCCGTACAGAGGTGTCCACACGCCTGAAGGTAAGCCACCTCCATTAAGGGTTACACTGGACTCTGTCGAAGAGGCCGAAAAGGTGCTATTGATGGCTCAGGTATTAGCCATCGACAGAAGCTCGAACATAAGCGTGAGACAAGACAGACCATGGGCTATCAGACAAAAGGCGAGGGAGTCACCGGAACTGATGCCTTCTACCTCTATGGTGGTATACGGTGTTCCGGAGCTGGAAACGGGCACTGCTTGTGAAAAACACATGCATGACGTACAGCAGTGGAGATGGCTGTCGTCTCAGATGGCCCTTGGCGCTTCTGGCGCCATCTCCATTTTCCGACTACCTCGCTTCGCTCATCCCACACTGATTAGCTCTCCAAAGCTGCTGAGTGTCACATTCAACTACCCGGAGCAGTTGGCCATAGCACTTCAACGGTGGTATGAGATCAAGGGGAAAATGGGAGGACACATCCGATGCTGCGAAGGCAGACCTCCATACATAAGGAGGCAGCAGACTGAGGCTTTAATACGTCCCCAAGCTTCAGTGGCACTAGAGCGATGCACTTCTGAGAATAACAGTCTGTGTCACCCAGGTGTCCTGCCTAAATCCATGGAAAAAAACCACAACGAGCCGGTTCCATCGGAATCGGCCAACTAGTTAATAATAATATTTTATTTCTGGAACAGAAACCAGCCATTTTTACAGGCATGAACATATGTACACTAATTAGAACTTATAGAATATATATGATCTGTTAATCTAGAAATAGACTGAATACTGGTAAATTTGAGAGAAATATTTAAAAAGAAATGTACAAATAAGGCAAGAGGTAATTTTCGAGATATGCTTTCAACTGAATAATTCATGAGATATAGCATCAAATCAAAACTGTAATTGAAAAAAAATACGGTATGTCAATTTCACGCGGGAATTATAAACGATTACGTTAATTGTGGAAAGTAAGTAGCATTTTTGTACAGGTGCTGACGTGAAATATAAGGGATGCGGAATGAACAGTAATTGTAAGTAAATGATTCATAGAGTGTTTGAAAGTCCATAAAACTTCAAATTCACCGGTAAGTACACCATAATTGTGACATTTCCAGTTGTATATGAGACCAACTTTGAACTTGTCAGCAGATTTCATGATAGAGGTGGTTCCGTTATTCACCAGGTGGGCTAGCAATATTCCGAATTAGTTGAGGATAGCGGCACTGTTTCAGTGCCTTCGTTTAAGGCAGTACCTTTGAAAAGAGAAGAAGACACAAGAAAACCGCCAGAGAGGTGCAGAAGTATATAGTAGGTGTTAATAATTCAAAACATATATAACAAACATGGGGTTCATCATTTTTTTGTTGTTTTTTTCGTTAAAAAATACTATTTCCCCCTGAGATTTTCTAGTGATGGAATTCTAGTCTTTCTTGCGAAAAGAAAAAAAGTTTAAGTGAAAAAAGATGATAATTTTACCTACTTATATAGGTTGAATAGGAGTTAAACACAAAAGTCAAAGTGCGTGAACTATGTAGAAGAAAAGCGAGGGCTTAATAATAACTACTGTTTTTCTGAAGTATACATTTAGGTGTCCTTCTGAAGTAGGGGACTCATACCATGTACTTGCATTCGAGGAGTTTGTTATTTAAACTTCAGCTTTAGGCAAATTTTCAACTTCTGTTTTTTTAATTTTATTTATTCTCTTATTTTGCAGAAGCCATTCGAACTCAGGAGCCTTAGCAATAGAGTGCTGTCCCACAGATAAGGGTGGTTCTCATATGTCCCCACCATCATATCCGCTGACTAGCAATCACCACCCTCCCACCTTTTTGTGCAAGGCCCTGGCAAAATGCTTCATTTTTTGCTATATATATCTTTTAATTTCTGTTATAATATGCCACAAACTTTTCTTTTTTTAAAAAAAAATTCCAACATTAAGTCCTCTACCAGCAGACAGCTTCAAGTTAACTAACCGACAACACACTGAGGTTGTTAGACTCACTGTAAGCTGTCTACATAGCAATGTGAGGGGACTGAAAGGAAAAATAGGTGAACTCCGAAATCTCCAAGCACACCTAAAACTGAAATTGATCATTCTCACCGAAACATGGCCAACCCCCACTATCACCGATAATGAAATCAGTATAGGTGATGTGGTTCTGGTCAGGACAGACAGGGATAACAAGGAAGGAGGGGGAGTTGCTATACTTTGACAGGCAACTTAAATGTGTGTGCGCAACGGACCCACCACTTATTGAACTCCCAGACTCCATATGGTGTCATTTCACCGTAGGCCACACCAAGCATTTACTTAGTGGCGTCTACCGATCTCCCACCTGTGGGGTAGAGCACAATCAGATACTGCTCAGCACTATCACAGGGATACGAGACTTGGGCTATGACCAAATCACCATTGCTGGAGATTTCAATGCCACATCACTGAACCTTGGCTCGGGGTATGCTAAGGGAAAATTCGGCCGAAATCTTATTATTATTATTTATTATTTCCTTTAGTTCCTAGAGGAACATAGGGCTTCAGCCATGCGTCTCCATTGCGTTCGATTCTCTGCTAGAGTTTTCACCTGGCTCCAGGTCTGCCCACATGCTTTCATCTCCTCTTCACATGATCTCCTCCAGGTCACCCTTGGACGACCAACTCGCCGCTTCCCTTTCGGGTTCCACTCGAGGGCTTGTCTAGTGATGTCACTTGCTGGTTTCCTCAGAGTGTGGCCAATCCATCTCCATTTTTTCCTGCCTATTTGTTTCACAATGGGTTCCTGGTTGGTTCGCTCCCAGAGATCTTTGTTGCTGATCCTTTCCGGCCATCTGATCTTGAGTATTGAGCGAAGACATCTGTTAATGAAGGTCTGTAGCTTGTTTGAGGTGCTCTTTGTGACACGCCAAGTCTCTGATCCGTATAGTAGTACTGACTTCACATTGGAGTTGAAAATCCCGATCTTATTTTTGACGCTGAATGATGTTGTCCTCCACACAGACTTGAGAGTAATGAAAGCTTGCCTTGCTTTCCCGATCCTTGCTTTGATATCCTCGTCAGTTCCGCCTGTAGTTGAAACAATGCTTCCCAAGTAGGTGAAGGAGGTAGTTTCTTTCAGGTTTTTTCCATTTATGCTGATTGCTGTCTGTTGTTGTTGTTCGTGTTGGCCAGGGATCTTCATCACCTCTGTTTTTTCTATGTTCACCTGGAGTCCTATCTTTGATGCTTCTTCTGCCAACTTGTTACTTTTCACTTGCATATCTTCCAGTTTGTGGGAAATCAGGCATATATCATCGGCGAAGTCCAGATCCTCCAAGTTCTTTGTGTGAGTCCATTTTATGCCTGTTTCCTCATTGCCCGCTGTTTGTCGCATTATCCAGTCTACTGCAATCTGGAAAATCATTGGCGATAGTAGGCAACCCTGTCTTACTCCTGTCTTCACTTCGAAGGATTCCGTGAGCTTCCCGTTGTGGATTACTTGGCATGCAGCGTTGTCATACAACTGTTGGATGAGATGTATAATTGTCGGCGGCACCCCGTAGTAGCGAAGTAGTTGCCAAATCACCTCTCGGTCGACGCTGTCGAAGGCCTTTTCAAAGTCGATGAAGTTGAGATACAGGGGTGACTGCCATTCCAAACTTTGTTCAATGATGATCCGTGGTGTGGCGATTTGATCAATACATGACTTGTTACTCCTGAATCCAGCTTGTTCTGGTCGAGGTTTTTCATCCAAGGCTTGTTTGATCCTTTCCAGGATGATGCGGCTCAGTATTTTGCTTGGGATGGAAAGGAGCATAATTCCGCGCCAGTTCTTGCATTGACTTAAGTCTCCTTTCTTTGGTAGTTTGAATAGGTATCCTTTCTTCCAATCCTCGGGTACTTTGCCTTCTTTCCACACCTTCTCTAGTAGTGGCGTCATCAAGTCTGCTGTTGTCTCTGGGTCGACTTTCAATGCTTCTGCTGGGATTCCATCTGGTCCTGCTGCTTTCCCAGCTTTCAGCATCTTGATTGCCTTCAGGACTTCTGATTTCGTCGGGGGGTTGATGTTCACTGGTAATTCTGCTTCCGTTGTTGGTATTGTTGGGCGCGTTGTAGGTGGCGGTCGGTTTAGTAGTCTTTTGAAGTGTTCAGCCCAGTGTTTCCTTTGCTCCACTTCTTTGGTGATTGACTTTCCATTTTCATCCTTCACTGGCTTAATTTGTGACGAATTTTTGCCTGAAAGGTACCTAGTTGTTTGGTGAAGTGTTGCGAGGTCTCCTTTGCCTGCAGCTTGTTCTGCTTCATTGGCCATGGCTTCATAATACTTTCTTTTGTCTTCTCTGGCACTCTTCTTTACTCCTTTGTTCAGTGTATTGTAGCTTACATTCAACTCCTGTTTCTGTTGCTCGTCGGTGCACTGCAGAATTTTTTGTTTCACCATCCTTCTCTCCTCTATTAGCCTCCAAGTGTCCGTAGTGAGCCACGGTTTGTCCTGTCTCTTCTTTCTGCCCAGAACTTCCATGCAGGTTTCGCTCCATACTGTTTTCAGGTTGTTCCAGTGTTTTTCGACGCTAACCTCTTCACTAATGTTGATTTGTGTCTCAGCTTTGTCCTTTATACTTGCAGCAAAGATATCCTTTGTATCCTGGTCCTTTAGTTTTTGAGTGTTGAACTTGGCTTGTGGTCTATCTGCAGCTCCTGTTTCTCTGAAAGCCTTTAATTTGAGTTGGATTGTTCCTTGTACGAGGTAGTGGTCTGAGCCAACGTCTGCTCCTCTTCTTGCTTTTGTGTCCAGTAGGCTGCGCCGCCACTTCCTCGAAATTGTGATGAAGTCAATTTGGTTTTTGGTTCGCCCATCTGGTGACACCCATGTAGCCTTGTGAATATCCTTGTGTTTGTATACGCTGCCACCAGTCACTAGTTCATTGAAGGCGCAGAAGTCGGCGAAGAGTTCTCCATTTTCATTCATCTCCCCCAGAGCTTCTTTACCCATGATGAGTTCCCTTCCTGTGTTGTCTGATCCCAGTTTGGCGTTCATGTCTCCCATTAGTATTTTGATGTCACCGGCTGGAGTATTGTCTATTGCTGCCTGCAGTTGTCTGTAGAATTCTTCTTTCTTTTCGAGGTCTGCGTTGTTGGTCGGTGCATAGCATTGTATAATTGACACTTTCCTTCCTTTGGAGTTGAATCTGGCGGTTATTATCCTGGGTGAGATCGCCTCCCATTGTATCAGAGCCTTGGTTGCCGTTGGTGACATCATTATAGCCACGCCCTCGGTGTGTGTGTGGTTGTCTTCTGGGTGACCGGAGTAAATCACTGACTCACCTGTTGACAATTTGGTGAGTCCGTATCCGTTCCATCTGCTTTCGCAGATCCCCAATACTTGTAGTCCGTATCTCCTCATTTCGCTTGCGATCTGGGCAGCTTTGCTAGTCTCGTACATGGTGCGGACATTCCATGTCCCCACACAGACTTTTTCTTTTGGCGCAAGGAGACTGTTCACGCTGAAGTTTCTGTAGCAGGTTTGTTTACAGGGTGGGGTTGCTGGCCTCACGCCTGAGTTTAGTCTTTGGGTACCTGAAATAGAAGAAAGGTTAGTGTTGCGTGACCGCAGAGCCCACGGGACATCTGCTTGAGGCCGGTCACACACGGCCTGGTGTGTCTCAGTAGCGTACTTATCACTTCTGCCCTGTGACACGGCAGCAGAAAGCGCGGTCGTTGTTAATCCGGGCCACGGCCGATCCGGCATGATATTTCTTGGATTCGTTCGGTTCATCGGGTTGGATTGTTGGCGACTAAGTCCAGCCGAAATCTACTGCAAACTATTCGAAACACAGGACTGACTGAGAACTTTAGAGACGATACTAGGTGGTGCCGTGGAGGAAAGTCATCAAAACTAGACTACATTCTAACTAATTACCAACTACTCGTCGAAAAGGTCCAGATCATGATTCCTCTAGGAAGTAGTGACCATGCAGTCATAGGTTCTCCGTGAGCATTTGCAGTGGGACGTCACGCAACCATGTCCGTGTTACAGCAAGGCTGACTATGTTGAAATGCGGAGGCTCTTGTCCGACGCAGACTGGCCCTTAACATGGGATGAGCTATCTGTGGATGAACACTGGGAGGTGGTAAAAAAGATTATTTACACAGTAATCTCGGATATCGTCCCTTTAGTCACAACACAGCCCAGAAGAAAATCATCATCGTTAAAGAGAGGCACGCAGCGTATTCTGCAAGCAAAGCGGAAGCCTTGTTTTACGGGCGCTAATTAAGAGTCAGATCGACCACGATGCATACCTGGAACTCAGGAACCGGTGCAATGCAAGAGTCAGGCGGGACAGGAGGTCATTCCAGGCTAGCCTTGCTAAAAAACTCCTAGCAAACCCCAAGAACTTGTACCGATTCATGTCGGAAAGAAAACCAACCAACCAGGGGGCATGCGCCTTAGTAGGCCAAAACGGTCAATATCTCACTAGTCTGGAGATGGCTGAAATATTCAGTTTATCCTTCGCCAAACAGCTAAACAGCAATGTGGGTATTACCGTTACGGACCAAAATGGTGGCACCACTATTTCACAGGAGGAAGACCAAATGGCTACTCCCCAAATAAACCCTGCAATAGTACTAAGAAAGCGACAGCGACTCACACATGGGAAGGCCCCAGGCTGTGACGACATCAGGCCATCTGTTCTAAAACAATGCGCCGAAGCTCTCAGTAGGCCCTTATGCGACTTGTTTCAACACTCCATGGAATCAGGGAAACTGCCAAGGGAATGGAAAAGAAGCATCCCTTCTCGGATCTTCAAGGGTGGGGATAGGCAAAATCCCACTAGTCATAGACCAGTCGCTCTACTCCCAGTAGTATCAAAAGTACTGGAAAGTATTATCGACGATCACATCAGGGAATATCTCGATAGGTCTAAAATACTCTATGAAGCCCAACACGGTTTCAGGAAAGGGAGATCCTGCGTTACTAACTTATTATCAGCTTGGGACGATTGGACATCATGCTGGGATATGAATGTTCCAGGCCATGTGGTCTTCCTAGACTTTGAGAAGGCATTCGACACTGTTCACCATGACCTTCTCCTACACAAAATAAGCCAGGTAGGTATAGGTAAGCCACTTCTGTCATGGTTAAAGGACTACCTAGCTAAGAGGCAATTTTGCACTGAGGTCAATCGAGTCCGATCATCTTGGCACAGCTCGTCATCAGGAATGTCGCAGGGTTCTGTCCTCGGACCACTGATGTTTTTGATTTTTATCAGTGATCTACCATGCCGTCTAAGCTGTCCGACTCTTCTATACGCTGACGACGTGAAGACATGGATGGCGATAAAGTGCCCGGAGGACTCAGATAGGCTACAAGAAGATCTAAACCTTCTGGAAGACTGGACGGTGGCCAGTGGCATGACTATCAACCTGAAAAAGTGCAAAGTAGTGAAATTACGCACCTGTGCAATGAAAGCTTGTCCTACACAACGTCGGAGTGTGACTTATTATTGCACCCCCACTGCTTAGAAGAGACGCCAACCTCTTGGAAAGAGTCCAAAGACGGGCAACAAAAGGAGTGGTTGGTCTCCGAAATAAACCATATGATGAAAGGCTGAGGAAATGAGGTCCATTCACACTTAGCTAACGCGGCCTTAGGGGGATTTAATTACTGCCTACAAAATAACAAATGACCAGGATCACCCAAACAAAGGTGTTCTGCCATTGAGTAGGAATAGGCTTCCTTGTGGAAATCCTAGAAGGATAGCTCCTCAGGGGGCAAGGACCCAGGTGCGCCCCCATTTCTTTTCCCTGCGGGTTTGCCGTCCCTGGAATTCTTTACCAGCAGATGTGGCTATGGCACCGTCTGTGGACGCCTTTAAGCGAAGGCTGAACAATCATGCAGCGACACAAGGACTTCATCCAAATGGCTTATCCCCTTAAAATCGCAAACACCATTCAAGGGTGGACAATTAAACTTGTCGTTTTACTTTACATTCTCTTCTGTCTTACTCTCCTGACAGCTTTAACCACACCTATTATTATCATTATTACCTGTATATATACATATACCGGTTGACTGACTGTTGTTACGTTTTCTTATTCTTTTTCTGTCTGTTAGTCTGAAAACCTTCACTAATTATATCTATTATTATTATCTCTTTTCTATTGACGACGATAACGAAGGACCAACTGGTGAAACAATCAACTCCACTCACAGTAGTAACAGTCTTAACACACCTCATACTACAAACCACATATTATTAATCCCTACACTACTCCTTTTGGAGTCAACCAAAGCTACGGCAGTCGAGTGGCGGGACGAGCTACGCAGACGTTTACCGAAGATCAGGAACCTCTACCTCACAATCAAGAGGCGAGCACAGCACGGTTTCAGCAGGGGAAGATCCTGTGTGACGAATCTTCTACTAGCATGGAACGATTGGACACTATCCTGGGATGTAAAGGTACCAGTCCATGTGATCTTTCTCGACTTTGCGAAAGCATTCGACACAGTTCACCATGGTCTGCTTGTAGGATTATTTTTTTCCTACAGATTTAGTCCTTCCTCAATACTGACGACACAGAGTCTTAGCTTAGCTATAGTTAAAACGGAATGACTTGACTTAAACTTTATCTGTTTCTAAAACATAAAATAAATCATACAATTACACCAAGAAAAATGTACAAATCCACTGTCATTCAAAAAAAGGACAAAAACGTACCGAACAGTATTGAGGGTACGGACAAAATGAACAGTAAATTAATTACATGTACACACAAATAGAGTGACAGACAACAAAGAACATTCAAGGTCACATCACGTGGTGAGAGTTACAATAAATTGACCAATAATCGCGACAAGAAGGTCACATCATATTGATTAGCTGTCTATCATATAGTCTATCTCTCTGTCGCGATTAACACTCCCCGCGAATGATCACCACGTTGACTTCTCGTACCTGGAACCATAAAGTTGTCTGCTTCTTCAAACAAACATACGCTTCTTATATCTTGTTCCACTTCTTGAGTTGAAGTTTTCAATTACACTGTCCTGACGCGGCCATCTTGGTCATAGTACATCTGCTTAACTATAGCCTTTCGCCAGAGACCTCTCTGTGTGTCAGCACTGTTAACTAAGACGAGATCATGGTTGTAGGTTGTGCTTTATATCCAACCACTTAGATCTTGTTTGCAGCATCAGAAGATATCCACGTAGCCATTTATGCCAGAGCAAATCAGTCAAATATTTTGGAAGTAGTTGACTATAGTGTTGGAAGAAAGCATATCCATACATAGCATTCGTTTTACCTTTGTAATATTGTAATTTTCTTAAGAATTCACCAATTGCTGAACGAGCCACAGTTAAAAGTCTTTTTGGATCCAAGGAAATACACAAATCAGATGCATCGTCCTCACCGACTACTTTATGTGTACGTCCCATAGAATCGTCAGCTTCAATCAAAACTCGCAGAATCGCATAACGAGCAGAACAGTGTGCTTGACACCATGATACAATGTCATCAGCATTTTCTGCTGGAGAATAAAACTCCATGGAAGTTACAACTGAAGGGATCATTGACAACCAATTAATATAGACTGAATCTGGGACATCGCCTTGAGCATAGTTGGTATTCAAACCGAACTGCTCCAGAACAAGAGGTAAATCAGATAAATAAATTCCAACGCACCCAGCTCGACACTTATCTATTGCAGATGAAAGGTTTGAAAACTTGCTGTCATACGTTTCTCCTGGTTCACACCAACCTTTTACAGGACCTCCATTTATGACATATTCAGTAGTTTTCGTGTGGAAATTTCGTTTTCCATAACAATCACGCCGAAACAGTTCACCAGAACCATATCCCATCAGTTCATGAAGTCCAACTTGTAATTCGAAGGAACTTTCAGCATGTTCCACGTACATTTGTTTGTCTTCATTACTTAGAAACTCTGATTTAGGATCCTTGAAACGAACACTAAGTACATTATCCAAAGAAACATTTTTAAATCCATCAACTTGTCGTACATCATCATTGTGCGTCGGTGGCACAGTGGTTAGGACTCTCGCCGACCATGCACATGGTCTGAGGTTCGAGCCCCTGCCAGCGCACACCCGATATCTATGGGCTACCGATATCCATGCTGAAAATTCCATACTTGTACTGAAAGTACGGTGTGGCATCAAGCTGTAACCAAAATAAATAAATATTAGTTCCAACAGGAATTCCAGCAGTTGCAAACGTCACTACATCCAAACTAGTAAAGTCTGGCTGTAAGAAATTAACTTTTTCAAACGTAGAAGGCCATGGTAAACTTGTTAGCAACCTTTCAGCATTATTTACAAGTCGTTGGAATTTTTTAGACACTGATCTATTTACAACAGCGACAAATGATTCAAACTTTGCACGAACGCCAAAGGGATCACGGTATGACTCTATAAAACCAATATAGTTTTCAACAATAGGGTTCTTATCTTTAACACATAACCTGAAGGCATCTTTGTGAGTGGCTACTGAGCCAGTAGTGAAGCTTTCAGCATACTGATGCCACATTTCTGATTCGATTTGGTTAAGCGAATGTGCTTTAAAATCTTTACAACAATCGACTAGTAACTTCATCAGCTCACTATAGTCCCCATATTCAAGCTGCAAAGATGTGTCCGAGGGAAGGGCATCTCTTAACTTCTCACGACGTTGACTTAGAGAGACATGCAGGTCATGGTAACGTTGGGCTAACTGTCTTTGTTCTTCTTGGATAATAGGAGCGTCGAAATGACATTCTGCAGCAAACGTGTCAGCCTGGACTTTGAATGTATCTATACGTTCACGATGAGTAGCTACATCAGATTCAAACAAGCTGTGCCGCTTTTGTACGTTCATCACACCGTTTAGATCACGAACGACGTCCTCTGAGGCTATCTGAGCTTCAACATCATTCAACCATAACTCGACATCTTCTACGTTGCGAGCGAACTGTTATTGCCTACTTGCTTGATCTAAATTTTTCTTCTTGTCTCCCATGGCATTTACGAAATGAGACCAAGTTTCATCCAACTGTTCAATCTTTACTTTTATTTCTGTCGAGTTGTAGTGGTTTGCATTTAACAAATCCTGACCTGTCTTTTTAATATCTTCAACGCGGGATTGGTTCGCTTGTATTTCTGCCTCGAAATTCTGATGCTTCTGCACCTTTGTTTGCAAATTTGTGGAGTCTTTGCAACTTTCATCAAGTGCATTTTTAAGTTTTCCTGATATCCATGACTGCATTTCATCTGCATCTCTATCGAACATTTGGTAACGGTGGGAATCTTGAAGACGCTGACGGCGGTTCTGAGCTTTCTCCTTTAATGCATTTCGTCTACTTTGAAGACCTTCCTGAATCTCATGAACCTGCGCAGCCGCGTGGTGGTTTGATTCGATTAATTTTGCAGCGAATTCATCAAGTCGCATCTTTTCTTCTTGTTCTAAAAGTGAATTTTCGAAGTCTTCATGTTGCCTTATGAGTGCTTCGACAGAATCGAGTGAGTCTCCCACATCTTTTATTTCTAGGAGGGCCTCTTGCTTACCGATCCAAGATTCCGACTGTTCAGCGTCGCGGTAAAAATACTGAAGGCCCATACACTGTTCTAGCTGCTCACGTCTTTCCTCACAGAACTGCATCAGGGAGGCTCTCTCTCTTTCAAGGGTGGAAAGTTTAGCAGCTACAGGGATGGCCAACACTTAGCAATGCCTGACCTTCTTGCATGCATGTACCGAAACTGTAAGCTCGAGAATTTACCTCAGTGGTGTATTCTTTATGTCGCTCTACTTGGGCTTCAGCACCAGCTACATCCTTTGCCAAATCATCCGCCGATATTAACGCCTTCATGTCATTTATCCAGATACTCAAGTCTCTCCAGTCAGTCAAAAAGCGATGCATCTTGAATGACTCTTCCAGTTTACCCCTCCTATTTACAGCCTGACTTTTCAGCTTATCCCATGCAGTAATTAAGGCGTCATACTTGCCTTGTATAGTGTTTTGCAAATCAGGATGCTTCTCTGCAAGCGCCTTAGCATCATCCCCAAGTTGAACAATCTTTTCATCTGGGGCAGTCAAATCCCTTTCTAATGCTTCATGCTTCCTTTGTAAGGCTTGGACTGAGGCAAGATCACGACCACAGTCCTCAATGGATAAAGGAATGGACCTTTCATTCACCCACGATATAGCTTTATCTGTGTCTCTAAAGAAGCGCCGTATCTCATAGGCTTCCAGGAGCTTTTCTTGTCGTTTTCTAGTCAGACCCTTCAGACGTTCTAGAGCTTTCCGGACCTCTCTGGACTTTTCTATGACTAGGGCATCCTCAGGAAGTTCATCTGACATCCGATAGATGTCTTCGGCACGACTTTCTTGATACTCGAGATCCTTTGTAAACTCATCAAACCTTTTTTGAAGCGTCTCAACATCTTCCAAGTCTTGACCGAAATCCTCCGATGTTTCTTTTTCGCGTATCCAGAAAAGTATCTCGTTGACTTGGCGTAAAAACTGGACAAATTTAAGCGTTAGTTTAATAGGACGTGATTTTTCTCTGAAAATAGCCATAAGCCTTTCCCACAGGGCATGCAATTCATCAAGACGGTTTTCGATAATATCTGTTGCGTAGTGTCCCTGAACAATCATTTCTTCCCCCGCAGAATCCAGAGCTGACAGTGTTTCAGCATGAACTGCTACTTCGAACTCAAACTCTTGATTTTTCTGTTTTTTCAGCTGAAGATTACTGAGTTCTTTAAAATCCTCATTTGCATATGTTTGCAGTTTTTCATTGATCCAACACTGAAGTTCATCGGCATCCTTCTTAAAATATTGATATCTTTCAAGAATGTCCAGAAACTTAGATATGCCTCTGGCGAACTCATCATTAAGAGATACAGCGACTTTATGAGAAGTAGAAGGTTTTGAAGGCGATTTATTGTGACCAGAACATTCGCGACTACCTTGTCGTAATCTTTCTAATTCCATTTCTTTCTCTTTTTGGACTATGCGCAATTTCGCTAGCTCCAATTCTACCATATAGCGTGATTTATTCTCGTTGCTCCTAGGGAAATCAGCCTCATTACTCTTTTCTAGCTGTGGAGTTAACGACGGCATAGTTTCATAACTTTCGTCTGCCATACTGTTCGAAACTTTGTAGGATTATTTTTTTCCTACAGATTTAGTCCTTCCTCAATACTGACGACACAGAGTCTTAGCTTAGCTATAGTTAAAACGGAATGACTTGACTTAAACTTTATCTGTTTCTAAAACATAAAATAAATCATACAATTACACCAAGAAAAATGTACAAATCCACTGTCATTCAAAAAAAGGACAAAAACGTACCGAACAGTATTGAGGGTACGGACAAAATGAACAGTAAATTAATTACATGTACACACAAATAGAGTGACAGACAACAAAGAACATTCAAGGTCACATCACGTGGTGAGAGTTACAATAAATTGACCAATAATCGCGACAAGAAGGTCACATCATATTGATTAGCTGTCTATCATATAGTCTATCTCTCTGTCGCGATTAACACTGCTCCTTCACAAAATAAGCAAGGCGGGTGTTTCTGGAGCACTTCTCGCATGGCTGAAAGATTACTTAGGCGTGAGAGAATTCTGCATCAAAGTCAACCGCATCCGATCATCCTGGCACACCTCGGCATCAGGGGTTCCTCAGGGTTCTATCTTAGGGACGTTGATGTTTTCGATTTTTATCAACGACCTGCCCTTTCAACTGAACTGCTCTGCGCTTCTTTATGCTGACGACGTAAAGATTTGAAGAGCAATGAACTCATCGAAAGACTCCGACAGATTGCAGGCTGACCTGCAAACTCTGGGAGACTGGGCTCTAGCTGACGAAATGCCTTTTAACCTAAAGAAGTGCAAAGTAGTGCAACTTCATTCCGGCAGGTCACAGAGTGCAAATTACACATTTGGTGGCCAGAACTTGAGTTGTGTGCCATCAGAACGCGACCCAGGTCTTATTTTAACAGAAAAGCTAGACACCAGTGTGAATAACACGAGGGACGTCGCCAAAGCTTACGCAACTTTACACTTTATGCATAGGCAGCTGGGAGCTCTTACTCCCGAACTATTCTTAAGGTTGTATACGACATACGTGAGGCCACTCCTTGAGGTGCATAATATCATTGCTACTCCGCTACTCAAAAGGGATGCTAGCATGCTAGAAAGTGTCCAGAGACGAGCGACAGAATGGGTGATCGGCCTCCGTAACAAATTATATGAGGAAAGACTGAAGAAATTAAGTCTTTTCACACTTAGTTACCGTAGTCACAGGGGAGACCTCATCACCGTCTATAAGATCTTAAATGACCAGGCCCACCCTAATAAAAGCATCCTGCCATTAAGTGATTATAGGCTTCCACGAGGTAACCCGCTAAGGATAGCACACCAGAGACCAAAGACTCGAGTGCGTTCACATTTCTTTTCGCTTCGAGTTTGCCGTCTCTGGAACGCTTTACCGGTGGCCGTGACTACAGTGCCATCTGTGGAGACTTTTAAGCGGAAGCTGGACAATCATGCAGAAATGCATGGTTTGTGTCTCAATGGCTTATCCTCTTAAAATTTGAAACCACACTGTCAATGGATAAGCATACAAGCTAAATCCCCACGACCCGTCCTGTCTTCTCTCACTGTACCGACTACTCTATCTTTTCTTTGGTCACCTTTATTATTTCACTTATCTCAACCTATATTATCTACACTACAATCTGTTATTATTCTTCTTCTTTGTGACTACATCGAATGACCAACGGGTGTTAGGTCAAACTCCATTCACTGCAGCAACTGAGTCCTAACATACTGTACACTACAAACTACATCTTGACCAATCCTCGCACCACTCCTCTTGGAGTCTACCAGAGCTAAAGCAGTCGAGTGGCGGGATTTACTACGCATAAGTTCATCGAAGATCTGGAACCTCTACCTTACAATCAAGAAGCGAGCTCAAAGAATTCACTGGTTTATACTAGCTCGTAATCAGGACATTGGATGTTGGACGTGGTCCCGCGTAATGTAAACATTTCGGTTACTACACAAATGATAAGTGAGGTTTTATTCGAAAATAAGTTTGCTGAACGTTTACTGGCTGTGGATGGATTTCACTGCGGTGTGTTGATAGGTGGAGTAAGTAACCATGATTCTCTAATATGTTGCAGTGTCTTGGATCTCAAGAGTGTTTGTTCTTACCTGTTGAAATACCTTGCAATGAAGTTCAAGAGAGCCAGAATAGTTCTGTGTCTTTCAATAAAGTTGAAGATATAAAGGAAAAATGGGTTGGTTCTCACTGCAGAAACCTTGCTCGTATGATACCTGGAGGTGTTCGCATTAGTGGGATCTGTTTAACTCTCCCACATTCTGAACTTACAAGTCACATTGAACACATTAAGAAAGTAATGCTCCTTTAACTAAATGTTAGATTCTTTCTCATATGTCACGTGATGAAACACTAACAAGCAAGTATGTCAGCCAAGATAACAGAGAAAAAATAGTTTTGGTGGTTGACTCTACAACTAAAAAGTTTGTCCATATTTCGATTATATCTTTCTTTCAGGTTTCTATGTAAAGCTGTAGCTGCAGATGGATCTAATGTATGTGTCCTATGATACTGATTTATTTGGTAGAGTCATCTTCGAACGTTAGATGTCAAAATTCGGCCTGTATTTGATCGATGGGTGGCCTTCAAAACCAACATATTATTGTCTCTAGAAACGCACTTACCGTCTGATCGGAAGAAGGAGAAAATTTCACATCAGCTCCAGGTAAATTCAATTATTGATCCTCTGATCCTGTGGTGGACTGAGCTTTTAATTTTTATCCATTGAAAACAGCTTATATGTATTTTTTACAAATACATGCAGTAGTTTCCTAGCAATTATTATTCTCACTATTGATCCTAATCTCGTGTTCTAACACAAACACTTCATAGGCGAGTCTAGACGATGAGTAAACGTAACGAAACCGGAAACAGTTGCGAAAGACTGAGGACTTTAACTAACCCCTTGCAACCAAGTGCAATTACTTATCCATTAATTAAGAACATTCCGGAGCTTTCCATCACTTGCCCAATAGTTACACCACGTGTAAATGGTTGAGCAAAATGCTTTTCTGCTGTGTGTCCATCTTTTATGCTATATAGTATCATCTTTTAGTAAAACAAATAAGTTGTCGATCTCATGAAAATGTCATCTATCTTAGTCTTTTCGTACTTCTTGCTACACTACGAGTAGTTTTATATCCTAACTAGTACATTAATTAGCTTAGGCGTACAGTGGTAGGTAAGCAGATGGAAGTGTAGTGAATCAGTTCAGATGTCTAGAACATATTTTACGTATACCAAGCCGTCACATGGACAAATTAGGGTCGTTCAGACCAAAATGTACCATCATCCAGTGAAATTTTTGTCTGTTTATTTGAACAATTCAGATTATGGAGATGCTAAAGATCAGTGATCGGAGATTCTTAGTGGTGTGATTGGAGATCGTTCAGAACATTCCCCTTCTGTGGAACTTTTAGGGGAAATATATCAGCTAAACCTATAGGGGTTTTGTATCATGAGACACCTCTTGTTTAGTGTATAAAATTTAGCATTGCATATACTGGATTTGAGACTGATTGTGGAAGCATAGTATTTTCAGTCGTTTATGAGAACATTTTGTGACATGTGCTCATAATAAAGTTATTGTTTTTAATGTGGAATTTCAAATGCAAAATTTATTCAAGACAGTTTATTTTGGTGTTGCTTTTGAGTTACAACAGTTTCCTTTTGATTCAAATTCTAGGCTGCTGTTGACCCATATCTTCAGTCCCTTGTTACTGAAACTCAGCTTATGATCAATGGCGAGTTGCGTCAGCTGGATGAAAAACTATTAAAAGACTCAGATCTTCCTCTGCCCGTCGATGACGATTTCCAGACAAAGAAAAATAAAAGGAAATCTAAATCAAAACGGTATGATATATCTCTTGGAGATGTAAACCATTCTACTAATTCTGAAGCAGAAAGCAAAAAGTATATAATTACAAAAGACTTAGTCAGTCCAGCATTTACCCCGCTGGATATAGTAATATTTGGACCACAGGTTAGTTTTTATTCACTGTGTTCGCTTTGTAGTATCTGTCTACAGTTGTTCTTTCATCATTTAATGGGGTAAACAGCGTGATAAGTAGCTTTCTTAACAGAAAGAAATAGAGATGGAATACAATTAGAATTGGGTTGATAGTATGTTCTGTAAACAATACACTCAAGGATTGTTATTGTCGTCGTTATTATTAACATGATGAAATAAACTGACAAAACTTAAACCTGTTTGATCGGTATCTTCATTATCTGTCAATCCTTGCAATATGATTTACAACGGGGTCAATTTTTCCTCTTCACTCAGTTCTTATGCTACTTATCAGTCAGGGAACTATGGTTCGAAAAGTTCCCTTAGTGTATTGTTCTTATCATATTTATTAACATTACTATCTTGATTTTTGCAGCAAAATATTTCAGCCGGTTCAGTGAATGTTGTAAATATATACTTCGTTCATTTGTTAATTAAGGAAACTTAAAATAGAAGCATCTTGTTTCTCTATGATAGAACACTTGACATTCCATAACTTCACAAAGAATCTGGTCACTTCGCTGTGTGAAGTTCTACAGCTATTTTTCTACATAAGTGGGACTTATGTGGTCAAAGTGTTTTGTTACGCTTTAGTGTGTAGAATACTAGGAACTTCTGATTGTTTGATAGGTCAGTGGGCGTAATACTAGGGATAGATAGCACCGCAGATTAACCAAACTATTTTGCAAAGTTCTTTGCACGATTCACTGTGCGTCGCTGCGTCAACTAAGGCTAAACAACAGTGTTCCAAGGTCCCGGAAAAAACACATGTGTAACGTGGTCTGTGAATTAACTGATGAGAAAGTTATTGGAAAAAAAACTTACTGGCATCTTGTATGTGAGCCTCTCTAATGTAACAGGCATTAGTTACAAAGCCTTTTAGGGTTTTGGTTAATTTTACCTTCTGTATGTTTTTTATAGATCAAACCAGCACTTTCGAGATCCCCCCTTTTGTGCTAAGTAGTCAGATGTAACTTATTGTGTAGATCGTAGTTATGAAATCACAGCTGATTGTATTGTTCATTTTCACGTATTAAGTCTAGCGCATAGATTATTATTGCACTTTAACTGTTGTTTGTTGAGTTGCAGTTGTTATTACTTGGTGCTTCTGTTTTATAACAAACTGAGAATTTTCTCCCATTTTGAGTGACTTTAATGTCACTTTCCCACGGTTTTCATCAGGCATGTATCTTGAAGATAAGAGGAAAGGTAGTAAGTTTATTTATTGCCATTCTCATTCGAATATTTTTCCACCTTTATTTGAGTGTGATATGGGTCCTATCACCTATTTCGTGATGGCTGATGCTGGTTGACGATTACAGACACTTGAAATTTTGTTTTCTTGACAAGCGAGTGACTACTGTTTTCTGTAGAAACCGAAGTCTGCAAGAGCGTAGTCTAGGCTATTGTTCGCTCAGTTGAGATACAAGGTATCAAGAAGACAAATATTGGGAGACGATATCATTTTCGTAGATACTTTACGGTCTGTCTGTCTGTTTTCGACATAGAAATTTGCACATATGTGCGGCAGTTCAAGTCGCCACACTTTACGGTCGTTTTACAACCAGCACGGTTCACAATAATAAAATGTCTGATAATTACTCAGCAATATAATGTGAAATAAAAGTGCATACTAATAGACAATCATATTTTTTGATGGGTATGCACTTTTATTTTATTTTATGTAACTGAGTAATTGTCAAACATCTTATTTTACTATTTTGAACCGTGCAGAGAAGCTACGAAATGATATCATATAGCATTATTTGTCTTCCTAATGTTTTATTTAAAATTTTTCAAAGGGACTAACTGTTTCAATGGTTCAGATATCTTTGGATTTCCTTTAACACATGAAAGCCTGATTGCTAATCATGTCAGTCCTTAAATCTTACAAAAAATTGTCTAGCCTTCTAAACTGCTTTTTAGTAGAAATATGATCTGATATTATTTTTCTCACATATTGCATAAGCCATATTTCTTCGCTTCATTTTCAGTTTCCTCATTGGCAACGTGCCAGTTCATCATCGTCTCTTGAATCTGGTGCTAGTTCAGATACAAATATGAATAATGGAAATGATACTAGTGGATCATCTAGTAGTTTTATCTCAATTAATCGGTTATTAATTAGTGGTCGAATTCCTGGAATAGCATTTTTACCAGTTAATTCTAACGTTGGAGATTTACTGGAGGTTAGTAAAAGATTTTTTTCTTCTGTATTTCTTTACTTTGATGTCTAAATGATACCGTGAAATCGGTTTATCCTATATATATGTATTTTAAAATTTTATGTTCTTTTGAAATCCTTTATTGCTTGAAATTCAATTGTCTCAGTCAATTTAGATAGAACCTATGGTCCATGTTAAAGCAAATGGTTATTTGTTATACCTACTTATCATTTGATCTATGACAATGAATTTGTATTGTGTGTGATGCGTTGAGATTTGTGTCTTCTTCATATTTACCATATTAATCCCTAAGCGTGTGTGGATTAGACGGGGTTTAGAACTTAGACCACTTGTGTGTGTCAGATGGGGGGGGGGGGGGGGGGGTTTGTGAGCATTCTACCACTGGACCACTGATGGATTCATTCTTGTAATTTATCAGTGCATTGAGGACTAACTAGTACTATCGCAATTCATAATTTTGTTTGTTTAGTGTGAAGGTTAACTGAATCCAGAATGCGTGCTTTATCCTATTTGATATTTGTCTTCTAGATGTTTATGTATCAGGTGGTGATACTCAGCTCAATAGAAGAATCGCCTACACTAAGAGATTCATCTCTTTCATCCTATAGAATTAATATCAAGAAGTTATAATAATTCTTATTAAAAAATATCACGATTTAACATACATTTTCTATGTATTCAAATTAGTTTAGGAATTCATTTCATTTCATTGATTACTTTTCACTTGATGACTCATATAGCACCATGATTCTCTTACTAAGGGTACTTATAGTGATAGAGTGGTGTTTCGAGAATATTCTCAATTTGGATGGATAGGTTTCATTATTTCTCGAGCGAATGCTGTTCACTTATTGCTAGTCTTGCTGTATGATGAGAGATGTGTAACCGGGAGATTTTTAAATATTTATTTCATCACTTTTTTTCTCTCATTAGTTGGTTGTGTGAATAAAATTGCATCCTTTAGTCTGTCTTTATTTCGTGTAACATTAGTACCTATTACTCACATTAGTTGTTGTTTACTGTATGACTTAAATATTATTGCTTAGGAAATGTTAGATACCTTCCCCGTCATAACTCTTAGTATTTCTAAAGTTCGTCTCTTTAATACAGAAAGGGAGACATCAGTGCTGAAATTCTTCTAATTTTACATCAGTCTCCATTTATTGTGATTGAAATTTTATTACTCCAACCTTGGCAAACCAATTGTTTATAACGTCACAGCTAGGTCGATTCACTTTATAAGTCATAGTGTAATAACAGAAGGCAAGAGTCAGGCAACAGATCATTTATTAAGGAAATCAACGCATATTTATATATTTTCATGTACATTATTATGGATAGTTAAGCGAACAAACACAGTCTTCCGATTGGTTGTTTCTCACGTAAAGTTAATCTTTCATCTATTTGTGACTGCTTCTTGAATGTCAAATCCTCTATATGTTAACTGCATCCGCCTACGCAAAGTCAATCTTTGTTCACATTTTCTCACGACAAATCTTGGGAACGTAAATATTGACGTAAATTACTGTCTACCAATTTGGCTAGTAGACAGCTCTCACCACAATAGGACCTTCTATGGATTTTATACTAACATGTAATGCAATAGAATTGTCAATCTAGGATTTGAATGGACAGATAAGAATACAAAGCTGTTAGAACTAAGCTCTAGCTATCGGTTTAGTAGAAGGCTTAACATCAACACAAATTTGTTAGCAGTTAGTATGCTATGCTTCTTATGTTTAATATAAACCAGAAGGCACACATTGTTCTCCTTGTGATAATTAATCCTCATCAGGTTGTATGGTATAAATTAGTAGACATATTCAATCAACTTTAGGATAATAATTAAAAGCATTGACTTTTATATCTCTACAAATGAATGTCATCAGTGGAATCAAATAGCACCTAATTTTTAGTTCCCAGAGGTACATAGTTTACAGAAATCTAAAAACAGCTTTAACAGTATGTTATGAAAAGACTTGCAGAACACCACCTCTGCATCATTACTATCATGATATCCCACGGATTGTAGTGTTTAATTGCCAAAAGTAAAGTTTTTAAACAGAAATAAGTTTAATCTATTTGGTACAGGTCTTATTATTCGTAATAAAATATCCATGGATTATCTTGATTCGTCGATATATTAAATCTCTGTGTTTTTGATTCACTGACTTTTTTTATATGACTTCTGTATAACTGCTTGATAATGCTTTGTTTCATTCTATTGACTTATCTCATCTTTTACTTTAATCTTGTAATAATACAATTATATAATGTTGATATTCTACTAGGGTTCGAGTTGTAGCTTGTTTAAGTCGATTTGTTTTTCCCGTTGATGGATTTAAACAAATAAATGACTGATATTGGTTGCAGAAGAGGGTGACTCTCGTGGCCCAATTGGTCTTGTGGATAACTCTCATGTTTGAAATGATGGGTGCTGGATTAGCTTCAGTGAGAAGATCATCACCTACTGGCAACTGTAGGTAAATCCAGGTGGAGAGTCTCTAATGGGACGAAATGCTCATCCTAAATTTCACTGCTAGTCATTATCCATAAAACAACATACATTTATCTTGGTGCTTTTAACCTGTAGGTATTGTAAAACAAATATGAAGCCATAGAACAAACAAATATGGTCACACACACAATGAGATAATAAGTCACTCCTATTGTGCCTAAGACTAATTATATTACTAACCGGCAATTCAAATTTAGTCATTTAGAATTTATCAGTAACCTTAATGGTTCGAAATTCAGTATGTAGTGTATTTTGCATTGAATATTTATTATAGTATTGTGTTTTAAAAATTGCTTATTATGTTACGTTATTATTCACTCTTGTTTACGGATTATCTAGTGGATCGATGAGAACCTTTTAGTTAACGATTTGTTTTATTTTGTGTCAGCTGTTGTGTGTCTACAGATTATATACATTTTTTCCAATTAACCTGTAGGCATTACGGAAGGATCTCATAAGAAGTATCTTAGTACGACTACAACTTTTAACGGAAGAACTACACATTACCAGTGCTGAGTTAGAAGGTAGGTTTATGTAACTTCCGTCTTACTTAGCATTCACATTGTGTGGGATTACCTTTGATATAATCGTAAACAAGAAATTATTTAAAACATTATCCGGTTAACAATACATTCTCCATCGTGGTATATTTAATAACTCATAAAATTATATTCCATTATAGTTTTTATGTCCCACTTTTATACAATTATCTTCATGTACATTTTATCATCGATTATGAAGTGGTAATAAAATAGTGATTACGCTGAATGGTACGTTGATTCAATGCTTTCGAAAGCTTGTTTAGTGTATTGTAAATAAGTACAAGTGATTGTGTAATTGAAATCTATGAGATTTGCTTGCCTATTTCATTATGGTTTTTTGTCAGTGAATTTTAATTGATGCGAATCTCTATTGTTAATCAACATTATTATTATTATGACTATTATTATTATATTACCATCATTCCTGGAGGTCCGATTGCACTATATGGACTCCAACAGCACATCTTCATTTCATCGTGTTCTGTGCAGTCCTTTATACGCGACCCTACGATTGCCCATAACTTGTTACTTCTTCCTCATGCGATCTCCTCCATGTCACCCTTTGACTGACTCCCAACTCGTCGTTTTCCATTCGGGTTTCACTCGAGGATCTGCCTGGTGCGTGATGATACTCGGCATTGTCCTTAACGTGTGTCAAATCCATCTTCATTTCCTTCGGTATTTTGTTAGAGAATCTAATATGAAAAGTAGAAAAAGTATGCAGTATTGATATGCTGTTAACTGATATTTCAATAATGAATAGATATATCTCTCATATGGCAACCGTAGCGCCACCGTCATTGCATTTCGCTGCTTCTTAGCTTGTGTCACTGATACATATTTTATGTTTATGCCTAATGTAATGGACGATGATTATTGGTGAAGTGAGAACCTGATTCGTGGCAGGATTTATGTCAGCAGTTTCTGAATTGTTAGCTAATACCCTGTCAGCTGAACTGTTGAGAGTCAGCTACTACACTAGGTCGGTCATTTCACGTTCTTTTAGATAGTTTTCAGATAAATAGTACTCAGAAAATGTCAGATACACTTCTTAGTGTATGGGTGGGTTCACGTTTTGTGTGTAAAAGTTTTTAATAGAACTTACTTCTTACTTTTGTATCAACCTGAAGAGCACTGAAAGTAGTACAATTTAATTGTATGATCAATTTTCTTTTCTAGTTCCGCGTATGATGTTGCCGCAGCGCGTCTTAGTTCGGCTTCCACCCTGTCCAACACTTCCGTTATCTGATTACAAATTCCTTTCTGAAACTCCGGAAGACGTCGTGAACCGTTTAGTTTACTTCTGTTCTCCTCTTGGTACTGCTGTTTCTAGTGATTCTGTTGATGTTGGTATTACACACTCAGCATCGGATAATTCTCTCACTGATGTTGAATCGACGTCTCAGATTCTGTCATCAAATGATCGGATTGATGCATCATGTCTGGATACTACCCTGGAAAAAACGCCTGAAAGTAAGTTAAGTAAAAAGTATTTGAGCTTATAGATGTAAAGATGTTAGACACTACACAGTAATTTGTTTATATGGGAACTAAATAATATTTCCAGCTGTACACATATACGTCTGTTTTTGGATAACCAGGATCTACATTAATGTGCGTCGGTGGCTCAGTGGTTAGGACTCTCGCCGACCATGCACATGGTCCGGGGTTCGATCCCCTGCGGACGCACATCCGATATCTATGATCGGCCTGCAAAATTTGGGCTACCGATATCCATGCTGAAAATTCCATACTTGTACTGAAAAATACGGTGTGGCATCAAGCTGTAATAAAAAAAAATTAATGCTACCTTTTGTTTATTGTAAAGAGTGGTATACATTCTGAATTTCATGGTTAAAATTTAACCTATTTCATCAGTTTTCCTACCACTAGAAGTTTTCTCTAAAGGTGAAGAATAGTTTATAAGATGACTACTTGTTTGTTGGGAACTATGTATTTGGTCAGTCTTATACAATAGATCTTTGTACTGTCAGATTGAAGCAAGGTAAGATGTATCATGCGCATAAACGACTTCATAAACTTGAAGATATTGAGATTGAATACTAGAATAAGATAACTATTTCATCAATTCTCGTTATTTGCATACATCAGAAACTTCGTTTCTGTGTCACCTCCTTGCCTTTCTGTGCATTGGAGAGCGGATAAAAAGTACAGAATGAGTTATAGCGTCAACTTAATGACATGAATCAATCACCCTTGATGGATATCTGGAATTCCCTGGAAGCGTAAATAATCTGGTCAAGTTTCCAGCTTTAAAAAAATAGTCAAGTTTGAGGAGTAACTCTTTGTTCTGCAATAAGTATAGATAAGCAAAATTTGGGCTACCAATATCACATGCTGAAAATTCCATACCTGTACCAAAAATACGGTGTGGAATCAAGCTGTCACCAAAAAAAATATATTGATGTGTTTTACTGAAAAATACTTTTTCAGAATAGATGAAAAATAAATAGTCAATAATCTTTCCTCCCCGGTATCTTCATTTCTTAAAAAGTATAATGGTCTTAAATCTATTCGATTTCTTCATCAGATATTCATCGGTAGTCCTATTTTCTGAGTAACAAAATCGTATCGAAAAAATAAATTTCTTTTCTTTTCAATGTACTGTATTGTTTGATGCACGTATTTTTTGTATCGTTCAACGTGTAGAACAAGAGTTTATCACTGGTTCTTATGTGACTGTACTTTTTGACATAAGGTCTCATTTCCAATCCTTGTAAAAAAAAGGAGTATTTTAACGGTATCATCTATTTTTATATTCCATTGCGTAGTCAGTGCTGAGGACGACTATTCAGAATCAGAACTATTAGATGAAGTTGTTGAATCAGTCCCAAACCGTAGCTCACGTGAGTCATCAATTCTATTGCCCTGTGTTTATATATTTTCAACATTTCCTCGCTTCATGTCTATTCCTTTTAAATGTATGTATACTGATATGCTGATCAAGATCCAAGGAATTATTTAATAAGAATTTCACTTGTTTTTGGTGTTTATAACTTAATAGTTGAATTTGCTCATGTATTTTGGAATTTGACTCCATTTGTTGATTGATTATTACTAACCTTGATGTCATCAATTTATCTTGTGGTCCAACGCTCTGACCTCTGTAACAATGGGCGCTGGGTTCGAATCTTAGTGAGAACACGACTACTTTCTGGGAATGCAGTTACATTCAGATGACGATTCCCAAATAGGACGAAATACGCCCCTTAGATTCCACTACCACTCTTTGTGATCAACATGACGTCATATTAACCAGCAGGCATCGTCAAAGCGTCCATGACAGGAAAGACTGGGCATTTTGGTTGAATGTAAAGCAACCAACGGGAAATTCAGATTAATTTAGACAAATAAGCATATATTTTATTGAGACAAATTCGGGTGGTAATACTGATTTTCCTTCCATCCTTTTAGAAGAACACATGCATCTACATTGTACGCAAACAAGTATGAAATCTGGCTTTACTGAATTCTGCCCGTTTCTTTCTGTAATTTGTCAGTTTATTATACATACTTATTGTAATATATGAAACTTCTAAAGAAGTTTCCAAGCGTTGCTTTTCGGGGATATAATTGACTGCAGCTTAGAACACGAACTGTATTCAGTTAGAAAACCATGGAAAATTGGGCAGTACTAGACAAATGTTTCTCCCCTGTGTGGGACTCCATCAGGGATGGAACCAAAGACTTTAGCGTGAGGAGGTAAGCTCGCTGACTATTCAGGGTGGAATCCAGTGACCACTCATTTCTAACTTCTGCCAATTCGAAATGTATAATGTGATCGCCAGGCAGTGTTTTCCAGGTGAGTATGTGTCCTCATGCCCAGTTTGGTGGACCGTACTGGTTACGACTTCCAACATTAGAACTTCAGATAGCTTCATCTACTAGTCGGTCACCAGTGAACACTAGATTGATTCTCAAGTGTTGGTATGCAGGGATTTGATTGATCTGAGGTTTGATCACGGTTGCGATTGCGTAACGCCAAATAATCCTCAACAAAGACAAAACAGCTGTCCGATACTCCCTGCTAGATTTCAATGCTTCTGTAACTGAAATCGATTCGTAATGAAACTTGGAATGAATCAAATCTGTGTAAACAGACACTTAGCTTTGGATTTGTTTGTACCATAATTTAATTGTTGCTTCATTCGAAATAAAAGTAGACAAACAATCAAAGCAAGTAGTAAATTTTTTATAGTCATCTCATATTATTATTGTTTTCCATATTTTTTTTATTTTACAGTCCTAATATCCAGTCCTATCATAGTGATTACTAGCATTATGGCATTGGTTATAGCTATTTTGTTAGCATATTATATCTTTACTACTCAGTCACACGCCACAAAAGCCTCTTCTGACCCCACTACTTCTTCGTCATCATATTCACCATCGCCAAAAGAAATGTGATGAAGTTGTTGTGTTTAGAGTTCACAAAACTATCTCATCTTTTTTGTTTTGTCTTTTATTTTGTATCACATTCTGTCGACATCAACACTCTGTTTTATTTGATTGATACATGTCTACATTTGTAATATCTACAGTATACAGTATTTTAGTTTATCCACAAACTGTCTATTCCCTTGTCATCACTATATTTTCGACACTAAGGTAATATTGACTTGTATTTTCTGTTTGTATTTTCCTGTATTATCTGTCCATTGTATTTTTTAATATACAGATATCATTTCTTTTTAAATCCTTTTCTACACACACACACACACACACACGTATAATTCATTTATCACTTGTTCAAATTTACTCTGCAAACAAACAAACAACAATGGTAACTGGTTGTTATTATTGAATTTAAAGAAAAAATATTTTCCACTTGACTTTCTTTGTTGACTTAAAAAAACCTTGAAGAAGAAAGAAAGACTGAAATTATTAACCGTGTGAATAAGGCATACACTCACAGACATCCACACACTTGATGTTAGTACACATAAATGATGTTTTTGTATCCTTGGGCTATCTTCCTACATTATTTATTTATTATTTCTCCTGTAGAATGATTTCCTGTTATTATGATTATTATTATCATCATCATAATAATAATTATCATTATTTTTTGAAACCTATATATATATATATATATATACGTGTTGTTGTAATCCCCCTGTTCACAATTTCTCATCTTTCATGTTTTTCTCTCTTAATCTATAGTATAATCTAAACCCCATTATCGTTAAATAATTTTTTTAAAAATGACTGCACAATCACATACTCCATCTGTACGTGCTCCATCTGAACGTAGGCCCAAATACAGGAAACGTATAAGTGTTGTTTTTTTGCCTATGATGATTTTGTGGATTTGGATAAATTCCCTTCCCTTTTTCATCAAAAGAAAGCTATTTCCATGTGTGATTGCTTTCTTCTTCTTCTTCTTTTTTTTCGTTCAAAGAAAGTCACAATTACTCTATTATGCTTTGTTTTGCTTTGTTGTGTTGTGTTTCGGTGATACTGACTACCAGTTCAACGCCAACTTTCTACTTTGTTCTTTTGTTTCCCGCCCCCCCCCCTTCCGCACACACATATATGTATCTATATAATACATATTTCAGTGATTGTTACATTGTTTTTGGTTGAGCATCCAGTGTTCCTGTCAGGTGATAATAATTGACGAAATTAAAGATATATATATATATATATATATATATATATATATATAAAGGATAAATAAAAACTTTAATGCTGTGTTTTTGTTCTTTTTCTCTAGTGTTAATGTTTTGAAAATTACTTTGATTGATTGATTGATTCATGATGGTGTGTGAATGATATCATTTTATTATTATTATTATTATTATCATTCTTCGGGGTCCCCAGTGTAACATAGGGCTTCAACAGCACATCCCCTTCATTCCATTATGTTTTCTGTAGTTCTCTTAAGCTGATTCAACGATTGCCTGCCTATAAGCTTTCATCGCCTGCTCACATGACCTCTTCCATGTCAACCTCACCATGTCCAACTCATCGTTTTCCATGTGGAATCCACTTTAGAACCTGGTGCACAATGTTACTCAATGGTCTCCTTAGCGTGTGTCCAATTCATCTCTATTTCCTTCTGCATATATCTGTGATGCATTGGATTGTTGGTTGGTTGCTTTGTTACCTGCTAAAGTTTCTTGTCCCTTATCCTTTCTGCCGATCCGATCTTCAGTATTAAGTGGAAGACATCTGATGATAAAAGTCTGTAACCTGTTGGGAATGCTTTTCGTTACATAAGGAGCAAGCCTGTGAACCATGCTGAAGCACTGATTGACTTGACATGAGTACTGGAAATCCTAATCTTATTCCTTGGATTGAGAGAAGCTGATTTCCACACTGATTTCAGATTAAAGAGCGTTTGTCTTACCTTTCCAATGCATTCTGGCTTTTGACATTCTCATCTGTAATGTTTTTAGTTGAAATGATGTCGTTGAGGTTAGTGAAAGAGGTGACTCCCTTCGAATTTCTCCTGTTAATAGTGCCTGTTGCTGTTGTCGTTATTGCTTAGGTATCTTCATCACTTCTATCTTCTCTATTTCCACTTAGGGTTCTGTCTTCCCTGCCTTTTCTGCCAACTTGTTGGTTTTTGTCTGTAGATCTTCTAGTTTGTGTGACACTACACATAAATCTTCTGCGAAGTCCAGATCTTCTGGAGTCTTCATTTCGGTCCAACGTATGCCTGTCTTCTCGCACGTCAATTTCTGTTCCATGATCCAGTCCGCCACAATCATGAATACTATCGGTGATACACACTTGTCTTCGCTTAAAAGGCTTCACTGAGTTTTCCGTTGTGACATTATCATATAGCTGTTGAGTGAGGTTGATAACAGTTTGGCGTATAGTGCCCCGTAGAGTCGGAGCAGTTTCTAAATTGTCTCACGGTTAACTATGTCGAAGGCCTTTCGAAAGTCGATGAAGTTGAGGTAGAGATTTGACTGCCATTCAATGCTCTATTCAGTGATAATACCGGACGTTGCAATTTGATCCACATATGATTCACTTTTCTTGAATCCAGTATATTCTGAGCGGTGTTTTCCATTTAGGACATCTTTTAGTCTCCTCACAGTGGACGTGGACAGGAATGATGCACAAAGTTATGGTTAGAAGATTAAATGGTTTCAGTAGTTCTTCATGACTCATTTTTGATCTGTAATAGATTAGTTTTCTTCTGGCATTTGGCTCTACTTTGTTTGCTTGTTTTAACTTAGAGCTGTCGAAATAGAAGTTTCATTTTCAAGACTATCAACTATGCTTATTGTGTCAGCGCAGATAATACCATCCAGTTGTCCGGACTGAAGTGGATGGAACCGCAGTACCTACTAGCTGGAAGTAAGATGACCTACGTCTTCATTCCGCTTTGTAGAGTTTTCAATATTGTTTCTTGATGACGTGTGTCTCAATTACCTCATTACTGCACGTGAGCCTGCATGATGATCCGCTTGTCCAGACTATAGTTATTGAGATGTAGATAGATTGATTGAAAGTCTAGTGCTTGGGTCTATGTGCCACCCCACGTCCACGTATAGATTTGGTAGCCCATTGGGTTCTAAACAGTCACTACATCGAAAAATCACTCAGCGAAAACAGTTCAGTATTTATGTTAAAGTTTGTAAGTACAAAACTGACCTTCAGTCCCTGTGTTCGAATCTTCCACCTACTTAAACCTAGGAAACTGTGTAATACTCTCTTTCTTCTTACAATAATGTGAATGTATTTTGAAGTATCAATTCAGAAAGAAGTTGGAATATCTGAAGTGATTATTTGAACAGAGAAAAAGAATGTATTAAAAGAGGAGAAATTATCTATTCTGAAGAAGTCTGAGATTAAGATTCCACTCAGACCTACATGATAAGGTCTGATGACATAAACATTTCCTTGATCACATCGGTTGAAACTGATTGGTCTGTTAAATCCCACTTGAGGAATATTAAGCTGATTGCATTATTTGAATTTGTTCATCTGAATGAGTTGTCTTTTATGTTAACGTATCCTTCATCGATGTGAGGCTAGGTGAGTGTTCACTGATATTGAATATACGTTTGTTATATCAAGATGAAATGTGTTCAATAAGACTGATTTAAGATTCTTATAAGACTGCAAATCATCCAGAGTCGATTTAAGTTTAAAAGGCTTGTGGTTAGTCTGATGTGGTAACAAATGATATAAGTTTTAACGAGGAAGTCCGATGGATAACACCACTACTAATACTATTTATTATGTTTAATTGCCTAAAGTAGTATTGTAGTTTGTTATATGATCTGTGTTTCTCCTATACTAACAGCTTTCACTCCTCAGTCCAAAATATGCAGTTGGAGAAATGTAGCAGTTTAAGTAAAATTTTACTGTCGTTTTCGGTTTATTATTGCCACTTAGCGTCTCGATTGAAACATAATTCATGAAATTTCTACTTCTAGTCTGTAAGTTTACAGAAATAGGCAGTTCTGAATCTTTAATAAACTATATGACTTGAAATGAATAGTGATGACTGAGCCACTATCGTATCATCGTCCCGATACTTATATCATATACTTTCATTCCCGGGTTTCTTTAGTTCAATGGCGTTTTCAAAACAATTTACCCCTATTTTTTATTTCATGATGATTCAAACTGCTGACCTTCCACTTCGGTGATTACTTCATGAGGTGAATGCTAATGAGTTCACCTAGTCTAAAGGTGCTTCGGCGGTTAAATGGTAGAGAATGCTTGTCAACCACACACTCACTCTTAAACTTAGCCTAGTTTACTAGCCTGTAGTAAGCCTGGAAAAGAGGGAAGGTTGGGCGTAGGGCTAGCAATCCCACCTTGTAAAAAGAAACTACTAGAACTTCAGAGCTCAAGCTCGAAGCTCTCTATTCCTTTGACAGCGCAAAGCAATGGAAAAAATCCAGTGGTGAAGGCATCAAACAATTAGCACTTCAACGTGTCTACCAACACCAACTGACTTGTAATTATGCTACACCGCATGTTAATTTCTGATTGATGCGTAGATTACCATGATATCTATGATATAAAGTATTTTCACAATTGAAATAAGCAATAGCTTGGAAAAAGACTTACACAGATGACGACTGAAATATTAACAGCATAGTGTTGGATAGGCTTACAAATTCACTACAGACAGTCACTGTTTTCATCTGTTCTGAAATGTTCTTTAAAAAAATCAAAATTGGTAATATTAGTGTAGTTGTGTTCACTGAACTGGATAGTTTAGCTGCGTAGCTTTCATTGTCTTGCTGGACAACATATTCAGCGCGCACACTTCAATTTGAAGTATGTTGTCGAGTAAAACAATTGTAACAGTAGGAGACAAGAGACTCTATGTAGTGACTCTATATGTCTCTATATAGTAAAATTATGTACAGCATATCTTCAAACCACCATTTGCACATATCTTCCGTGTTGTGCTACTTCTGTCCTCCGTATTATTGTTTCTTTGTCTTCTTTTTCACGTCTCCCATGTTTATCCGCAACGCTGAATCATTTGCTTTGTTTGATGAAAAACTTATTTCCCTGCTATTTGATATTTTTATGCCGATGAATATCTCTTTATGTACTACTAATAAATCTTATCAGTAGCACACGCCACACAACAACGAAAGCTTTGCAATTAACCATCCAACACACTGAACATAATTACATTGGTATCATTCATCTGACCTACAAATCTTATCCATCATATCAAAATTAATAAGTTGTTTTTTAAGTTAATCGGATCACATTTCCACTGAAGTATTATTATTATTATTGTTCCCTTGGGTTCCTAGTGGAACATAGGGCTTCAACTGCACGCCTCCACTTGCTTCTGTCTTGTGCTGTACTTTTCAACTGCATCCATGTTAGTCCATACTGTTTCAGTTCCTCTTCACACGATCTCCTCCATGTCACCCTTGGACGTCCCACTCGCCGCTTCCCTTTCGGGTTCCACTCGAGGGCCTGACGCGCAATGTCACCCAACGGCCTCCTCAGCGAGTGTCCAATCCATCTCCTCCTGATTTGTTTGTTCCAATAGCTTCTTGTTTGTGATTCTTTCTGGCCATCTGATCTTCAGTATAGAACGAAGACAGCTGTTGATAAAGGTCTGCAACCTGTTGGAAATGTTCTTTGTGACCCGCCAAGTTTCTGATCCGTAAAGCAAAATTGACTTCACGTTTGTATTGAAAATCCGAATCATTTTGTTGTTGATGCTGAGTGACGAAGATTTCCAGATTGGTTTCAGATCGATGAATGTGTTTCTTGCCTTCCCGATTCTCGATTTGACATCCTCGTCCGTTCCTCCTGTGGTTGATACAATGCTCCCTACATAAGTGAATGAAGTAACCTCTTTCAAATCCCTCCCGTTGATGGTGATTGGCACTGGATGTTGCTGCTATTGTTGTTGTTGGTTGGTTATTTTCATAACCTCCGTCTTGTCTATGTTCACCTGGAGTCCTGTCTTTGCTGCTTCTTCGACCAGTTTGTCGGCTTTTGCTTGTAAGTCTTCGATTTTGTGTGACATCAAACATAAATCATCCACGCGCGAAATCCAGGTCTTCTAGGTTCTTCACGTCGGTCCAGGATATCCCTGTCTTCTCGTTTCCCACTGTCTGACGCATAATCCAGTCCACCACAATTAAGAATATACTGAAGTATTAAGTAGCCTAGATATAAATATTTCAAACTACTTCATTTTGATGAAGTACTCTGATTAAATAAACTTTCTGAATTAGTTACAGACTGCAGATTATGTTTCTAGTTTACGCTTATTTGATGAATATACTCTTTGAAACAGTTATTGAGTAGTAACTCAGCTTCCTTAACTGTAGTAGATGGGATTACGAATTGGAATAGTTGACGACCAATGGTTTGAAATCTAATACATAAATTTATGAACGAATGTTCTGATATAATAAACTAGTTAGACATGCTAATGCACCTTCCAACATCTGTGCGCAAAGCGATAGTGTTTCGGTGGTCAGTAGGTTTTCTTAAACATAAGGTGTATATCAATCAGTGTACGATAATCGAAGAAGAAAAAACAACAACATTTACTTAAGTAACAATTTAAGAAATAATGATGTCAATTTATTATGTCACTGATGTCATAAAAAAAGTTTTTTTTTAAATTTTAAACATACCACTTCCACGTGAGTTTTTACTTACACACACACACGCAGTCTACTACTTCGTTTGTTTATTCTCTATTTGTTATTTTTGTTTAGGCGCATTTCACATAACCGTTATAAGATGAACTGTTATTATTATAATTATGAATATTGTTATTGTTTCATGTCTTGGTTGTGATAATGTCCTGTCAACGATATCAATATGTGAAAAGTCAACTGCGTTATCTTATTCCATTCATTCATGTTGTAATTTGTTTGAGTATCCTATTGCCTTTATTATTGTGTGAATCAGGTAAGTAAGCTTTTATATATTGGCATTCATATCTAGAATAATTACTTTTCATCACCTTTTTGTTTTATTTATTCCATTTTACTTTTGCATTTATTTACAGAAAGAGACATTGTGTGCATATCCTTTCTTGCAGTAATCAAAAAGTGTATGTATATCTCGTGTATTGCCTAGGATATTTATTGAAGTGTTAATAATGTGTGAATAAATTAGAGATTAAAGTCTACTGACATTATACCAAGTTTCTGTCAGTATGAAAATTTTGTGTTATGATATTTGCTTACTGGTGGATACAGAACTCCAACCAGAACAAGCTGGATTCAGGAAAGGCAAATCATGTTCTGACCAAATTGCAACTCTACGCATTATCATCGAACAAAGCATGGAATGGCAATCAAATCTCTACCTCAACTTCATAGACTTTGAGAAGGCCTTCGACAGCGTTGACCGCGAAGTAATTTGGAAACTACTCGAGTACTACGGCGTACCCCAAATATTCATCAACCTTATTCAACAACTGTACGACAACGGCACATGTCAAGTGATCCACAACGGAAAACTCAGCGAAGCGTTTGGAGTAAACACAGGAGTCAGACAAGGGTGCTTATTATCACCAATGATATTCCTAATTGTGGTGGACTGGATTATGCGTCAGACAGTGGGAAACGAGAAGACAGGGATATCCTGGACCGACACGAAGAACTTAGAAGACCTGCATTTCGCGCGTGGATGATTTATGTTTGATGTCACACAAAATCGAAGACTTACAAGCAAAAGCCGACAAACTGGTCGAAGAAGCAGCAAAGACAGGACTCCAGGTGAACATAGACAAGACGGAGGTCATGAAAATAACCAACCAACAACAACAATAGCAGCAACATCCAGTGCCAATCACCATCAACGGGAGGGATTTGAAAGAGGTTACTTCATTCACTTATGTAGGGAGCATTGTATCAACCACAGGAGGAACGGACGAGGATGTCAAATCGAGAATCGGGAAGGCAAGAAACACATTCATCAACCTGAAACCAATCTGGAAATCTTCGTCACTCAGCATCAACAACAAAATGATTCGGATTTTCAATACAAACGTGAAGTCAATTTTGCTTTACGGATCAGAAACTTGGCGGGTCACAAAGAACATTTCCAACAGGTTGCAGACCTTTATCAACAGCTGTCTTCGTTCTATACTGAAGATCAGATGGCCAGAAAGAATCACAAACAAGAAGCTATGGGAACAAACAAAACAGGACATAAATGGAGATGGATTGGACACTCGCTGAGGAGGCCGTTGGGTGACATTGCGCGTCAGGCCCTCGAGTGGAACCCGAAAGGGAAGCGGCGAGTGGGACGTCCAAGGGTGACATGGAGGAGATCGTGTGAAGAGGAACTGAAACAGTATGGACTAACATGGATGCAGTTGAAAAGTACAGCACAAGACAGAAGCAAGTGGAGACGTGCAGTTGAAGCCCTATGTTCCACTAGGAACCCAAGGGAACAATAATAATAATATTTGCTTACTGGATAGAAAGAAAACTGTTGATTGTACACTAGTATATGTGATTTTTCTTATGATATGTTATCCTTGTTGAATTTTAGACTTGAACATGTGGTTTCGGCAGCACACCTCCATTTCACACTGATCTCTTCAGGCTTTACTTTAGCTGGCTCCACGATTGTCCGATTGCGTCGGTAGCACAGCGGTTAGGACGCTTGCTCACCACGCGTCAGGTCACGGGTTCAATTCCCGGCCGACGACTCCCTTACCTCGCTAAGCCAGTAATAAGACTAGTAAAGAAGGAAGGTTGGGTATCAGGCTAGTAACCCCATTCCGTAAAAGTAAACACCACTGCTGCCGAAACTTCAAGCTTCTAGATTGAAGCCCTGTGTTCGACTGGGAACGTAAAGGAATAAATAAGTATAATGATATCATTTCCTTGTCACATTTTCTGCGTGTCACCCTCGAAAGCCCAACTCATCGTTTCCCACTTGAATTCCACTCGAACAGTGGCCTGGCGTATGATCTTACTCACGGGTCTCCTCCAACTCCATTTCTTTTGGTGTATTTTTTGGGCGATGGGTTCTTGGTTGGTGGTGATAGTGATGATAGTAGTAAAATATTCCTTGTAAATGCATCGAATTATATGCAAGTATCTAGACGTTTTATATTATCACATCATGTGTCACTGACAATGGTGATATGTTTTGTAAATTGGATAAGATTTAACCATTGATACTAGAGAAATGTCCTCCGGCTGTGGCCTTCAGGGTTACTCTAAACTATAACGACCCAATCAAGTGACCATCATACTGGTCTTGATCAGCCTTTATTAGTCAATCAAGGGGTCCATGGTAAAAACGCGTAATTTAAGCGACTTCTTTTTATGGAAATTTATGTTAGTGTTGAAAAGTAGTTATACAGGGTAACATTCTCGTGCATGTTCCAAGAATATCTCCCAATTCCTTATTCGAATCTTCAGTGATAGTCCAAACCAATTTCTACTCATAAATTCGTCTAGACAAATTTATGTCGTTCTCTCTCGTGATCCATTCACATCTCATAATGTAATGCTTGTACTGCATACATATTTTCGCGGACTTACTATGAACCCACATAATTGGTTAATCAAGGTCATTATGACGGCCGTTCGCTTGAGTCGCTATGATTTACGGCAACCATCTTCAGTAGTACATTATGTTACATAAATTATTCTCATATTACCTTATTTCCTACTTCATTGTCATTTATCTATCAGTTCCCTTGATCATTCCAAAATCTCTTCTTTGAGTATACGTGAAAATGTACCTGTTCGTATACTTTTCCCAATATCTCATTGAAATAACATGAAATCCTCAATGTAAGAAAGTTATTTTATGTCCACATGACGTTTTTCTGTTGGTTTTAAAATCAATTAATGCAACGACATTTACAGTTAACTTGTGTCAGGGTAATGAATTCATTTTCTGCGTTGGAGGAATATTTAGTTTCAGGTTGAATACTCCACGGGGAGAATCTCATTATATCTGAAACTCTGCTACCGCTTAGTGATACAGTTAAGCAGTCACACTTCACTTTGAGAATAAAGATGAAATCTCATATTATATATGAATATAATAATAGTAATATAGTGGTATATGATTCGATGGAAAGATAGGCTATTCACTGAATCTTTGTTCATTGAATCAACACCCAACGTGTGCAATCGAACAGTGCAACATCCATGGCGCGTTAGAAATAGAGAGATAGAGGGGAGGTGGGTGGAAATAAAAATATATGAAGCAAGTTATAAAGTCGTGTGAATACATTGATATGATTATGAGCAATAAATTGTCCTCGAAATACCATCTAGTTATCAAATAGACTTATCTTATTTGGAATTGTATTCTAAATTCTACGCTTACAATACAGATAAAATCCATGGGATATTATTTATGCAAATGTATGTTATTTAATAACCATATGCAAATTCATACACATGGGAATGAACGTATATTGTATGATGGATAGTCATTCAACACGCGATAGTTCTGTCAGTTGACAGTTGTTGTCTAATTCAAATGAACCACGAAGCAATTGAAAATCGATTTAGTGTGTTTTACAAATGTTAGTTTTGTTGACTGACTGAGTGGTTTCAACATAGAACTTTGCACAGATTTGTAGCAGTTTGAGTTGCCACACTCCATGTAGCATACAAAGTAAGAGAAGAGAATAAGGAGAGATTCCAAAGAGAAATAATAAACAGAAATGCGAGGCAAAAAGAATAGTAATATGGAAGAGCAATAGAATTTTATCGGATATTATAAATCACAAAGAGTGAATGCATCTGCGCCACTGAGAACGATTTTAAGCCATATCACCAATTGTCTCCAGCCACTGGTTTTTACCATACCGAGGACCCCAACCAGGAAGTCTACACCTTCCTACGTGGCTTAAACTAACTGTTGTGGATTTCATTGACTGATGAGGCCATGTTTTGGTTTGACCACCACTGGCTCTTTTCCAACCTGACCCTATGTCAGCTAACATTGCCCATTGTCGAGGAAGGCGATGCCTAGGCATGCGTAACACATGTCTTAACCATGTCAGTCGATGTAACTTCACAACCTCGTCGGTGGATGACCCCTCCTTACCTAGCAGTCAACGCCTAACCTCAATATTGCTCACCTTATTATACCACCTAACACCTGGGAAATCGAACGCAGGCATCTATGACCAAAGACCCCCTAGTCGGCATTTTCATGCCTTCCACTTTCAATGACCAGGTCACACATCCATTAAAGAGGATGGAGCGGACTGCTGAGCAGTACACACGCCCTTCAGTCGACAGTCGGGTATCACGTCTACACCAGAGACGGCGTAAACTGGCATATTCGGAACTAGCCTTCTGTATCCGTGCTGAGATTTTGTCAGCGATCAACCCGCTGGAGCTGGCTGGTGCGACTCCCCAAATAAGTGAAGTGGTCAACACCCTCTACCAATTCAACCCCCTATCTTTAAGCTAGGAGTGAGTCAATGTAGTCCATTCCTGTAGCATCATCTTACATTTGACGGGAGCTAATTGCATGCCAAGCATTCGCAGATTGAAGCTCAAGGTATTCAGAAGACTCTGCTCTATTTTGTCAGCGTCTGTATATATCATCTGCATATTCTAAGTCAACGAGATTATTCCCTGGTATCAAGTCAATTCCTGAGTCGCGGAATTCAGTTAGGGTTAAGTCTATTAGTACATTTATGATGAAATTAAACAGAAATGGGGATAGTGGGCGTCCCTGACGGACACCACTAGTTGTCACCACTTCAGATGAAAACTCGCCGTAAGTCCTCACCTGGCTGCATGAGTTCGAGTAGATTGCCTTGATCAGTGCAATGTATTTTCTCGGCATTCCCTTTGCAGCCAAGCATCGCCAGAGTACCTCTCGGTCGACAGAATCGAATGCCGCCTTTAGGTCAAGAAATATAACGATTTCTGGACGCCGGTAAGAATGCCTATGTTTCAGAATCTGTCGAAGGGTGAAAATGTGATCAATACTCCCTCTTCCTGGTCTAAAGCCTGCCTGGTTCTCTCGTGTTTGTGACTGACTGGTGAGCATTTTACCATTGCATCATCGTTTTTATGTTTGGAGGTGTGTGACTCATTTGTCTAGGCACTCAACTTGTAACCAGTGGGCTATGGTTTTGAACTCTGCTCCATCTACTGAAGTTTTGCTCAGCCTAGGTAGTATATTACTAGCCCTCACACAATAAGTGTTGCTTATCACTGCTAGCTGCATGGAATTGTTCAAGTTGTAATTTCATTCTTTATTATAAGTATTAGTCAATTTTTCAATTGTTAAAATTATTTATTATGCACAAGTAGTTGATTAAGTTAATAATACATTCTTTATTTCTCTGTTTTTTTTTAAAATCTCTTCTTCCTTAACAACACCATCATGTTTCAGAGTTACATCGGATTGTTTTTATTCAAGTGGATCTTATCCATATCATATGCTTCTTTGCATTCTTTAGTATTTCACTCATCGCTTATGGTTTAACAAGTTGTATTGATCCGGGTTATTTGACTGCTGAAAAGGTAGGTAAACAATAAGATGAATCAAGTTTGTTTTCTCCTTCCTTCTTTTATTTGAAAAAATTTAATAAAAATAAAGATGTGAATAATTTAGTTGGGAAATTAAAGTGTGAGTATTTTTGTCATAAGTTTTCAGGGTGTTTGTTTTCTTCCAATGACAGATTAAGTATTCATTGGCACACTGAACTTAACATTGTTTTATTTGTGGAACTGTGGCTCATTGGTTCAGGTTCTAATCGGTGGATTATGTGTTTGGGCCTCGCTAAACTTACCGAAATTTGGACAGCCAAATACTCTAGCTCCCTTGCACACAACAGGTGTAGGAGATCATGAATTTTTGTAGAGATTTCGTCACAAACCAACATCAGTTAGAGGTCATTAAAAACTGCTAAGCACTGGATAACTGTTTCGTCCCAGTTCAGGCCTCATCAGTGAGCACCCATGACCCCACCAGAGATAAAACCCAGGACTTTCAGGTTAAGAGGTCGACCTAGTTGCCTATTCAGTCACTTGGGTCGTAATTTGGTGATCTATCGTTGTCAGTTTTTGATGTAGCGCTACTACCAAACAGTGCCTTCTATGAGCAACCACTTCACGTTGACATGGTGAATTCCATTGGCCATGACTTCTTAGTAAAGCTTCAGGACATCCATCCAGTAACCATGAATGAGCTGGAGATTCATACTGATATATTATGGAATTTTGTAGGGAGTTTTCCAATCAGTTTCAATGTAGATTTTGTCACTAGGGGCTGCATGAAATAGTTTTGTCTTGGTAGACTGTTGTTGATATATTGGGCACGGATTAAAGGCAAAATGAAAATCTAGGCCTCTGCAGACCTCAGACCTGTGGCATTCAGACTACTAGTGCGGCTGTCTATCAGCTGACATACGACATCTAACTGCTAACAAGAGTTTCGTTTCACTGCCAGTGACCACAGCAATGATGCATTATTGTCCGTTTATCGTCCCACTGGCTGTCGTGGTGATTGCAGTGAAATGAAAATAATCCTGGCTAGTGATCGGATCTCGCAGCTTGATTGATAGAGCATCAAAGTAATATTTGGAGGTCCCCCAGTTCGATTCGGATTTTCATTTCTCCGTCAATTAGCACTTACTACATCATAATATTGTGTTGTTTAGTTAAAGTTAGGCAATTCTATGTGAACAATACATATAATGAAATGAATTTATTGTTCATTCAGTTTCTTGTCATCATCAGTTGCATAAAAATGTCGAATAGATTAATCTTTAAATTTAACAAGACATAAAGTGTAATATTTTATTGTTATGTTTATCATCTGCCTGTCTATTCAGCACCTGATTAGCTGATAAAAACTATAAACCTACTAATATTATTTTTCATACATTTATTCCCCTTAATGAATTTGAACAAAGCAACAACTACAGTTTTAGCAGAATAAAATGGTACCATCTTTTATTTCGTCGCCTTCTCTTCAGCTGCTTACAGGGCAAAACATTATTAAATGTATCTACAAAAACAATTTAACATACTTGCACAGAGTTCATTTTGAACAGAAATCAATCGATCAATATACACATACACTAATAATATATATATGTATATATATGCAATATTGAACACAATTCCGAGCAATAATAATCGTACACAATGAAAACTTTTCAGTATCTCGCATTCGGGTGAGAAATATCCAGTTACCAGGGCAAAGAAAGACTGATAAAATCAGGTTTTAGGCGCTTGATAGAAATGGCTTCAGCAAACTTAAGGAGAATTGAACTCTTTTGCTTATTGATAATTTTGAACGACTTTTCGACGTCCACCTCATGACCCGTGTCAAGAAGATACCTGGCGATGGCGCTGTTTAAAGCATTTGTTCCCTTTAGACGTAAGCTTTTTGGTACATGTTCAGAAAATCGTAGATATGCTCTTCTTTCTGTTCTTCCAATGTAACTGCTCCCGCAGATACATGTATATTTGTATATACAGTTGGAGTTAACATGAGAAGAATATCTATCGATTTTTGATTGCACCAGAGAGCAAGTTGTTCGAAAGACGGGAACTAGGTTAGCTGCAGGATAGGCTATGGCTAGTGATGTACTCAGCCTTCTGTTGATCATCGCTGCAATGTTTTCGCCTTTATAATCAAGCTCAAAGTAGATTGGCTTTTTTCTTACTGAGATTTGTTTTTCATTTGCGACTTCAGATCTTCCATACTTGTTGATGAACCTTTGAGGGTACCCATTGCTCTTCAATGTCCTTTCACGAAACTCAAATTCTTCCTCTACTTTCTCTGTAGAGCATATTCTTCTCGCTCTATAGTACAGAGTCTTGACCAGTGCTCGTTTATAGCTATTTGGACAAAAGCTATTAAAATGTAAGTATTGTCCTTTCCATGTGGACTTACGATAAATTGACTTTTGAGGACTACCGTCTTCTAGGCGTTCCATGGCGATGTCGAGGAAGTGGAACTTCCCGTCACTTTCATGTTCCATAGTGAACTCAATATTGGCGTGTGCATCATTGAATAATCTTAGTAAGTGTGAAGCATGACTTTCATTTTTGCACACTATAAATGTGTCATCAACGTATCGACAGTAGGAAGTTGTTTCGTCGATTGCATGCTTCAACTTTGTTCTTTCAAAGTTGGACATGAATATATCTGCTAAAACAGAGCTAAGTGGACTGCCCATAGCTACACCATCTATTTGACGGCGAAGAGGGTTGTTGAATTGGAATTGCACATCCATGGTACACATAAGGAGTAGGCGTTTGAATTCCGACTCTGGGAATGGGAGAAGACCAGACTGCTGACAAATGATCTCAATAGTTTCGTTGATTGGAATCATTGTGAACAAGGAGGTTACAGCAGATGACACCATGAACTTATCTAAAACGTTCATGTGGTTCACACTTTCAGAGAAATGAAATGAGTCTTTCATTGTGTGCACGCCTAGGTTCCAACTTCTCCGCAAGCCAACGTGCCACCTTATGTTGGGGCGAGTTGGTCATTGAAAGTATAGGTCTCAGGGGAACTTGTTCTTTGTGTATTTTCGGAAGGCCATACATGTGCGGCAAGCGGGACCCTCGGGGTTTCAAATCATTGTACGTATTGTTGTCAATCAATTTCTTCTTTAGAAGATCTCTCAGTGCGTTTGTGATACGTTTTTCGACAGCATCTGTCTTATCTTTTTGGCAATTGTCAACTTTAAACCTCAACAGGTCATTTAACACATCTTTCATCTTTGCGATGTAGTCCTCTTTGTCCATCAGCACCACTCCTGAGCCTTTATCATTGTGTTCAATATTGCATATGTATATAATATATATATATATATATTATTAGTGTATCTGTATATTGATCGATTGATTTCTGCTTAAAATGAACTCTGTGCAAGTATGTTAAATTGCTTTTGTAGATACATTTAATAATGTTTTGCGCTGTAAGCAGCTGAAGAGAAGGCGACGAAATAAAAGATGGTACCATTTTATTCTGCTAAAACTGTAGTTGTTGCTTTGTTCAAAAGTATTATTTTTCGCTGCACAGTATTTTTTTTTGTGATCGTCAATATCTGAGATTAAGTATTTATTCTCTATTCAAGCTTGATAAGTTTATTCTTAGAATGGCGTATGACTCCCATTGATAGTTTAGACTTGAGTTCTATTTATATGTCATACACACATGATCCCCGTGATAAATTCCAATGAAGTAAGAGAGACCAAATTTGCTATATAAAATGATATCATCATTTTATTCCACACGTGCTCATCAGTTGCAGGCCACCTGAAATCAATATTTGTGCATAGTGAAATCGTAATCAGCAAGAGTCGTTTACAGTTTGTAGTATAAGTATAAGTTCTTTTGTGATTTCAGTGTCCTTTGTTATCATGCGTATTCGTTAATTATCTATGGGAAATTGTGAAGGGTAGTTTTTGGCTGCTTTTTTAAAGAATTTAATTCAAAGTGATTTCTTTACTTGGTATTATTTGTGTTCACAGTATGAGTGAAATATAAAAATCTTGACTTTTTTTATGTACTGAAGTCACAATAAGCTTGATTTTCACAGTAAGTCACTTAAGTCCTGTTCACTACCTTCACGTGGACTTCTGACGCTTATAAGTAAACTGGTGGACATGCAAATCTACCTAGAGGAACTGCAAAACCCTAATTCTAAACCTATGGTATACATGGGCCCCAGAATCTGAAAGGATCGAATGACATAAACCTGAAAACCATCGGAATGTAACTCCTGATGTTGTTCCACTGTCTTGTGGATTAGACTCCAAGTCCAAGGTTCAGGGGTGGGTTAGCTACTTATAACAACCACCCGCTTTGGTCTGGGTGTCAATGCAGTATCCTAGCCTTCTCACAAACTGTGAGATTTTGTGTGACTCATCTCTTGGTGCCAATAATTTTCCAAGTTTGCGTTTTAATAATAATAATAATTTTCCATAGTTGGTGTTTAAGGATTTGATTTGTTTTGACGAGTTGATCACAGATCGATATCAGTTAGAGAACCATTGAAAACCCATCAAGGAGTACTGGACAGCTGTTTCGTCCTAGTTTAGGAATCATCGGCAGTACGCACCCATACAGGGATTCGAACTCAGGACCTTTCGGTTACATGGCAAGCTTGTATACCATTCAGTCAATAATAGAAGTTAAAATTCATTGGCCATCGAATCAGGTCCCAGTGGTTGAATTCTATACGCACTTGCCATGTAACCGGAAGGCTCTGGGTTCGAATCCACCTGTGATGGGTGAGTATTGCCAATGATTCCTAAACTAGGATGAAACAGCTGTCCATTACTCCCTGATGGGTTTCCAATGGTTCTCTAACTGATATCAATCCGTGATCAACTCATCAAAATAATAATAATATAATTTTATCGGTTAATGTGTTTTACCGAAGTCATCTTGCTTTGCTTTACTTCGGCTATCTCTTACGGGAGGATGAGCCGGCTTCATGAACATCTCGAATAAGAGAGTTCATGAAGTTTCATGGGAATTTGGTACGAGTGATGTCCCCAGAACCACTCGGCCTTTTGTTTGAGAGTGCAGCTCTAGCCTTTACACAACCAAGTGTGACCTACAAGGCAGTAGGAGTGGAGTAGGGAGTCCACTATCCACTGGCAGCCGGTGACCGGAGTTCGGTTCATACGCCTTTTTGAATGGGGCCAGACATCAGGACATCCAACAAGCCCTTTGTCCATACGTCTTCCGGTGAGCTCCAGTGAGCTTCATACGCCAGTCGTTGGAGGTTTGGAATCAGGGTTTAGCCATCTCCCCTAGACTGTCATCCAATGGGCAGTCAACCCGTTGAAGAGCGCCGGGCATCCGCTTTCGCCCTCTCACTTTGGTGAAAAACACCTCCTCCACGTGAAGGCAGTGAGTAGGACTTCCTCAGGAGAGGCTATGTAAGACGCCCGGGCATATGGGAGCATTTCAAGAGGTGTGCGGAGGAGTGGCCAACCCGCAGCGCAAGGCACCCACCCCCGACCATCCTGAGGCTTTGGAGGCATCTTGACTGCATTATGTACTGCTCTTTGCCTACTCAAAGAATTCATTTCATTTATTGCCAACACTTTATTATTATTATTATTATCTTTAATAGGCCAGATGGTTTCGACATCGTCGTGGGCATATCTCACTAACCAATGATTCTATCGATGAACGTGCTATTTATGCCGGTGAATATACAACCGTTAATTCTGATATAAGCTCTAAGAATAATTTGACATTGGATCACAATGATACACCATGTCATTCTGATGAAGCTCATTGTAGTGGAGTAGAATCAAATACTGCAACATTATCAAATAAATTTACTATGAATTTTAAACGAGATTGGTCAAACTATTCATGTTCTAAAATGAATACAGATTGTGAAGTTTTAGTTAATTTATCTGTCCCTGTAAGATTTTGTAAACATTGTCTTCTAGAAGTAAGTTGTTATTATTATTACTATTATTTTTTTATTTTTTGTAGAGTGAGTACACTTCAAGTTGTCTTACTTATTGGGGTCTTTTCCATGAAAGATAAATAATAAGGTTTGAAGTATTAAGGGATATTCATAATGCCATATACTCACCAATCCATCAATTAGGGACTTTATTTTGCATACCTCGTGTCATTTCAATAAGTTCAGGTTTACTCAGTTCCTACACATCTTATGCATATATATATATACTTAGTGTACATAGCTGACATAGGACTAGGTAGAAAAGGTTTGAGGGGTGGTCAAATCAAGACATGGTATCGATCCATGAATTATTTGACTTTTGGTTTGAGCACCAGTCACGTAGACATCTGTAGACTATCTGGTTGAGGACTTCGCAGTACTAAGATCCACTAGCTTGAGAATATTGATGATAAAGCTCTAAACAGTTCTCAGTGATGCAAATGCATTTTACTCTTTGTAATCTACCAGAACCTTTAAATCCTCATTTTTTCCCTTGTTACTATTCTTTCTGCTATATACATATATATCTGTTCATTATTGTTCTTTTGAGATTTTTTCTCTGCTTTTGTGTTCAAAATGGAGTGTTTCATTTTTGTGCAAAGTTCTATGTTGTAATTCAGTTAGTCTATAAGTGCATAATTTTGTCCCCCAGGTCTTTGAAATGGACATTCAAGAAGGTTAGATCTCAATTACCCAATACTGGATTGATAGCCAATGGCTACTAATGATACTAATTAGTTGCCTTGGTTAAAGTAAGCAGGGCAAGACTCGAACTTGAGATCCACTGACTGAAAGGAAAGTGCTTAAGCCAATGCGCTACATCTCCACTCGAGGAAGTTATTAACCGATGAATTACTTCTTTATTGGTGACAAGAAAGCCAAGTTAATGGTTAGAATAGGGTTTTTTCAGATTTCAGATTGTGTAGACAAGTAAAATCCAATACTTCGTTTATTTCACAACGAATAAATATCTACTAGATTTTCATCATGAGCTGACATTAGTTAGAGAACCATTGGAAAACCAGTAGGGAGTACTGGACAGCTGTTTCGTCCTAGTTTGGGACTCTTAATCAGTACGCACTCAACGGGATTCGAACCCAGGACCTTCTGGTTACAAGGCGAGCTCGTATACCATTAAGCCACTGGGACCCGATCCAATGGCCCATGAATTCTAACTTCTGCCAATTCACGACATAGCGCGACCCCTAGCCAATGTCTTCGGCGAGTATTTGTCCTCACACCCGACCTGCTGCACCCTACTGGTCGTGACCAGTAGGACGAAACAGCTGTCCAGTACTCCCAGGTTTTCCAATGGTTCTCTAACTAATGTCAGCTCATGATGAAAATCCTGTAACCAATCAAATCCCTACAAACCAACACTTGAAAATATCTACTACTTTAACTTGTCTTCACGGATAAGTAAACATTTATGTTTTGTATAAAGAAGGTACTTTCATGTTGAAGCTCTTTTAAAAGAACAAGATTAAGCAGTCGTGTATAACATTGTAGACGAAATCACAGTAAACTTGAGGATAAAAAACTAACTACTTCATTAAAGGAAGTTTATCACTTAGATGATTGAGGATTTTTTTTCATTGTATTTTCTTCTCTTTGAACTGGATGGTTCATTTGTTAGGCTCTTATGTTATTGAATATAATATCACTAACTGATTGACTAAGTTTCAATATAGAACTTTGCACAGAAGTGTAGTACTCCAAGTTATCACATTCCATGTTACACATAAAATTAAAGAGAGAATAGATTCAAAAGAAATGTAATGTACAGGAGAAAGAACAGTAACATGGAAGAAAATGAAAATTTAGTGTATGAGAGAGATCACAAAGAATGAATGCATCTGGACCATTGAGGACAGTTTAAAGCCATATCACCAATTGTCTCAAGCCATCGATTTTTAGTATTTCGAGGTCCCTAACCATGTAGTCTATACCACACTACGTGGATGCCTCAAACCAATAGTCAACTTGACCAACCTAATCCTATGTCAGTTATCATTTTTCATTGAGGAGGGCGGTGGTTCGGCGTACATGGCACGTGTGTTAGCCATCTCATCGATTCACTTACCCTCTGTATCTAACACTACTCACAACCTCAATATTACCATATCACTATATGATACCATTTAACACGAGAAATCGAACGCATACATCTATGATCAAAGCACATGAAGCACACATCTCCTGATCATCACCCACCTGTGAGTCCTAATCTGCAGTACCTTGATGAGTACAATATACTTTCTCTCCACTGCCTTCAACACCTTCACCTTTACTGATATCTTAAAGAAAAACGTACCAATTAACAATAGTATTAAATAATCTGGTTATAGTTCACAATGACAGAACGGTTAATTAAAATACGCATATAAGGGATGATATTATGCCTGTATAAAATAGCTAATCACATATAAGGTTAGCATAAAAAGTTAATATTTGTTATGCTATTGTTACTGATGCCATCTAGAATGAAAGTGAAAGCTTCCCTGTTATAGCATCCAGCAAAGTAAGAGTTCGCTTCATTAATATTCACCTTTATTAAAAAAATTGTTTACTTAACTACAATTTTAACCAGAACATTTGATAAATGAAAACAATCTATTATTAGACAGAGAAAGAGAAACATAGCATAAAAGAGAAGTGAAAGCATTCAAGAATAATTGTTACGTAATAATTCGTTCAGTGCTGTTTTTTTTATCTCGGATGTTTGCGAAATTTTGCTGTTTTTTTTAAAAGAAATTTCTAATCCCTTCAAGTTGATTTTCTCACCGATATAGTTAAACTTGTAAAGTAAACTAATTAAAGCCATCAGTTTCAATATGTGCTCAGTGTATAAATCACTGAAAATCAAATGATGTTACAGAAATTATTTATTCATTCTTGTGATTTTCCATTGATACATTTAAAGCCTCTGTAGTATTACTGTATTACTGTATAAAGAAGGACTATCAGATACCCTACATGAGATTCGTAATAGAGCCAACCAACTCCTCGTTTGACAAATTTTATCGGCTTGAGGACCCGATAGATCCAATACAGAAAGATAATATAATATAAGGATAAAACTTGGTCACTGTGGTAGAGTATAACTCCATTATGGATAAGATTTTATTTTGATAAAATCATACAGTGTTACCCAGTAATATTAACTGATGACCTTTCGAGCACAAATTATTACTACTCATAATCATATCAAGTCACTCATTCACACAACTTTCTTGCTTCATTTATATACATGTGTAGAATTGACTAGATATTTAAATGCAAATCAATATAGGATAATGTAAATTCAGAAATAATAATATGAGTGTTATCAATCAATTACAATCAGATGGGAAATAATACGAGTGTTTTTATAGTCAAAATAAATGAGTAACTTGTTAGACTGTTGTGATGTGCTTGAATTGAAATAGAATTTTGAGATTATTTATTGTCCTCCTCTGATTTGACTGACTGGCGGTAATAATATCTTCCATATTTCTGGTATTTGCATTGAGTCATTTCTGTTGAGTCTGCACCCAACACAAAATAATATAATTTACTAAATATTATGCTGCTGCTGCTGGATTCAACATAGAACTTGGCACCGAGGTGCAGCAGTTCGAGTTGCCACGTTCCAAAGAGCACACAAAGGTAGACAGGAAAATGAGAGAAGAGAATCAATAGAATTTAGATAAGTATAAGAGTGAAACAGAATGAGTAATGGTAGAAAGGAATATGAAAAGTTAAAGAGACTGAATACATCTGCGCCACTGATAATGATTTTGAGCCATGCCACCTAGTGTCTCCAGCCATTGATTCTTAGAGTCCCGAGGGCGGGCCCCAACCCGGAAGTCTGCATCTCCCTACCTGACTCAGTTTTACTGTCAAGGACTTCATGCATTGATTGATGCCATGTTTTTGTTTGGCCACCGCTTACTCTTTTCCAACTTGCACCTATATCAGCTAGTAATGCCCGTCGGGGTGGGGGAGGCGATGGTTAGGCATGCGCAGCACGTGACCTCGCCATCTCAATGTATGTAACTTTATAGCCTCTTCGATTGATTTTCCCTCTTTGCCCAACACTCTACACCTAACGTCAACATTACTTACCTTATTATTATGTGAAAGAGATCGTAAACATCTATGATCAAAAACAGTCAAACTTTTCATGTCTTCAACTTGTATTGGCCATGTTTCAGAGCCATAGAGAAGGACGGAGCGAACTGCTGAGCAGTACACACGTCCCTTGGTTGATAGCCGGATGACACGCCTACGCCAGAGACGGTGTAAGTTAGCGAAAGCAGCCCGAGCTTTCTGGATCCGTGCTGTGATTTCGTCACCAATCAATCCGTTGGTGCTGATACAACTTCCCAAATAGGTGAAGTGGTCAACATGTTCTATCACTTCACTCCCTATCACTAAGCTAGGAGTTGACGTAGTCCAGTCCTGTAGCATCATCTTACATTTGACAGGAGCGAATCGCATGCCAAACATACAAAGATTGCTGCTCAAGGTGTTCAGAAGACTCTGCATTTTGTCAGCGTCCTCCCCTAACAGGACTATGTCGTCTGCGTATTCTAAGTCTATAAGACTATTCCCTGGTAACAAGTCGATTCCTAAGTCGTTAAGTTCAGTTAAGGATACTTCCATTAGCATATCTATGATGAAGTTAAACAGAAAAGGGGAAAGTGGACATCCTTGACGGACACCACTGGTTGTTATCAATTCAGATGACAATTCCCCGTAAGCCCTTACACGGCTACGTGAGTTTGATTACAGTGCCTTGATTAGTGCAATGTACTTTCTTGGCACTCCCTTCACAGTCAAACATTGCCATAGTACCTCTCGATCCACGGAGTCGAAGGCCGCCTTCAGGTCAAGAAATATGGCAATTGTTGGACGCCTAAAAGTGTGTCTATGTTCTGGTATCTGTCGGAGAGTGAAAATATGATCTATGCACCCTCTACCTGGCCTAAAGCCTGCTTGATTTTCCCTCGTTTGTTCCTCCCGAGTTCGGCTTAGTCTGTTCATGATTACTGAGTCTAGGATTTTAGAGACTATGTTCGTTAGGCTGATTCCTCTATGATTATCACATGAGGACTTATCTCCCTTCTTGAATACTGGTATGATAAGTGACTTACCCCAGTCTGATGGAACCGTCTCTGATTCCCAGACGTTACCTAGTACCTTAGTTAAACTATATACTAGTATGTCACCCCCCATATTTAAACACCTCCGGAATAATTCCGTTTGGTCCTGCCGCTTTGCCTCGTTTCAAATTACAGATAGCTTTGGTGACCTCACTTACAGACGGCGGGCCAGTGTCTATATCCCATTCGGGTGTGTGCTGGATGGCGGGGAGGCTCAGTGTGGCTGTAGGCAAGTTAAATTGTTCCTCAAAGTGTTCCTTCCAGCGTTCGAGGCGTCTATCCTGAGAGCTAATTAAGGAGCCATTTTTCTCACAAATAGTCTCACTTATGATTTGCCTTCTCCCACCCGTTTCCCTGATGAGTCTAAAGAGTTGCCTAGTGTTGCCTATCGCCGATGCTTTTTCCATCTCTTTCGCCTTTGTCAACCACCACTGTTCACGGTCCTTGCGGAGACTTTTCGTAAGTTTCCTTTTGTGCAGCTTTCGCTCCCCATTGAATTCAGAGCTCGCCGGAATAAGTCTTCTAGCATCTATCAGTTCGGATGAGGCAGTCGAAATCCAATGGTTTTTACTCACCTTTGGATTTACCTTATTCACAGCTTTTACAGCTGTATCTATGGCTGACTGAATATTCTTCCAGGCTTCTTCAGGGTGAGCGCAGCTGTCGAACTCAGATATGTGTTTAGCTAGTTCTTCCTCAATTAGGGACTTAGTTTCCTGATCGAGCTGGGGACGTGATGGGTTTATCGCCAGCTGTTTCTTACATCCGTTCAGTCGTAAGCATACACGAGCGCGGACCAGTGCGTGATCGGTATCTACACACGTGTTCCAGAAGGAGCGACAATCTCCTACCGACCCACGCCAACGATAGCTTATTGCTATGTGGTCTATTTGTGTCCAGCGTTGATTTGATGGTGGGGGTCGCCAGGTTAAACAGTGTCTCTCCTTGTGTTTGAATTTAGTGCTTACAAAAAACGAATGATTATCTGAACAGAACTGTAGGAGACGGTCACCGTTGTCGGTTCGCTGGCACGGAATTCCGTATGTGCCACCGACATTCTTCTCAGATTGGCACAATTTCCCTACTTGAGCATTAAAGTCACCAGCTAAAACGACTATATCTGAGCGTTTAGCCTTTCGCAGCAAACTAGACAGCTTTTGGTAGAACTCATCCTTCGTTTCATCCGAACTGCAGTCAGTGGGGGCGTAGGCGGAGATTACGAAAAGGCATCGGCGAGTAGTGCACTGCTCTCTCCTTTTCACTGATTCGTTCAGACGGACAGCACACATACGGCTATCTACCGGGATCCAGTCAAGTAATGTCTTTTCTGCCCTAGTACTCAGAGCTATCCCAACACCAGCTAATCCTCGTGAGCTAGCTGTGGCATCTCCTGACACCCTCAAGGTGAATTTTGCAGATTCATCCTGTTGGCCAGGTGGGGTTAGGTGAATAACCACACTTGGGTCTTGTATGCGTGTTTCTGAAACACAACATACATCAATGGCTCGGGATGCCAGAGTCTTGGCTAGTGATGCCTGTTGTCCTATTTGGCAAAGTGTCCTAACATTAAATGTCCCTATATGAAATTGGTGACGTGGCTTTAGGAGGCTATCGATGGTGGTTTTTTGGCTCCCGTCGTTTTCAGTGCACACAGAGTGAAGATGAAGTGAAGAGCCATTAAGTAGAGGAGTTGCATTAGTAGAGGGAAGGCAAGATAATAGAGATGAAGATGAAGACAAAGGTGAGTGAGGATTAGAGAGGTTTCTTGTGCACTTCGGATTGTGAGGGCGATTGTTACTTCCCGGCTGCCCACACTGTGGAAGTTGGTTGCGTGACCGCAGAGCCCAGGGGACAACTGCTTGAGGCCGGTCACACACGGCCTGTTTTTGTTTGTTGTTTTTCATTTGGTGTGTCTCAGTAGCGTATTTATCACTTCTGCCCTGTGACACAGCAGCAGAAAGCGTGGTCGTTGTTAATCCGGGCCCCGACCGATCCGGCATGATATTTTGTGATTTATTTGAAGTCATGGCATTGGATTGGGTAGCTGCTTTTTGTCTAACCGCTATCCAAACAACCTTTCTTGCATGGTAGAACCTGCAGGAACATAAGTTCCAGCCAGTATAGCTTGTGGTGTTCAAGCCCGACCACCACGTCAAGGTAGCAGCATTCGGTCGGGAAATATTATGTAATGACTGTGAAGTTAATTACACAGATCAAACTATTTGATCAGAGTCAATTCGGTTATCAGAATTATCAGAAAATAGAAATTTAGCTAGACGCATAATGTTTGATCTTACTAAGTTAAATAATCTAGAAAAAAATAGTCTTGGCCATTGTATTACATTCACTTGTAGAATAGAATAGGCTGAAAGTAATGAAAAGTATTATATTTATGTAGAGGGGGAGATTAGTCATTGAATCTTTGTTCATCCGACCCACACAAACCTGTACTATGAAAATGATTCAAGGGCTATGCCGGATGTATGGAAAATCTGAATAAACAACAAGGGGGAAAGAAATATATATATATATATATATATAATAATATATATATAGCAAATTATGAAGACGTGCGAATATGCATTGATATGATTATGAGCAGTAAATTGTGCTTGAAACTTCATCCAGTTAATAATACCCTTATCACTCTTCCAGTGTTATATCAAATAAACTTCTGTAATATGGAATTGTTATTATTCTACCACAGTGCCGAAATTCTATTCTTACATTCATGAATTAATCAGCCTCATTTTGGCATACAGGTTCCTTGAACAGATTCTTCCATACTAACTAGAAGCTATTTATTTTGTGGTGGCTAGTACTGGGATCGAGAAAGCGTGTTTCATCAGTTCCTCAGTGTGAGATGGTGTTCGCAGTAAGATTTGAACCTAGTACTCATTGCTGCCTACTTCGATGTATTATCGACCACGCTGTAGTGAATGACATCATTGAATATGAATCTTGACTGTTTGCACCGCACCCAAGAAACACCAAAAATAAAGACAGCTAGTTTTAATAAATACTCATAATACAGTTGTTAACATTCAATTCAGATGTCTTTGGGGCAGATGTAATAAACTGGCATATTAAAGGTGTAAGTGAAGATGTTAGTATTTACGAGTTGATCACGGATTGATATCAGTTAGAGAACCATTGAAAACCCATCAGGGTGTACTGGACAGCTGTTTCATCCTAGTTTGGGAATCATCGGCACCCACTGGGGTTAAACTCGTAAAAACAAAACTAACCCTTACAAACCAAACTGTAGATGTTATTTTCAAAGTAACAAAAAATAGTTGTTGTGCAAGCAAATGAAAAAGGCGCAAAGTTAAAACTTAATCTATGAGAGAATGATATTTACAAATTACTAGTAAATCTAAATTAGTTTTGTGGCTGAAGTGAACATCTCCAATAGTAATGGGAATCTCAATAGATTAACATCAGCAAATACGCTACATACTTTACTTGCAAATATCCTAACTGTTATATATGGTGGAAATTGGATTTTTTTGTTGTTGTTGAAAAATTCAACGTATATTTCATACTTGTTCTTCTTTTTGTTACAAGCATTTACATTTGTGTATATGAGAAATGAAAGGAGTCTGCTGCCATTTTTATCATTAAGATATAAAATTTAGACACCAGTCTCATGTGATTTTGAGCTAACCAATCGTGATTCGCCTTCTTCTCCTCTTTCGTTTAAATCATATCTAATCTGTTTTAAAAAATTTACTGTACCCATTATCAACTTTCCAATTTTTATCGAGCTGGCTTTATTTAGTCTTGTTCTCTAATCAGTTTTTCTCCCCTTCCTGTCTTTATTATGCTCTCCTTTTAATTTGATTTTCATTTTGATATCAATAAAAAAAAATGTTGTATAGCAACCTCTACGTTGTCGCCATTGTCCTGATTGTAATCGTTGTGTCCTGAAATTTGACCATCATTGTCCATGGGTTGGTAATTGTATCGGAGAAAGGAATCATTCAGCATTTGTTGTATTTCTCTTCTGTCAAACTATTACAATTTGGTGGAGTATATATTTTTCTTGGTAAGTTAGATAGATATCTATTATTATTATTATTATTACTCAGCGATATATACGTTCATGTTGTTCTGTTTTAGAGTTAAAACAAAATGTTATTTGGTGGGGGGGGGGCGGTGACTAGCAGTGGAACACTGGATGCCCATTTCGTCCTAATTGGGACTCATCACTGTTATCCGTCGCACAAGAAGTGGTTCTCGTGATCCAAGCGGTCTAATCGATACTGCTTTGGGGTTTAAAACTATGCGTGCTGGGTTCCAGTGTCAGTGAGAACATTATCACTTACGATGGATTGCAGGTACATTCTGATGACGAGTCCTGAACGGGCTGAAACATGTTTCCTGGATTACACTGCTGGTCACCATCCATTACATAAAATTGATGCTATTCCTCAGACATTGTTGAAGTGTCTGTAGTAGGAGCTGAAATGTTAACAGAAGCTGAATACTTCTATTCATTCATTTAACAACAAAAAATGAAACTAATTCTTGATTATGATTTTTTATCTGTGCTTCTCTGTTGTTTGTATTCAATGTCTGCCTTATTTGACTACAAAAGTAGGAATGTTATAATTTCGTTGTTATGCTATGAGACAAAGTTACTATACATTTGTCTAGACTGTCAGATGATGGTGTAAGAAGGTCACACTGGATACGGATTGACTTTCAAGTAGATTGATTTTTATTTTACAGTATATATTTAATATTTGCTTGAAGAACATTAATACCAACTAAATAGGTATAGCGCGACCCCATCCAATGTCGTCGGCGGGACATCCATCCTCACACGTGACATCTGGATGGACCTCACTGGTCACGACTTCTCACTAGAACTCCAGGAAACTCCATCCTGTAGCAAGTCACTAGGGAGCATCAGATAAATTTTCTATAGTTTGATTTGTAAGGGTTAGTTTTGTTTTTACGAGTTGATCACGGATTGATATCAGTTAGAGAACCATTGGAAACCCATCAGATAGGAATGGACAGCTGTTTCATCCTAGTTTGGGAATCATTGGCAATACTCACTCATCACAGGTGGATTCGAACCCAGAGCCTTCCGGTTACAAGGCAAGCTCGTATACCATTCAGCCACTGGGACCTGATTCGATGGCCAATGAATTTTAACTTCTACCAATTCCCACCGACGAAATTGGTTGGGGTCGTGCTAAATCACGAGTTGGTAGAGGATGAAACAGCTGTCCAATACTCCCTGATGGTTTTTCAATGGTTCTCTAACTGATATCAATCCGTGATCAACTCGTAAAAACAAAACTAACCCTTACATACCATACTATAGAACATAAATAGGTATACACTTGAGATTTTCCAAAAATTACACACACCGATGGTATAGTGTTCATCAACTCACTTATTTTAAGCCATAGTATCATAATAAATAAGTTTACCATATTATATATAATCACGCGTTGATAACCTCTGTGAGGTAAATCTTATTCACTGCCTTCACGTGGCGTAACTGTTCCTCGCAAAAGTAAAAGGGCAAAGATAAACGTCTGGTGGATATGCAAACCTATTTAGGGGAGCTGGAAAACCCTAATTCCAAATCTATGCTGTACATAGCCTCCAGAATCTAAAAGAATCTGTTTTGATCACTGGAAGCCATGGGAAAGAAGCTCCTGAAACTTCTCCACAGTCTTCAAGTCAGCGCCTCGAGGAGGGGGGGAGGCGGTGGCCCCTGAAGGCAACCACCTTCTTCGGTCTAAGCGTCCAGACAGTATGCTAGCCTTTTAACAAACTATGAGTTTTTGTGTGGCACATCTCTTGGTGCTCATAATGCACTGAGTTGGTGTTTTAATTACAATACAGTGACATTAAGAATTATAGTTTAGTTGAACGCTATTCATTCTGGTCTATACTACTCCTTTATTAAATAAAGTCTTTCTTATATCTGTTTTAAAACAGTGTGTTTTATCAAGACAAGCAAAATTTTCTTAGCGAACAATTGTTTTCATTAACTTCTTCAGCTTCAGACTCTACAGTTATAATCCAATCAATATTAGAATACAAATAGCCGCCAGTAAAGGTAAATGAAAATTATATGAGAAACTGTATTGCGGTACAAAGTATAAGATGGAATAATAGTCAGTTAGTTAACATAATCAACTGAATACATATAAATTCTAACGCATTTTTATTTTTGATAATCTCTAATGTTATATGGTGATAACAACAGATTGGATAACCTATAGTATGTTTAATAATGAACTAATCTTCCTTCTTTTTTTTTTGGTGAATGTAAGATTTCAATTAATGCTGTAAAATTATATATTGCCTAATTTTATACTGAAAAGAATATTTATTTATTTACTTATTTATTTCAGGTGTTCATTAATTCAAACAACTGATTGGAGTGATTGGTTTCGTAGTAATTGTCTATACTACTTTTTTATAATTATACTAACAATATGTGGAATACCTGTAACTTTAATACTTGGATTTCATCTGTATTTGGCTTTGGTTAACAAAACTACCTGGGAGACAGTAGCACACGATCGGATCACATATTTACAAAGTTTAAAATCTGATGAAAATCCATTTAATCAGGTGAAATTTAAGTTTAAAAGTAGTATTGTACTTTTTCTGATTTATAATTAATGTTCTCTTCCCGTAGATATCAATTTTTTATTTTTTTAAATTTGTTATGAATAAAATGTTTTATATGATAAGTATTTACAACGATAGGTTAATGATAGAACGCTTGCCAGCCACTCGAAAGGTCAAAGTTCTCTTCCAAGCCACCGCAATCTGAAACCTCACCTAGTTTACTAGTCGATAGTAAGTCCAGGAAAGAGGGAAGGTTGAGCATGAGGTTAGCAATCCTGTCTCAGTTGGAAAACAACACAACTGTCACTGAAACTTCAGGAGCTTGAAACTCTATCTTCTACTCGGAATGCAAGGAATTTAGAAAAAAATCACTTCAGATCAGTATTTATTCATACTGTCTATGGAGCAGTTATTATTATTACTACTATTTAGTCCCTTTGGGTTCCGAGTGGGAAATATGGCTTTAAGCTGTGGAGCTTCAGCAGCGACGTTGTTTTTTTTACAGTGTGAGGTTACTAGCCTCATATACAACCTTCCCTCTCTTCCATGTTTACTAACGGCTTGGTAAGGTTTGGGGATGCGCCGGGTGGGAATCGAATCCTAACCTCTCATGTGGTTAGCCAGTACTCAATGATCGAAGCACAGACGCTCTGAATCATTGTTATACGTACCGTAACATTACTTTTGGGTGGAAATTTGTTATGAAATAGGAAAAGAGGAAGAGCATTAAGTTAGTCACATGTACATTTTTATTATAAACATTTTTGATTGTGTATGGTATAGTGAAAACTTCTAGAGCTTATAGTGTTACTATACAGACCATTTCTGAAATAGTTGTTTACATTTGAGAGGTGTAGTGGCAGTCCTATGAACTTGATTTGTCTGCGTACTCTAAGTAAACCGTGAGGTTAATCCTTATGATTGCAGGTGTGGTAATGTCTATTAAATATTTGAATAAAAGTGGGAAGAATGAAGATTTTTGGCGAACATCTGTTGTTCGAAGCAACTGACTGAGTAACTAAAGCATGCTTTAGTGTGATCATAAATGTTTGACAATTGTGCTTTCTGTGTTTTCTCAGACACCCATTCCAGTGAAATATGATACTGCCTGAAATCGTATTGATCTACTTTCACGTCAGGAAATATGACTGATGTCAGGCACTAATGAGTAAATCTCTGTATAAATGAATTTGAATACCTAGTCGTTACGTCTGCATCCAGGTTTGAAACCAGTTTCTGTCTTTCCTAGTTGTTGGTAGATGTTGAAAATTTAGATAGTTGGGAATTCACAGACCTGAACCCCCCTGCACCTGCCAAAGTTTACACAGCTAGGCAGTTTCATCAAACCCTCACATTGCATCGACACGAACGTGGTTATTGAGTAACATATCAATAATGTATCAATGTCATTCCAGCATCTTCCATTTTGTTCATTGTTGGTTAGTATTAGGGATTGTTTGAAAAAAAGTGAAGATATGAATTCATCATGACACGGGAGTGTGAAGTAAAGGATATTAGTTAGTTTTGGTTTCACTTCGTTTAGTGGCAACATAACTCCCATGGTGACATTTGAGAAACTATGCAACTCATTTTTACTCAGTAATGTTATTAGATATGACTTAGAGTCAAACCCATTGATTGTTATGCTTCAACTTCTTTGTTTCTTCTACTATCGGAAGTTCCTTTTGAGTGTACATTCTATTTAGACGCTTAACTGTTAGTCCTATTACTCCCTTCTCCTCCTCCTCAAATAGTTATATATTGTTTTTAAATAGTGTAATGTTTTTTGCGGGTGCTTTAAATTGCTTGTGTTTTTGATTAAATTTATACAGTGACATTGTATGTACGTCAATGGGTCTTTCAATATGTTAGAATACTCGCCAACCACGCCCCAAGTGGTTTGGGTTCGATTCATGGTTGAGTACTACTCCCTAAACTTCGCGCTTTGCCGGTCAGTGGTAAGCCCAGTTTAGTGGGAAGTTGGGGGTGTGTGAGGTTAGCAACCCTACCTCGTAAAAGTAATATTACTGCTACTGAAACTTGAAGTCCTATGCGCCCCACTAGAAACATAACTGGAGTAAAAGGAAGAAGGTGTTATCTTTTAGTGTATTATATGAATTAGTCTACGATGAATACCTGTGTAACGGCAAAAGATAAGAAAATTGGTAAAGGACTTTTTTATTGGGGGAAAACACATCATATTTACACATTTTCAATCACATTGAAAGTTGGCTGGGTCAGTAGACAAAAAACTGTTCTGGTTGGTTGGTGACTGGTCCGATGTTAGATGATGAGACGAAAAGTTGTCCAATGAGATCATTTCCGGAGTTTATTTGTAATGATTTGATTTGTTTTTTCAGTTTTGACCATGGATTAATATCAGTTAGCGAACCATTGAAAACCAGTAGGAAGTACTGGACAGCTGTCTCATCCTAGTTTGGGACTCTTCATCAGTACGCACCCACCGAGGTTTGAACCCAGGACCTGGTTATAAGGCGAGCTTGCGGGGATAATTCAGCTATTGGTACCTGACTCAATGACCCATGAATTCTAATCACGTCCACAACGTAAAGTAGATCCAAATTTAAGGAGTAAACGCTTCTCCCTCTACATCTATTGACTTAAAATGTTGATTTCAATTTTGATCACTTCCTATCAGTCTGTATCTATATACTACTGATAAATCTTGTTAGTAACACCCCCACCGCCGGTGTATCCAAATAAATAGGCTGAAGAAAGTTATACCTGATTCTTCATTTTCACTGGCTTATGTAACTTAATCTTTCTATCCTAATACAAATGGAGAGTAATTAGTTAGTGAAAGAATTGTAATTTGTGTGTTGAACAATCAGCGAAAACCCTGAAATCTTTGAAATATTCACTAACAGAAGTAGTATGCATAAACTCATATACATATGACTAAATCGTTACTGGGATATTTTTATGCAACTATAAGTTGCGTACATAAGCGTGTGCCGGTGGGATAGCGGTAGAATGCTCGCCAACCATGCCTCACATGATTCAGGGTTCGATCCCTGGCCAACACAGTCCTTTACTTCGCTGACACACTAATGAAACTAGTAAAGAGAGGAGGTTGGGCCTGAGGCTAGCAACTCTATCCCGTAAAAATAAACACCACTGCTACCGAAACTTCAAAGTTCTAGCTTGAAGCCGTATTTTCCACCGGGAATGTAATGGAATAAAACAATAATGAATAAAATGTAGTTCCATAAAGTGGAAACTTTGCATGCACAGATTAATTACCCTTAGTGTGTCGGCATCTCGTCAACCACATATATAATCTGGGAAATCAAAGTAAATAGTTATACCGCAAATTTACCATATTCTACTTTCTTTGAAGAAAGAAAATGTTGAACAACAATAATTATGAATAGTCATGGTACATGTGTGTCTATATAAGTGGTAATAAAAATTTGAAGAAAAAAAAGTATTATTGGAAATTGCTTCAATTAAAAAATCGAAGTTACTCAAAAATCAATCACTTTGATTATCCAATTTGTAAGTAGTCGATAAAACACCAACGAAATAAACTGGGATTCGTTACATAGTTTTTGTACATTGTTATTTAGGTTATTGTTAGATTAGTTTTTAATTGGAGGTTAGTATAATTATTACTACAGCATGTAACATATTTATTTGAATAAATTCAAATAGTTCTTTTTATTGCCCTCCAGTCATATATACTTAATTATGCATTCTATGTTTCAGTTATAATTGGCCCATTATAGTTTTAAGATTACTATTGTTATTATTATTAATAATACTATTATAAGTGGTAGTTATTAATTTCCACTTTAATCAAGATATAACTAATGCACTTTATTACTTAACTTTCATTATGCTATATACTACTGATTAATTGACACAAGTAGTTAAATGCCCACTTCTACAGTCAGTAGTTCTTGCTAGCCAAAGTGAAGTAATTTAAACACTGGATTGCCGTTCGTTCCGCTCGTTTGGGGTCGAGTTCATCAGCAGTGTACCCGGTTTGACTCATTTCAGTAATCCAAGTTAGTTCAAACTACTCGACTTCTGGCTAGTTAGTTACCTGAGCAAACTGATAATATGTTAAGTCAAATTAGCAATCTGCCATTTGTACAGTTCGAGAAAGTTAAATTTTCAAGTATTGGTTTTGTAGGGATTTTGTTGGATTGGTTGGAGGATTTCATCATGAGCTGACATCAGTTAGAGAACAATTGGAAAACCTGCAGGGAGTACTGGATAGATGTTTCGTCCTAGTTTTGGGACTCTTTAGTAGTACACACGCGCCACCTGGGTTCAAACCCAGGACCTTCTAGTTACAAGGCGAGCTCGTAGACTATTAAGCTACTGGGATTCGATCCAATGGCCCGTGAATTCCGCCTTCTGCCAGTTCACGACATAGCGCGACCACTAGCCAATGTCATTGGCGGCGACTATTTGTCCTCATACCCGACCCGCTGTATCCTACTGGTCACGGCCTTCCACTAGAATCCCAGGTTACTGCCTGAATAGAGCCAGTTGCTAGTGAGCATCAGATCACTACAGTTTTTTTTGGTAACCGAAATTATTCAGATATACAATATGTGAACTACTTTATAGCATAACTGGCAATCAAGAAAGCAAGCATAAATGCGTGTTGTCATGTACTGCTGATTGATTGACATGAGTGAGCTCAACCCTTGAAGAGTGCGGTGATTAGGTCACTTAAATCTGGTTAGCAATCACTACACTGCTTAGTTTGAGCTGTATCTAACTACTTATACCATTCAATTAGTAGTATGTGTCATCATGTGTCTATGCTTGCTTACTTGATTGGCATTTATGGTATTAGGCAGATGACAAATTGTTATCTGAATGTTTTCGATTTTTAAGGGAGAACTATGGTGAAATTTCATTTCGAACTGTGTAAGATTTACAAGTTGTGAATTTAATCCACTTGACTTTTAGTCAGTAGCTTCAGTGTTTGAATACCCCATCCACTCACTTACTTCAGTCTTGGAAACTGGGTAGTAAGTATTATCAACACTTACACGCAATAATTATATGGCTTATAGCCTGGTATTTGAAAGATATCTGTCCCGGCTAGTTGAGTTTACTCATTCGGCAGATGAAACAAAGAGACTTCGTAACAATAATCTGTTATTTAGAATTGGAGTATTTGAACTATTGAGTTTACTTTCTCACTTAGCAATATACAATATTTATTATGTTATTCTGCGCAAGATAAACTTTTCAATGATGGGTATTTTCATTATAATTATCTTTTTGGTGCCTAATTCTCTTAGTCACTAAATATTGTACTACAGAAGGTGTAAAAACTTGATTCCATCACTTTTGTTTTAAGTTGTATACTGGTATACAAATTTGTACCATAAAGCTATTAGCTCGTTTGTCCATCTCCATCTATGAGTTCGTCAGCAACTGTGCGCATATGTATATATTCATTGGCTTTGCTATGAATCGGGCCTATAAAGCATAACCATTCATGATACTACAAATAGTCAAATGATTTTCTGCCATATATATGGCTCAACTTTACAAGTTGATAATTGAGAAGAAAGTGACTCAATTGTACACACTTTGAATTGAGTACTTTCACCATTGAGTACTATATCATCATTTGAACACACCACGTGATGGGAAGAAAAATTCCAACTCACTTGTGATGCATGCCAAACCCTCGCCTTCCTTTCCGAGTAATGTTAACTAGCATAAAATAAAATTAGATTGAAAAAGCATTATGGATGGATGGTTGAGTGAACGCCTGGCATCATTCCATGTAATTACTGACTATTATTGGTGTGCGTGACCTACGTCTCGGGATCCTCGAATTGTTAGGAACCGATGGCGATATGACTTCAAGTGCTTCTGAATGACAAATATGCATCCATTGTTTATGAACTCTCAAATCGATTAAATCCTTATGGTTTTCCACGTACTTAGACTTTCATCTGTACATTTACGTTTATTCTTGTTCCTGTGAATTTTAATTTTTCTCTATCTTTCTCTGATATCACTACCAGCGGTAGAATTTTTGAAAGAGATAACTTCTCTCACATATTCACAAAGTATCCTTTCAACTATAGGAGACAACATGGATGAGGATTTCAAAACCAAACTGCCACAGAAGCGTAAAGAATATCTTCATCATTCTGAAATCGGTTTGGAAATCTTATGCACGAATTCAGTTTTTACACCAATTTTAAGTCAGTTAGTGTTTCTATATGGGTGAAAAACTTGTCTCACTTGTCGTGAAAAAAGAAGCATTTTAAACAGACTGTAGACTTTTATCAACAGCTGCCTTCGCTGGCTGCCTACTGAAGATCAGATGGCCAGTCAGAAAGAAGTGGAAACAAGAATTTCTGGGGAAAAAATCAATGCTGAACCTATTGCTCAACAAGTATTCGGAAGAAAGTATAAGATGATGGATGAGACTCATGCTGAGGAGACTGTTGAATGACATCTCGCGCAATGCAGGTCCGAACAGGAATTGATAAGTTGGGCTTGTTGAGAGAGTGTGTCATGGAGGAGATTAGGGACTATGGGTAATCGTGAGGCCAGCTTAATAGGACCACAGAGTGGATATATGCTTTTGAAGCGCTATATTCCACTCGGAATTCAAGTGAACAATAATAATAATAATTTATGTGGTAACACATGGAGTGTGGCAAATTAAACTGCCGCACTATTCTGCATAGTTGTCATTTGTTTGACTAACTTTGAAATCGTTTCTAGTATTCATCCCTAAGACTATTGATATTTGATTAAAAGATGATGATAATAATAATAAACAATATTTCTGTTGTTGTTTTTTCTTGTTTCCCTTTATGATATATAATATATAGGGTTACTTATGGAATTGTTATGCTTTTTGTTGTTCTCGTCATCCATTCGGTTGGGATCGAATTTATGCTAATACTACTGAAAAGTTTACACCAATCAATAAAAATGATACCAATGAGAATAACAATACAACGAGAAGAACAAATCTACCTGTTGTAAATGTTTCACCTAACAAAATCTGTGAATTATCCGTCAATCGAGGTGATCATATAAATCAGACTGTGTAATAGGTAGCATTAGTAGCAGTAGTAGTAGTAGTTGTTGTTGTACTAGTCATACATTTGTGCGTATGTGTCTACGGTGCATATATCTTGATATTTACCTACACTAACTGATCTGTCAAATGATAATAATAATAATAATAATACCAATGTCTAACTTTTATTTTTGTATATCTTCCCCTGTTATGTTTGCTTTCTCCTTTTGCGTTTATAGAGTTGCTTATTGTGCATATTTATTCCAATGGTTCATTGCTTTTCTATATTTTTTTACTACTTATATACTTATATATACACATATATTGGTCTGCCGGTGCAAATAAATTAATAACCACATACTATATATATATATATATGTTTATGAAATCCTTTATAGGTGATATTCATTTGTTTTATCAACTATCTTCTTTCTTTCTCTGTGTTATCTTCTTTTGTGTTGCATACTTGATTGAGAAAAAAACAATCAATAAAGTGAAAAGGTATGAATACGCATCAACTGCTTTTTCATTTGTTGGTTTGTTCCCTAGTCTTGCTTTATTTCGTGTGTGTGTGTGTATGTATGCGTGCTTATGTGAGTATTGGCACTTTCTAGTAGTTTTCATACACTCAAATTTGTTTTCGCCTTCTTGTCGGTATTCTTTTAAGTTTTATTTTAAAAAGAAATATGTCCCGTTGTTGTTGTTGCTACTGCTGCTGATGCTGCTATCTTGGTTGGTTATTGTTTCAGTTTCTGTTGTGAGTGTTGTTCACCCGTGTGTTGTTATCTTAAATCTTTCATTCATTCATTCTTCTTTCTTTTCATATCAACGAACAATAAAGATTACTATTATTTAATCAATAAATTCTGTTATATAACAAGGGGTGGTGTTTTTTTTTAAAAATATTTATTATTGTTATTATTCCTTCGGGTCACGAGTGGAACATAAGGTGGTGTCCGTAGCATTTCATCCTGGTCTCTACTCTAGTATTCACGATTGCCCGTAGGCTCCAATTCCTCACACAACCGTCTCCACTACACCGCCTCAAACCTACACTCAACTTGTGTATCAACCATTGAAAAATAAACACCACCACTGGATGTCAATTCCTTACTGATTTACAATGTTATTTCGCATACTTTTTACACAGATATCGAAGAAACTAGTTATTCCATTTGAATCAAATTCACAAATTACAATGCGCACAGTTCAATGTGAAATTTCACTGTAGTTTTCTTTAGAAATGGAAACTATTCAGATCATAGTATGTGATCTACTTGGTATCATAATTGGTAATCAAGAAATCAAGTATAAATTTACAGCGTCATATACTACTGATTGATTGATATGAGTAGTTACATAGTAGTAGTAAATAGCTATTACATTCGTTGGAAATATTCCACGAAAAGTGCTTCTAATTATTTATAATTCAAATAAATGTCAGGCAAAATTCTCAAGGCTTATAGGAAAGACAAAAAGAATAACTTTTTAATTTACAACTACTTTTCACCCAAAAAATATCACATAGTAAGTGGATAAAGAAATCTCGTGAAAAAAGGAATACAAGATTACAAGGCAACAACTTTGTATTTTCGTAATATAAAGCATTCATTATGCAGGATAAATCAAGCTCAATCAAAACCTCATCTCGTTATTATTGTTGTATCACTGTATTGAATAAATTAATCAACTACACGCGGAATGGATGAGGATGTAAAAGTCAGAATACACCGGAAAGACAAGGCAGAACTTAGCCACTCTGAAGTCGGTTTAGAAATCTTTTGCACTTCACAGCATATAGAAGTGAATTCTAATTTTTAACACCAATGTTAAATTAGTTCTTCCACATGGGTCAGAAACTTGGCGCCCACGTCATGAAGACTATTTCCAGCAGGTTTCTACAAACTTTTATCAGCTGCTGTTCTCGCTAGCTCCATACTAAATATCAGATGGTCAGGAAAAAATTGGCTGCAAGAAACTCTGGTAACGAGCCAGTCAAGAACCTATTGCTCAACAAATATGAATAATGATTAGTATTTATACATCGCTCGAGTGGAACCTGAATGGGAAACGACGAGTTGCCTGTAGGTCTGAAGGTGGCATAGAGGGGATCGTATGAGTAAGAGATAAATGATTGTGGATAGTCGTGGAGCCAGCTAAAAGAAACAGTGGAGAATCAGATGAGATCGAGATGTGGTGCTGACTCGTCCTATGTTCTACTAGGAACCTAAGGAAATTAAGATATATAATATCGAGGAATGTATTCTATCTCACCAGTCTAATTCTCTCCTTATATCAATGTACTCTGGTTTGAAATCAGAAAAGCGATCGATGCCTTCTTATATAGTTTATCAGATTTTCACGGGCTACTCACCGTCCAAACTTACATTCTAAGAAGATTGAAGCACGTTGTAGCTTGATAGAATTTGTGTTAGTATTCAACAACTTCCTCTAAGTATACAAAACCACTTCAACAATACCGTTTGGTAGCTATGGCTGGATTCAACATAGAACTTGGCACCGAAGTGCAGCAGTTCGAGTTGCCACGTTCCAAAGAGCACACAAACGTAGACAAGAAGATGAGTGAAGAGAATCAATAGAGTTTTGACAAGTATAGGAGTGAAACAGAATGAGTAATGGTAGAAAGGAATATGAAAGATTACAGAGACTGAATACATCTGCGTAAGCCATTGACAACGATTTTGAGCCATGTCACCTATTGTCTCCAGCCATTGATTCTTAGAGTCCCGAGGGCGCCCAACCCGGAAGTCTGCATCTCCCTACCTGACTCAGTTTAACTGTCAGGGATTTCATGGATTGATGCCATGTTTTTGTTTGGCCACCGCTTACTCTTTTCCAACCTGCACCTATATCAGCTAGTAATGCCCGTCAGGGTGGGGGAGGCGATGGTTAGGCATGCGCAGCACGTGACCTAGCCATCTCAATCTATGTAACTTTATAGCCTCTTCGATTGATTTTCCCTCTTCCCAACACTCTACGCCTAACGTCAACATTACTTACCTTATTATACCACCTAACGTGAGAAAGAGATCGTAGACATTCTAACAGTTTCTCTGGTATAAAATATGCACTGCATAACAAAATTAACTGACCAAACATTATTTATAATTACCTGAAAATCAATAAGAATATTTCCAGCAAAGTGAGATCAAAACTTCGTCTTCAAGAATCAATAGTGGACAAGACATGTTTCTGATAGACAATCCAATGTTAAGTTGTCACTCTAAGGCATAACCTTGATTCCACACAAACAAAATCACAGTCATAAAACAACATATCACTACACAAATAGCAAAGAGAAGCATTAAAAATAAGCATCAACCAAAAATAAGAGAAACAATAGTCATTAATTGGAAAGGAGATATAGAAATGTCAAAACGTTAAATATGCAGGTAACGGAAAAAGAGTAATTGTAAAATTAGTTGAAATTTTATTTTGATGAATACATATCCATAAGGAACCTATTAAAATATTTTCCTATTGTTCCTACATATTGGTTTACATATCCTTGCCTGTACTTCACCCTAGACCTTTACAAAATTAATGTTTGAATTTGTGGGAATTAATTGTTGGATTATTTTGAGTCCATATAGAATAGATATAGGCTTGGTAAAATTATTATTATTATTAGTAGTCTCATCGATTTTGGAGAAGTCTTGATATGTTTGGCGCGCAATTTATCCTTGTCATTAAATGTCAGATGATGTCATCGGATGGGGTTGCTAGCCTCATGCCCAACCTTTCCTCTTCACCAGCATTATTTCTGGCTTAGCGAGGTAAAGGAGTGCGTCGGCTGAGGATCGAACCCCGGACCATGTGCATGAGACTCTCCAATTTAAAGATAGATAGCGAAGTAGTTGAATGTGTTGACGCCTTCATTTACTTGCGAGGTTACATCAGCTCTAAGGAAATCATTACTGACGACATATCAGCCCCGTTAAGAAAGACTCCCTTGGTACTTGCTAACCAACTTGATCTTTGGCATAGACGTGATATCTGATTATCAATCAGAGGACGTGTATGTAGCTGGTCCTGTATTTTGTGACTGATACATAACTGTCGAAAGTGTAAGACTTGAAGAGGTTAGCTATCTCTGACCATAGATGTATCCCGTGTTAAGTGGAGGTATAATATGGTGGAGAGTAATACGGAGGATAGGCGTAGAGTGTGTAAGGTAACGAGAGAACAAGTCAGTCACTTAGGTTGTGAAGCTACATCGATTAGGATGGTTAGGATGCCTTGGATTAAATGTCAGAAGAAAGTCTCGCATAGATGATGCATGAAGTCTTTTACTGTTTGGTTTTACTTTCTTAGGGAGGTGTATACTGCTTAGCTGAGGTCATCGAGACCGTAAAAATCAATAGCTGAAGATTAATAGTGAGATGATTCAAAATAGTTCTCATCGGCACAAGGTGCATTCACTCTTAGTGATCTCGTAGATGTTTTCAATTCTCATTATTTGCCATTTTAGTATTCTTTCTCTTGAACATTTCCCTTTTGTTGTAGTTTCTTTGCATTTCTTTTTCTACTTACCTTTTTATGTACTTCTTGAAGTATTGTAGTTTGAATTGCTGCAATTTTTGTCCAAAGTTCTACATTGGAAACGCAGCCAGTTGGTCTTCAGCCTTGTGCTTATGCCTTTTTAAAAAGATGGTCACTGGAAGTCTTAAATTATTTACTGCAGTCTCTGTCTTCTCATACTGAAGTCAGCGGTGTTGAAATACCAATGTTTGATCAACTTCATATCCATGTTCACTTTGTTGTCTTGTCGAAGGGTAAAAATCTTTCTGTTGTGTTTCACTATAACCGATATAGTTAACAAACATGTGCATATTACGATCCTCCTGTGTGTTTCTACAAAGTTCTTGAATCAAGCAGCACAAAATAAGCGACTGAAGTGTGCTTAAAATCATTACTATGTCAATTTTGTCAGTGATAGAATTCGATTATATGGGATAAGAAGACATTCAAAGAGTATTTAGTTGATTTCATCTATATTTTAGGAGTGTTCATTGTAGGAATTCCTTGCCCGAAATTCTAGAATTTCAGCCATTTGTTGCCTCATCTTATTCATTGTGTGTGTGAATAGCAGTTACATAGTACCGTTTGGAATTCAATCGCATGGTACCGTCGATGTTGCTTCACGGCTGGAAACAGTATTAGGACCAATATAACGCACTGTCACTTCGTGTAATTTTAGTGACTATCCTTGTTCATCCAATACCAGGTCGTCTGTCATCAATCTAACTATCCTCAAATGCTTCTATTATGTAATTTCACGTGTGTTGCAAGCACTACACATAAAAAAGCAGCTTTTCTGTCACTCAATTTTAAACACACATTTGGAGTATTTTTGAAATTTCTTTAGTTTCCATAATGTGATTTTGTATTATTCTCTTGTATACTTTAATGTGTGCGTCGGTAGCACAGCGGTAAAATGCTCGCCAACCACGCATCACATGGTTCGGGGTTCGATCCCTGGCCGATGCACTCCTTTATCTCGCTAAGCCAGTAATAAGACCGGTAAAGAGAGAACGTTGGGCATGAGTCCAGCAAAGCCATCCCGTAAAAATAAGCAGCACTGCTACAGAAACTTCAAGCCTTATGTTCCACTGGGAACGTAAAGGAATAAGAATACCGGAACCTATCGCGTAACAAATATGCAGGAGAAAATTGAGATAAACTCGAAATACACTGTAGAGGTCAGTTTGTGACACCACGTGCCACGCTCTTGAGCGGAATCCGGATGGGAAACAATGGTTTGGGCTTTTGTTCTAGTGTGACATGGAGGTGATCGTATGAAGAGGAGATGAAAGATTAAGGACAATTGTGGAGCCAACTAAAAAAGAAGGAAATAAAATGGCGATGTGCTGTTTAAGCCCTATGATCCAATCAGAATCCAAAGAGATAAATTTAACTAATTATTTATGTAAGGAATTTTCACATCAAATATCTATCTTCAATTAACGCTGCATTTCCGTTCGTTATCATACCTAATTCGACGTATATCAGCATTTTAAATGTTTGCTGACTATTATGAATTCTCAAGAGTTGATTTATTTTTCAAGTTTGACCATGGATTGATTTCGGTTAGAGAACCATTGAAAACTAGCAAAGAGCACTGGACAGCCGTTTCGACCCAGTTTGAGAATCATCGGCAGTAAGCAGTCACCGCCAGGGTTTGAACCCACAACCTTCCGGCTACAAGGCAGGCTTGTAGAATTCATGCGCCATTGAGGCTTAGCCTGGTGGCTAACGGTCTACGTGTTTGCCTTGTAACCCGAAAGTAGTGGGTTGGAACCCTGGCGATAAAGTGCGTACTACCGATGAGTCCCAAACCGAGCCGAAAAAGCTGTTGATTACTCTCTACTGGTTTTCAGTAGTTCTCTAACTGATATCAATCCGTGGTCAAACTTAATATGAATTAACCGAAATAGTAAAATACATAATAATCTGTTATCACTACTTTTTTAGAATGAATGTATTGCCTAGTAAATAAGTGAATGATGTCATTCTTAAATGTTTCGTCGTAATGTTTACTTCTAGCATTATCATTATGCCGTTGATTTTCGTGGGAATTAATAATTATGATAATTAACTGAACTACGCATTAATCGTTATGGTGACAATTTATGTTAGTTTTGTTTACATTATCAAATTCTTGATAATATCGATCTTTGGTAACTTATGATTTAAGAGTTGTAATTATTTCAAGGATCAGTTAGTTTTCATTACTATTTGGTGGATGATGACTAGCAGTGGAATCCAGGATGTGTATATTATCCTGTCTGGGACTCATCAGCCGGATGCAGCTGTAATCCCCAGTGAGTGATGGTGTTCACTCTAAGACTCGTACCCAATACGCATCGTTTCAAACTCCAAGCCATTATCCACAAGAGCCACCTCTTGGGCAACAGGTATCAGATAGTTTCAGGTGACGAGGTCCAAAGAATACGAAATACGCCGCCTGGTTTCTTTTAACCAAATGATCATATTAATCCTCAGACATTGCTGAAGCTTCTGTACTAGGGGACAACATGTCAGTAATGGCCGACTATTTTGGTCTAATCAGTCAACGGGAACGAAAAAATTTACCTGAATAATCCTCATCCAGACGTTAATGAAAACAAAACACGTGGTTCAGCGAAGAGTCTCTCTTCGATGAACTAAGCGATATCACGAATTGGTAGAAGTTAGAATTCTTAGGTCAGTGAATCGGGTCCTAGTGGCTTAAAGGTCTATGAGCTCACCTTGTAACTGGAAGTTCCTGGGTTCTAACCCTAACGGTGACTGCGTACTGATGAAGAGTCCCAAACTAGGACGGAACAGCTGTCCATTACTCCCTGCTGGTTTTCCAGTGGTCCTCTAACTGATGTGAGCTCATGATGAAACCCTGCAACTAATCAATCAAATCCTTACAGACCAATACTTGAATTCATTCACTCAACTGAATATTCCCAATTATATGTACTTATTTTTGTTTGTGTGTGCACATTAGGTTAGGGATATTGCTTGTCAAGACATTTCAAAAATGTGATGAGTAATCAAGTTGTAACTAGGGTGTGAAAAGTGGTAAGAGGTTAATGGTGATGTGTTGTATGTTTTTTTTTATTCCTTCACGTTCCCCATGGAACATAGGGCTTCAAGCTAGAGGCTTGAAATTTCTGTAGCAATTTTTATTTTTACAGGATGGGGTTGCTAGCCTCATGCCCAACCTTTCCTCTTCACCAGTCTTATTACTGGATTGGTGAGGTAAAGGAGTGCATCGGCCGAGGATCGAACCTCGGACCATGTGCATGGTCAGCGAGCGTCCTAACCGCTATGCCACCGATGCACGTTGTATGTTAATCAACACATAAAATAAGTTGAATAAGCGTAATGCAATTACGTAATAAAATGACTAGTTTAATGAGTTGTGATTAGAATTAACATAGAAACAAAGGAGAATCTGGAATTATGTGAGAGTTCTAAAAATTACAAATGTTACAAGGAGTTAGAAAAAAAAACAAGCACACAAACATCAAGTCAGTAGAAGTCAACGTGGTTGTTACCATGATAGTAGAAGTGGTTGGATGATTTTCTTTTGTGTACATAACTCTGGTTTTTCCAACTGAATGGCTAGGGCTTCAGCAATACATAGGAGACGAAATAGTACTGCCTTTGGTAGCTTGTTCTTCACTTTCAAAAAGGCGTTTGTTGAGATAGAATGACCAGTGTTGACGAGATGTTCGATTATCTCACTCCTAATACAGTCACTATTACCTTTTTGTAGCCATGCGGGATAGTGTTCTTGAACCCTTTTGGATAGAGACAGGATACGCGTCGGATGACTGATGTACCTGGCTCCACAGCAACAGGTGAACTGATATATGCACATAGAAGTGGCCAGATGAGAGATCTTGTCCTTAAGGCTTCTGCAGATTAATGGACGAAGAATGTTCCTTTCAATGATGCTGAAATTCTTCTCTTCAGGATAACGTAAGCTAACTAAGCTAACTTATTTTTATTCATATCGGACAAACCTAATGTGCATACACATACAAAAATAAGTATATATAATTGTGATTGTACAGCTGAGTGAATGAATTCGCTGAAAAGAGTTTCTTCGCTGAACTGCATGTTTTGTTTTCATTAAAATTTTCCTCGACAAATTATTATTATCAAACTAATAATTCAACTACAGGGGGAACAGATGAAGATGTCAAAGTCAGAATCGGAAAGGCAAGATACGCCTTCATCAACCTGAAACCAGTTTGGAAATCTTCTGCACTAACTCAGAATAAAGATCAAGATTCGCATTTTCAACACAAATGTCAAGTCGGTCCTTCTATATGGGTCAGAAAATTGGCGTGTAACGCAAACGATTTCCAACAGGTTGTAGACTTTCATCAACAGCTGTCTTCGTTGGCTCCATACTGAAGATCAGATGGCCAGCCGGCTAGAAAGAATTAGTAACGAGAAACTCTGCAATGAAAAAAACCAACCAAGAGCCAATTGCTCAACAAATGTGTATAAGAAAGTGGAGATGGATCGGGCATACGTTGAGGAGGCCGTCGAATAACATCGCGCGCATTGCAGGCAATCGCTGAGTGGAATCCGAATGGGAAGCAACGAGTGGATCGTCGGTGCAAGGGTGACATGTAGGAGATTGTGTGGTGTAGAGGAGGTGAGAGATTATGGACAATCGTGTGGCTATCCAGCTGATGAGTACGGCAGAAAGTAGAAGAAAGTGAAGATGTTTTGTCGAAGCCCTATGTTCCACCCGGAACCCAACGGAATAATAATAATCTTTCTACAACGCCCTTCCCTTTCGGGTTCCACTCAAGGGCTTGTCTAGTGATTTCTTTTGCTGGTTGGTTCGCTCCCAGAGATCCTGTTGCTGATCTTTCTGGCCGGCCATCTGATCTTGAGTACTGAGCGAAGACAGCTGTTGATGAAGGTTGTAGTTTGTTTGATAGTATAGTAGCACTGACTTCACATTGGAGTTGAAAATCCGGATCTTATTTTTGATGCTAAGTGTTGTTGACCTCCACACAGACTTGAGAGTAGTGAAAGCTTGTCTTGCTTTTCCGATCCTTGCTTTGATATCCTCGTCAGTTCCGCCCTGTAGTTGAAACGATGCTTCCCAGGTAGTTAAAAGAGGTTGTTTCCTTCAGGTTCCTTCCATTTATGCTGTTTGTCTGTTTTTCTTTTCTGTCGCTTATCCAGTCTACTGCAATCAGAAAATCATTGGCGATAGTAGGCAGCCTGTCTTATTCTCATATTATTATTATAATTCCCACCGAGACATAAAACAAAAATTTCAACGAAGGGAACTCTTTTTTCAATGACATCATTTACATTCATGTACAATCGTGTTTATATATGAATTACATTAGACAGTAACAATTAGTTTTATTGAGAGCATGTGCGTGTGTGTGTTAATATTTGACAGTGAGTGTAAATACCAAAGTGCAATAATATTGATACACTTCATAAATTTTGGCAGCGTTATTCGAAGATAAAGTTTTTCCGGGAATGTAATATATTTTTGCTCAATGCATTTCGAACAATCTGCTTTTATTGATACAGTCATGGCCACTTAGGGAGTATCGTAGAGGCGATAGCTATCCGTTAACTTAACCACCCCCTTTTGTTTATGAAAACCATCTATTAGTACTCTTAATTTACCTTGTTAATTCTTATCTGATTATATTACTTAGAGTAGTGTTAATTATTATCCGTAACATGCTTAAATCTTTTATCATTTTGTTTATATTAATTGGTCTTTCATTTTTCCTCGAAATTAATTTGACAAGTAAATGTGTGCAATCAGATTGTTCGAAATGTATTGAGCAAATATATTACGTGTTTGACAGGAACTTTATATCTGAATAACTATCCAGATATTGGTGTAGATTGTTATGGATCACAAATAGATTTAACGTATGAATGAATAAAGAAAGGTCAACACTAAGTTCAGTAGACATACGTAAATAGATGATAGGAAGATTAAGTAAATTCGGAAATGTGAATTTATCGTGTTCAAATGCAATTAGATTAGAAAATCAGATGAGTGATTCGAAGGTGGGGAGCCTGAGTGTAAACGTCAGGCAACCATACTGTGGTGAGAGCTGGCTGCTAGCCAAAGTTGGTAGACAGCAATTGACGTCAGTGTTTATATCCCCAATATTGGTGGTGAGAAAATGAGAACAAAGGCTTTGCGTAGGCGGGTACAGTTAGCATATGGATGATCTGACACAGCCACAAAGAGATGCAAGGTTAACTTTCTGTGAGAAACAACCAATCAAAAGACTGTATTTTCTACTAACAATAATCTACAATAATGTACATTGAAATCTATAAATATGTGTTGATTTTCCTTAATAAAGGATCTGTTGCCTGGCCCTTGTCTTCTGTTGTTACAATACAACCGGAGAAGTATCACTTAGAAGAAGTCTCAAAAGCTGTCCCAGCTTTAAAACAAATCGAAAGATGCCTCATCCATTGTCTGTAAAGGCAGGTTTAGTTAAGTGTCTAGCAAACCTGGCAATAGCACCAAGTAGTACAACAAAAAACCTAAACGATGAAATGAAACAGATAGTAGAAGCGCTGGTGTTAAATAATTATCCTATAAAATAAATTCATAAAGAAGATGATAAAAGGTGAAAAGTAAAATAAAAATAATGGTGAAACTAATAATGATAACATGAACAAGGAAGGATATAAGGCATCTACAGTTTTACCATATACGGAGGGGACATCTTAGTCTCTACATAGGATTCTTAATAAAGTAGGAATTAGGGTGGCATTCAAACCTACAAACTCACTCAGAGACAAGTTCTATAGGCTGAAGGACCCAGTGGACCCAATTAAACAAAATAATATAATTTACAAAATACCTCTCAATGACTGTGAGTTAAGTCAACTACATAGGTCAAACTAGTAGATCGAGGGTAGTGAGATTATCAGAACATAAGAATTTAGCTAAGGTTAGAATGATTGATCCCACGAAGATATGTAATTTAGAAAAAAAAGCTCAGCAATTGCACTGCATGCGATAACGCGCAACCCCACAATAGGGTGGGCAGAGTTCAAATTCTAAAAAGTAATATAGGTGGATCAAGAGAGAGATTGATTACTGAATCCTTGTTCATCGAGTCTACACCCAACATATGCAACAGAAGTGACTCAGAGCACATACCAGAGACATGGAAGATATTATTACCAGTCAAATCGGAGGATGATAAATAATGTTAAAATGTATTCAATTCGCATTATTACATTCTAAAAAGTTATTTATTTTAATACAAAAACATCTTATTTCCCATATGATTGTATTTGATTGATAACACTAATGTTATTTCCGAATGTACTTTATCTTATATTGATTTTATTCAAATGTCTAATCAATTTTACTCATGTATATAAATGAAGCAAGAAAGTTGTGTGAGTGACTTGATATGATTATGAGTAGTAATAATTTGTGCTCGAAAGGTCATCAGTTAATATTACTGGGTAACACTGTGTGACTTATCAAAATAAAATCTTATCCATAATGGAGTTATACTCTACCACAGTGCCCAAGTTTTATCCTTATATCAACAAACTGGTGTTTTTTATAAATGATGATTTAATTGGATTAACTTCCTTCTACCTACGTATAAGTGATTACAGTCAACCTGACAGTATTACATCAGCAATGCTTAAAAGCTATTACCTTAATCAAAAAGCCGACTGTATTAGAGTAGATCACGTGAGAAGACATATGCGTTGGTGGCATAGAGGTTAGGACGCTCGCCGACCATGCACGTGGTCCGGGGTTCGATCCCCACCCGACGCACTCCTTTACCCCACCTAGCCTGAAATAATGCTGGTGAAGAAGAAAGGTTGGGCATGAGGCTCGCAACCCCATCCTGTAAAATAAACACTGCTACAGAAACTTCAAACCTCTAGCTTGAAGCCCTATGTTTCACTGGGGAACGTGAAGGAAAAAAAACGTGAGAAGACAGAAAAGGACGTAAACGAAAAAAAAATTCTCTAGAGCTGAATATCTCCATCATTTCAAAATTCGTGGAAGTATCGTGTGTTCTAAGAAGTCTCATATTCTCATTTAATCGACCATTCTATTTGCTACATTTTTAATATTACTGATTTACTGTAGCTGAATTGAAAAGGTAAGTGGACACGTAATTCACAATGTAATTTTAACATTTCTTGTAAGAAAATGTTTCATTGACCTGATAAACCACTAGCAGTGGAGAATACCTTTTTTTGTACATGGCATACCACTTTTAACTATATATATAATATTAGATATAGCCCATATAATGTCATGAAGTTCGATTATCTGATGAAGCGACTTCAGTTAGAGGAAAATTGAAAATTAAGGAGACTTGAACTGCTATTTTCCCTTAGTTTTGGATTCTTCACCAGTACTGACCGGTGATTCCATTCAGGACCATCAGGCTACAAAGTCATCCCGTTGTCCATTCAATCGCCTAGTTGGATTCCAATGACCCATAAATTCTCTTCATTTCTCCTTGTGAGATCAGTCTGTTTCATGTAAATCCTTCAATAAAAGTTTTTTTACAGGATTTTCATCATGAGCTGACATTAGTTAGAGAACCATTAGAAAACCTGGGAGTACTCGACAGCTGTTTTGTCCTAGTGTGGGACTCTTCATCAGTACGCACCCACCGAGATTCGAACCCAAGACCTTCTCGTTACAAGGCGAGCTTGTATACCATTAAGCCACTGGGACCCGATCCAATGGCCCATGAATTCTAACTTCTGCCAATTCACAACATAGCGCGCCCCCTAGCCATTGTCTTCGGCGAGTATTTGTCCCCACACCCGACCTGCTGCACCCTACTGGTCACGACTTCTCACTAGAACCCCAGGTAACTACCTACCTGAATAGGGCAAGTCGCTAGTGAGCATCTCATTGATATTCAAGTATTGGTTTGAATTCAATGAGGAGCGAAAGCTGCACAAAAAGAAACTTACGAAAAGTCTCCGCAAGGACCGTGAACAGTGGTGGTTGACAAAGGCGAAAGAGATGGAAAAAGCATCGGCGATAGGCAACACCAGACAACTATTCAGGCTTATCAGGGAAACAGGTGGTGAAAGGCAAATGATAAGCGAAACAATCTCCGAGAAAAATGGCACCATAATTAGCTCCCAGGATAGACGTCTGGAGCGCTGGAAAGAACACTATGAAGAGCAGTTTAATTGGCCCACAGCCACACTTAACCTGCCGGACATCCAACACCTCCCTGAATGGGAGATAGACACAGGTCCTCCGTCCTTAACTGAGGTTACTAAAGCTGTCACCAATCTGAAGCTAGGCAAAGCAGCGGGACCTGATTTATTGACTCCAGAGGTATTTAAGTACGGAGGAGACAGTTTACTGTCTGCGTTAACGGAGGTTCTAGGCAGCGTCTGGCAATCAGGGGAAGTCCCATCGGGTTGGTGTAAGTCACTGATCATCCCGATATACAAGAAGGGGGACAAGTCTTCTTGTGATAATCACAGAGGGATTAGCTTGACTAATATAGTATCTAAAATCCTAGGCTCAATAATACTGCGTAGACTAAGTGGTGCTCGGGAGACACAAACACGAGAAAACCAGGCAGGTTTTAGGCCAGGAAGAGGGTGTATTGATCACATCTTCACCCTTCGACAGATTCTAGAACATAGGCATTCCTACCGGCGTCCGACAATCATTATATTTCTTGACCTAAAGGCGGCATTCGATTCTGTCGACCGGGAGGTTCTCTGGCGATGCTTGGCTGTAAAGGGAATGCCAAGAAAATACATTGCACTGATTAAGGCACTCTACTCATACTCATGCAGCCAGGTGAGGGCTTATGGCGAGTTGTCATCTGAAGTGGTGACGACTAGTGGCGTCCGTCAAGGATGCCCATTATCCCCATTCCTATTCAATTTCATCATAGACGTACTAATGGATTTAACCCTATCACACTTCAGCGACTCAGGGATTGACTTGCTACCAGGGAATAATCTCGTTGACTTAGAATATGCGGACGATATAGTCCTTCTAGGCGAGGACTCTGACAAAATGCAGAGTCTACTGAACACCCTGAGCAACAATCTTCGTATGTTTGGCATGCGATTCGCCCCTATAAAATGTAAGATGATGCTGCAGGATTGGACTTCATCGACCCCTAGATTAGAAATAGGAAGTGAAGTGGTAGAACACGTTGACCGCTTCAATTACTTGGGAAGTACCATCAGCCCCAACGGGTTGATCTCAGACGAAATTTCAGCACGAATACAGAGGGCTAGGTTCGCATATGCCAGTTTTCGCCGTCTCTGGCGTAGACGCGATATCCGACTATCGACCAAAGGGCGTGTGTACTGCTCAACAGTCCGCTCCGTCCTCCTTTATGGCTGTGAGACCTGGCCATTGAGAGCAGAAGACATGAAAAGATTAGCTGTCTTCGATCATAGGTGTCTGCGTTCTATCTCCCGCGTGAAGTGGTATAATAAGGTGAGCAATATTGAGGTTAGGCGTCGAGTGCTAGGTAAGGTGGGGAAATCAATCGACGAAACGGTGAAATTACTTCGACCGAGATGGTTAGGACATGTGCTACGTATGCCTAGTCATCGCCTTCCTCGACGGGCAATGTTAGCTGATATAGGGCCAGGCTGGAAAAGAGCTAGCGGCGGTCAAACGAAAACATGGCACCAATCAATGAAATCTACAACAGTTAATCTAAGCCACGTAGGAAGATGTAGACTTCCTGACTGGTTGGGGTCCTCGGGACGGTAAAAACCAATGGTTGGAAACAATTGGTGACATGGCTCAAAATCGTTCTCAGTGGCGCAGATGCATCCACTCCTTGTGACTTATGATTTCCGATGAAACTGTTCGTTCTTCGTTATTACTATTCCTTTGTCTCACACCTCTGTTTACTGTTTCCATTATGCATTTCTTCTACTTCCTTCTCTTGCTTTGCGTGCTACATAGATTGTGGCGACTTGAACTGCCGCACATATGTGCAAAGTTCTATGTCGAAAACCGACCGACCGACCGATTGGTTTGCAGGGATTTGATTGGTTACAGGATTTTCATCATGAGCTGACATTAGTTTTTTTTGTCTAAATAAATCATTGATTGTCAAACAAAGAAGTGGTAATATCGATTCACCTGTAAACCTTCAGATATTTATCAGTGAACATGTGCATTTTGTTTATATTCACTTAGAATGACGACTATAAATTCTGTTAGTAGTGTGGTGTGTGCTACTGACAACAATTTGTAAGTAGTATGTTGTCTGCGCATGATATCTGCTTCAAGAAGTTTGGATATCAGAGGAATAGATCGAATGACGAAGAGGAGAAATGAAAGATTTTTATGCGATAACATAGAAAGCATGTATAGAAGACAAAAGAAGTACGATACGGAGAATATGTGAAAATGGTGATTTCAATCTAAAGTGCTTATATATTTTGCCATATCTAAATAATTGTGCTACCAATACCACTATGGTATTCTACTGTTATGGTCGCTCAATAATGACTGAACAAAGTGTTCACATATTTTCAAACTGTTTATATTATCAACTGATGTAGTTTGTTAGTTTGTATAAAGACAAAAAGAAAGTGTTACGCAATCTGAACACTGAATAGTAGGTAGTATTTACTTGAGAGAAAGGAACACATACACGTCTAAAGTTATTTTATCATTCAATGTGTTTGCGTGTCTGTGTGTGTGTGTTTTGTTTGCAAATATCATTAAGAGTAGAAGAAATCGCTCATTACTAAACTATGCGTTACATATATTCATATATTCCAAACTAGTGTTCATATGCCCTGTAATAATCAATAAAGTTGAGCGAAAGTGTTGTTAGTTTATTGGATTCCAATCAATAGGTCTTCTTTTGTGTATATAGACTTAAAGTTAGATACAGTAGGTTCTAAGGTGTATACTACTTATTGTTACTGAGTAGGTAGACGTAACTCACGTCAAACATTTATGCTTGCCAGATAGATCATGGTGATCTTAACACCTGTTCAGAGCTACTTTCATCAATTCAAAGATACGAGTCAATTCAAACCACACGATTCCCAGTTAGCCACAAATAGCTCAAATAACACGCAGAATCAAGTTCGTTATCTATAAGAAAGGAAGCTTTAGTGGTTTCTCACCTCGAACTATGTGGTATGCAAATGATGAATTTGACTCTTTATATTAGATAGCCAGAACTTAAGTGGTTTCAGCTGGTTTTGATCTCTGAGCTGAATCACATGGTTGATAAGCAAGGCCCTAAATGAGTATAACGACTGTCTACTGTTTAATTCACTTCAAGCAAGTAGGGGGAGTGAGTTAGATTTACCCGTTTCTGTGTACGCATATGTCATATTGTTTAATCATCAGTTTTTCTCATAGCAGCTTGTGTAACTGTAAATTTCAGCAAGTACAACTATCCCTACTTATTGCACCGTCCTCTTTTCAAACAGTACACCTACCAGAATACATTGCATTCTTGTCAGTAATAACTTCTAAATCATTAATGTCATGTAATTTAGAAATATTTTTGAGATATGTTATAACAAATGGTAAAAGTAACCCTAAAAACAAAGCATTTAAACATAAGCACAAACACACATGCACAGTATTATAACTATCATTATGAACTATGGTAGTTACAAGCTAATGAAGTTTATTCATTGTATTATCGATTGATAAATTTTAGTAATATAATGAGGGTGAAAAATTATTGGTTACAGGATTTCATCATGAGCTGACATTGGTTATTGTTGTTTTCAATGGAAGACGATTAATGACCTCTCTTTCTCTTGCTCTTGTGCGTGTCACATATAAATACATACCTACATACGCACACACACACACACGCATAAATTCAATATTTTATTCCAAGTTGTCATTACAAAGTTTATTAGTGTTTGGATGTCCGAGGGTTGTCAATTAAGAACTGCTACGCACACACCAGTTTCTTCACTTTCGTAAAAGAATACAAATGGAAAATGTTATGTTATGTTTGGAGTGTAGGAATGAATCAACCATTGGGACAACGAATGGTGTCTCCTTCATCCTTGTTGTCCAGGATATTTAGTATAAAAAATATAAGGTCACACTTGAATAAGTATACAGCGTTTAAATTAATTCAGCACACATGCATGAACTTATAATATATATATCATCCAAGTATGATTTTAAAATGTCTCAAGAAACAAGGTCATTAAATTTTTGTTGTTTTAATTATTTCAATCGTTAATATTTTCGCTCTAGAAAGAAGAAACTAATAAATAATAAAAAGATAGATATATTCTTAATAGAATTTTTAAAAAGTTATGCTTATTATAATTAGATGAAACCAATTTTTGTATAGGTTTATGGAGAAAAGATACCCATGTTCATATTGTATTCACAACAGACAATGTTAAAATGTTTATTTAATCAACACTTTTGATTTTCATCCTGTTCATTTGGTTTTCCCCCTTGAAAAACTCCAATGATCAGTAGATATATCCGTATCAGGGATCATTTGAATCAGTATTATGTAGACTGAAGTACATACTGTGAATGCTTTCCATGCCAACAACTCAATAAACAATGCTGGTAAGGCATTCACATTAGTATGTCTGTCTGTCTGGATTCAACATAGAACTTGGCACCGAAGTGTGGCAGTTCGAGTTGCCACGTTCCAAATAGCACACAAAGGTAGACCGGAAAATGAGTGAAGAGAATCAATAGAGTTTTGACAAGTATAAGAGTGAAACAGAATGAGTAATGGTAGAAAGGAATATGAAAGTTTACAGAGACTGAATACATCTGCGTAAGCCACTGACAACGATTTTGAGCCATGTCACCTAGTGTCTCCAGCCATTGATTCTTAGAGTCCCGAGGGCGGCCCCAACCCGGAAGTCTGCATCTCCCTACCTGACTCAGTTTAACTGTCAGGGATTTCATGGATTGATGCCATGTTTTTGTTTGGCCACCGCTTGCTCTTTTCCAACCTGCACCTATATCAGCTAGTAATGCCCGTCGGGGTGGGGGAGGCGATGGTTAGGCATGCGCAGCACGTGACCTAGCCATCTCAATCTATGTAACTTTATAGCCTCTTCGATTGATTTTCCCTCTTTGCCCAACACTCTACGCCTAATGTCAACATTACTTACCTTATTATACCACCTAACGTGAGAGAGAGATCGTAAACATCTATGATCGAAAACAGACAACCTTTTCATGTCATCAACTCTTATTGGCCATGTTTCAGAGCCATAGAGAAGGACGGAGCGAACTGCTGATCAGTACACACGTCCCTTGGTTGATAGCTGGATGTCACGCCTACGCCAGTGACGGTGTATCAATGTAGGTGAATGAGAAACCAGCCTCTTAAACAGAATCTGATTATGTTGAGCCGGTAAAATGAAAGAAAAGGGAGAGAGAGATATTACTAATTAATAATACAAGAACTATTTTAGTGAATATCATATTTGTTAATCATACTGTCTGCCAGTTGTTTCAAAGAAACTGATTGGTTAATGTAACATGATAGTGTGAAGAGGATGCGGTCTACTGATAAAATCTCCTGCATTGTTTGTATCATGTTACCAATAGTATTTCTAATAATAAGATCACAATCTTTAAAATGTTAAATAATTGTGTTCGTCTTGTCTGTTAGCTGACTCATTGTGTAAGAAATCAATCCCTCTTTGTTAATGAAATGAAATTTCAGGGAAGGTGTTCGATTTCTGGGACCGCCTAGCACTAGAAGCCCTGACAAAGTCCCGACAGTACTAAGAGATTAGACAATAATGGCGCTGATTACTCCTGAATGACCGGTCAACAGAATTCCACTGAAGTTATCATCACTATCAGTTAGGCATTCACATTCGTATTCAGTGTCACTTTGATGTAGTGGTGAAGATACCGAAACAACAAGAAGTACCAATCACCATCAATCAACACGAGAAGTCTAAAGGAAGTCGTCGATTCCACTAGTCCGACATAAGCAACATCGTCTCAGCTGCATCCGGGCACAGATGAGAATGTCAAAGGCAGAAACGGCAAAAGCAAAACAGGAGTTTAGTACTCTGAAATCACTGTGAAAGTCTACCGCACTCAGTATGAAGTAAAACATCTGAATTCTTTTTAACACTAATGTCAATTCAGTGCTTCTGCATGCTTTAGAGACTTAGCACTTGTCACGAAAAGCCTCTCCAGCAGATTACCGCACACTTTCATTAACAGCTGCTTCTACGGTGGTGTCTGCTGAAGATTAGATGGACGGTCAGAAAAGGTAAGAAACAAGACATTATGACAACAAACTAAACAATAACCTGTTGCCCAATGGATATGGCGTAGGGAATGGAGATGGATTAGACGTATGCCGAGATAATTGGTGAATGACATCACACGCCAAACAGCTCTTCAGTCGAAACATGAGTAGGTACCGACATGTTGGGCATGGGTCCGAGGTTCACATGGAAGATATGGTATGAGGAGGAAATTAAACTTTGTAAGCATTCGTAGAGGCAGCTAGAGAGGCTTCGTGTGCTTTTGGAAGCGTGTGGGCGGTTGTTACTTCCCGGCTGCCCACACCGTGGAAGTTGGTTGGGTCTTCGGGTACCTGAAATAGAGAAGAGGTTAGTGTTGCGTGACCTCAGAGCCCAGGGGACAACTGCTTGAGGCCGGTCACACGCGGCATGTTTTTTTTTGTTTGGTGTGTCTCAGTAGCGTATTTATCACTTCTGCCCTGTGACATGGCAGCAGAAAGCGCAGTCGTTGTTAATCCCGGCCCCGACCGATCCGGCATGATATTTTGTGGATTTATTTGAATCATAGTGTAGGATTGGGTAGCTGCTTTTTGTCTAACTGCTACCCAAACAACCTTTCTGGCATGGTAGGACCTACAGGGACATACGTCCCAGCCAGTATAGCTCGTTGGGTCATTGCGATATGCAAGCCCGACCACCACGTCAAGGTAGCAGCTATCGGCCGGGAGCTAAAGAAGAACCGAGTGAAATGGTGATGTGCTGTTGAAGCCCAATGTTCCAGTTAGATCCTAAGGGTATAATTATAAATAGTAAGGGTGTAGTGTCATACAGGTGGTTATAAGACATTCCTGTGGGTTATATAATTCTTTGTTATCTATACCGACAAACTGTCCACTAAAATCAGAGAGAGGAAGAATAAGCATGATGCGCAATTTTTTCAAATCATCATTTCTTTCATGACCGACTTTCTGCAAAATATGACCGACTGCTTATTTTATTCCTTTTTGATTTACCAGGAAGTTACGTGCACACACACACACACACAATAAAAACAGTTTTCGGAAACTAGTTTTCAGAATAAACATTATTTGATCGCATGTTATCTTTGAATCTCGTCTTTTTTTTTCTTCTTCTGTGAAACTCTGAATCTTTTATCTTTTTTATCTCATGGATTTGTCTCTTATATAGGTAGTTAGATATGCATTAACCACTGTAGATTTCAGGGGAAATGTTCTAAAATAGAACTTTAATATTGAAGATTGGTTTAGGTTTTCTACTCCGATTTTGCTGAAAACAATATTCATTCTTGTTCATAAAGCGAAATAAAATGAGAGAAAAACATAAACAAAACGAAAATTATCTAATAACGATATGCATTTATCATGAGGTTTTTATTTTAATGAAAACAAAAAATATATAATCAGTTTGCATGACAATATGTGCTAAATTAAGTTAAAGTAATAATGAATTCTGTCTATTTTAACATTATTATTTTTTTTTTAGTGGATGGGAAATAAAAGAAATTGAATTTTAGAAGAAATTTAGACATAGATCTCTTTTATTTGTTCTTAATTCAATTTTGATTTTTTGTTGTTGTTGATTGATTGATTGAACTGATATGTTCAGCCTTTGTTGATAACATGTCGGCTCCTAGTTTGGACGCTTTGACGATGTTTGGGGATTAACTCGCAGAAATTTTGGTGAGTGATGATTAGCAGTGGAATCCAGGATGCTCAGTTCGTCCTACTTGGGACTCGTTAGCTGCGCGTACCTGCATTCCCACTCTGTGGGTCCAAGCAATCAACGGGAAAGTGCCAAGTGAATTAAATAATAACCAATACGCGTTGCACAAGAGGTGGATGTTGTGACCCAAGTGATCTAGTTGAGAATGCTCTGGCGTTTGAAAGTACGCGTATTGGGTTCGAGCCACAGTGAGAACACCTTTACTCTCTTGGCAATGCATCTACATCCAGTTGACAAGTCCCAAATAGAATGAAATACGCATCCCCTGCCAGTCACCATCCATCAAAATTACTCCAATAGATCTCTTTTCATGATTGCTGAGTTTTGAACCCTGACTGATTACTGTGATTGCTCTGATTTCTTTGATTTATACTGCATTTTAAATAACTGACAAGATTCGTAACTCACATGAACTTTCTTGGTTTTTTTTTCCAATCTCCAAACTGGATGGTTCAGTTGCGAAGCTTTCATTGTCTTTATGGACAACATCTTCATCTGTAACTTCAGTGTGAAATGAGTGTTTCTGAAATTCTCTGTGAATGATGTTACTGTCTCTTCTGATGATCTTGACTGTTATCAGTTGTCTTCACTGGTTTTCTCTATCCTTATGTTAACTTGTGATTATATAGGCCAAAAAGTTGTTGACATGATATTTGATATTTTGCGCGTGTAACTTATTCGTTATTAGTTAATAAATTTCGTCTACGTCAACAATGTCTGTTGAATGAACCCTGATCCGAGCCTAGGTTTCTAGGAATTCTTCTGGACTACTGTTTATGTACTCTGTGTGTAGGATTTTCACACTTTCTCTAATGAACTGATGCCTATAGTTCTCTACATGGATTGATCCGAATGAATGCATGGTATGTCTTTTGTTGGCTAGTCTAAGAGAACTTCCACTTTCATGGAAGTTGGTGATGTTGATCTTGTCTTGTTTTGCCATGGTATATTTCAGTCTCCATAGCACTGAATAAAATGACTGTTGTTTTATGTGCGATATCTTTTCCAAAACAGTTTCATTATTCTAGCAATGATTCAGAAATATTCTTCATGCAGGATAGATTTTTTTGTGGTTTCCACAGACCGACACTTTACAGCTTATATTATCTTTCAACTCATAAGAAAAATTGTAGTTTCAAAATCAGGTAATTGGCGTGAACACCTTCACAAATGGTTGACTCTGGACATGATTAGCTGTTTGCCTACTCATAATGTTTTTGTCTGGATACACAGTTTGATTTACCACCCTGCTAGTTTAAACTCGAAAATCATTGTCATTTTTCTGTGTTTTTCATTGGCTAGTGTATTCGGCAAATTGCAAGTGATCCCGATAATTACCAATCAGAGATCCAAGGATTACGCGGTATTCTTTCTGTTTCTGTCACATCAGATTCATACATGTGTCCTTTCCAGTATATGTTAACATTTGAACACATTGGTTAATTAAAAGGAATTCCTTATGTGACGCTTAACTGGTAAAAGAACCGTTATTTAGTCTGATGTACTGCACATCATGGTTTCTTCAGTTGATCTTCTGAATTATATTAGGTTTATTTTCCCTCGGTATTATCCTCACACAAAATGTTTATGATGGCCTCAGTATTCGAGATGCAATTATCATGCATAGTAAAAATGTGCTTCTGTTGTCTTCAGAATATGATAAATCTGTTAAATGTTCTGAAAAATGTTTACATCCTATAAATTGTTCAATATATCTATATTCTATTATTGCATTCCTAATTGGTGTTTATTTAGTAATTTTGCAGAACAGCATATTATTTACCCTTAAATCGCTTCAGAGTAAGAAAAAATTCAAGTATTAGTGTGCATGCATTTGATTGATTGGTTAGAGGATTTCATCGTGAGCTGACATCGGTTAGAGAACTATTGGAAAACCTGGGAGAAGTGAACAGCTGTTTCGTCCCAGTTTCAGACTCTTCATCAGTACGCCGAAGACATTGTCTGGTGGTGGCGGTGTGTCGTGAATTGGCAGAAGTTGGAGTTCATGAACCGGGTCCCAATAGCTTAATGGTCTATCAGCTCGCCTTGTAACTTGGAGGTCCTGGGTGTGAAACCTGGTGGTGGGTGCGTACTGATGAAGAGTCCCAAACTAGGAACAAACAGCTTTCCAGTAATCCCAGGTTTTCCAGTGGTTCTGTAACTGATGTCAGCTCAGGATGAAATCCTGTAACTAATTTCTATGGTTGAGTATAGCTCAACTAAAATTAAAATTGAACGAAAGTCAAGTCAACAACAATGGTTATAAGGGGTAGAGATTTAATATGGGGTAGGGGGAGAAAATAATACAATTAAAAAGAACAAACAGAAGACGAAACAGAAATTACGTATTCGGTCTTTAGATAGCTCAGGTTTACTGTAGATTTAATGACTGAATAAACTTCTTTTTTATGCAGACTTCAGGATTTAACATGTGAATTGCCATTGCTTCTGCTTGCATTTTCTCCTAGTTATTTGTCAATTATTCCTAAAAAAACATTGAGACTTGAATACATCTCAATTTTTCGCTACCATTTTATAACCTACCAAATTCCTAATTTTTTAATTCACCATTTCCAACTTAAACAATTCGAAGTGAAATATGACAACAGTTTCCTTTGGAAACCGAAGTTATTCAGAGCATAATATGTGATCTACTTGTGTTGCTATAAATGATAATCAAAAAAGCAGTCAAAGATGGCACTATGGCACTATGTACGAATGATTGATTGAGTTGAAATGAATAATTTGATACTACATTCATCAACTAGTAGTACTTGCTAGCCAGGTTGAATTGATCTAAATACTAGACACTAGTTTTGTAACAACAGAAGACAAGGGCCAGGCAACAGATCGTTTATTAAGGAAAATCAACACATATTTATAGACTGGATAATGCGACAAACAGCGGGCAATGAGGAAAAAGGCATAAAATGGACCCACACAAAAAACCAACTTGGAGGATCTGGACTTCGCCGATGATATATGTCTCATTTCCCACAAACTCGAAGATATGCAAGCGAAAAGTAACAAGTTGGCAGAAGAAGCATCAAAGATAGGACTTCAGATGAACATAGAGAAAACAGAGGTGATGAAGATTCCTGGGCAACACCACCAACAGCAACAACAACAAAAGACAAAAATCAGCATAAATGGGAGGAACCTGAAAGAAACAACCTCTTTTACCTATCTGGGAAGCATCGTTTCAACTACAGGCGGAACTGACGAGGATATCAAAGCAAGAATCGGAAAAGCAAGACAAGCTTTCACTACTCTCAAGTCTGTGTGGAGGTCAACAACACTCAGCATCAAAAATAAGATCCGGATTTTCAACTCCAATGTGAAGTCAGTGCTACTATACGGATCAGAGACTTGCAATGCGCGTCATAAAGAGCATCTCAAACAAACTATAGACCTTCATTAACAGTTGTCTTCGCTCAATACTCAAGATCAGATGGCCAGAAAAGATCAGCAATAGAGATCTCTGGGAGCGAACCAACCCAGTAGGAACCGATTGTGAAACAAATAGGCAGGAAGAAATGGAGATGGATTGGCCATACTCTGAGGAAACCATCAAGTGACATCACTAGACAAGCCATTGCTCTAGTGGAACCCGAAAGGGAAGCGGCGAGTTGGTCGTCAGTGCAAGGGTGACTTGGAGGAGGTCATGTGAAGAGGAGATGAAAGCGTGTGGACAGACTTGGAGCCAGGTGAAGACTCTATCAGAGAACCGAACGCAATGGAGACGCACGGCTGAAGCCCTATGTTCCTCTAGGAATTAAAGGATACAATAATAATATAATTGTTAGTAAAATATACAGTCTTTTGATTGGTTGTTTCTCACAGAGAGTTAACGTTGCATCTCTTTGTGGCTGTGTCAGATCATCCATATGCTAACTGTACCCGCCTAAGCAAAGCCTTTGTTCTCATTTTCTCACCACTAATATTGCAGACATAGACATTGACCTCAATTACTGTCTACAAACTTTGGCTAGCAGCCAGCTCTCACCACAGTTTCACCCGTTTCATGCCGAGTTAATCAGAGATTCACTCAGGCTATCTAAGCTCAGAGATCCAAAACAACTTCATTTCTCAACAAATACTTGTACGAACTGCTAGTACGTAGAAGCAATCAAATTCACAATTAGTAAGTTTATTCCTAATTTACCTTAAAATGTATCCATGTCAAGGTGTGCTGGCCATACTACTACTATAACTACTAATATTGTGAAACTTTACGAAACTAATTAAATGGTCTGAATTAAAAAGTATCATGTTAGCGACTTTATTGTCATCACTGATTAGGTAACAGTTTAGGAATATTGTGTAAGCAGTTCCTAACCATGGTTGAATTTTGGGTTTTACAGAAGGATATTTATTGGTGAATTAGATAGCTTACCATGTTCACAGTGCTTAGCTGATGTTTTATAAGTAGTATAATTATAAATACGAAATAAGACCTCCAATTAATTATTTGTGGATGTAATATCGTTTATACAACACAATTTTAACCCGGTTTGTTGATAATAGATGTATGATTTATATTTCAACTGTGATTATAAAAGTCAGCTTTGAGTATTTATTGTGTAAATTTATATTAGGCTGTCAACCTGCAAACCAGTAATTGAAAATTCATCTAATACTTACCAGAGATTGTCTATAGTATCAAGTTACCGAGGTTCGATCCCCTGCCGACGCACATCCGATATCTATGGTCGGCCTGCAAATTTGGGCTACCGATATCACATGCTGAAAATTTCATACTTGTACCAAAAATACTGTGTGGTTTCAAGCTATAACCAAAAATTTAAAGTCATGACAAGTAGGATATACCAAATTGGGTGTGGGGAAAAATATTTACCAACGTCAACTGATGGTGGTGGGACTACATATATATATGTCGCAGACTGGCGGGAGTTTGAATTTATGAGCTGTCAAATTTTGTCTCAGCGGTTGGATGATCAAGGGGCTCGCCTGGATGCTTGGAGGTCCTGGGTTCAACAGTCAGTGGGTTGTTTGGTAAGTACTGATGAAGAATTCCAAACAGCTGTCGAAGACTCACTCCCCGGTTTTTATCAGTACTATAAGCGATTTCAGTTCGTTATTTAACTTGAAACCAACCGAATCCCTTCACAGTAACACTCTAAAATTACTATTCTTCTGTAGGGAGAATCCAGTGATACAGAGAAACTAGAAGAATGTTTCAAATTCCAGCTGAAATGATTTGCGTCATAATTACTGGCTAATTCTCTTTTAATGCTTTTTATTTTATATCTGTTTCGTATATCTTATCACATTGTTTCAAGCAATTAATTTCCTTCTCTTCTCAATTCATTAATGCCTTTATTTCCCCGGGGGAATGTCAGAAGAAATAATGTTTCTGAAGTGTTACTGTTCTGTATTTGGCTAAGAAGGTTGTTGAGTCTTAATGATGGCTTTAAAATGCTATAAATTGATTAGTATTAACTGACAGCCCAGTGGAACATTTTGTCAAACCCGTAAACATCTACTTAAAATACATCTTCTTACTAACACTGTCCAACTCCATTCTGATATACATCAATTGTAAATTATGTTTATGAAGGCTGGAATAGTGATGACTGATAGCCTAAAGAAGTCACTTATACACTTCAGTTAAAACTGTCTAACACTTATGCTAAAAATAAATAACACAGAGAAAAGCTCTTTCATCTTTTACTAAGTTTTCTGTCTGAAAAGTAAGAAAAAGGCATGGATGGAATAAGATAAATAAGTGAATGAAGTTATTCTCTTATTTCTGTACCTCAAATTAAAGCAGTTTCTTCGTCTAAGAACAACAAACTAATCGCTTCAATTAATCCTTTACAAATCAAGTGGATAAGTTAAGCTGTCTCCTTACTACTAATATTATCATTAATATCAAAAAAAAATAAGTTCAGTGAAAAAAAGCAACGCGCTGGAGAAATTAGATTTTCATTCATCTTTTTTTTTGTAATGTTAGTGTGATTTAATTCAGCAAAACAATAGAATTGGTCAGTTTCAATTGAGATGTATTGGCAATTTTAATCATCCTTGTAGAGTCTGTGAATGAACGTGTACCAGTGGGGATTAAATTACTTTGCCTTGTAACCCAGTTTTTGCCTTCCAGTATTTATAATGAGCTATATAAGAGACTCAGCTATTTATGTCCCACATGCAAATAGCTCTAAAATGTATTGTTAAGACCAGTTATAGTTTTATCAAGAAGTGTGGTATAGGTTTGACCGATGTCTTTATCAGTAATTGTCTAGTGTGTACTGAGAATTGTGAGCATTCTGTTTTTCTTTTTTTTAAAACTTTACTTTCTTTGACTCAGTTATCTGAGGAACTGATGTTCTGACAGGCTGGTGCTGGTTGCTGAATGAAGTGTAACTGACACCTTGATTGCGGTAGGCTTTATTCCGAACAGTAGATTTTATACTACGTGGAATTCTCAGCATGTATTACAATATTGCATCGGATTTCCTTCTTACATCATACAGTAAGAGTGAAAGTGATTAACAAGGCATTTACATTCGTAATAGTGTCAATAAAATGGTTATCCTGACAAATTTATCAAGAAACATATGACAAAGAAAGCCGAAAAGGACTACCCACTATCTGTAAACAAGAAGCCACTTTATATACGACTACAATTCATGGGCGATATAACAAGCGAGTTAATTACGAAGAAATTAAGAAAATCAGTTCAAAGAACTTTTAATGCTGGCGAACTACACGTATTATTCTCTACACGACCGATGGTGCTACCTCGACTGAAAGATAAGGTACCTAGACTAGCCACTTCAAATTGTATTTATCAATTCAACTGCGTTTGTGGAGCGAGTTACATTGGCCGTTGCTCTAGGAACTTGATTTTTCGTGCTCGAGAACATATCCCACTATGGCTAAGTAAAGGTGTAGTTAAAACTATTAACAGCTCGATATTAGACCATCTGGTGCAAAACCGGTCACAAAGCCAGCGTAGAAGAATCCTTCTCTATAATATACCGGGTGCCTAACAAACTACCAAAATCGTCGAAGCACCGCATGCTCCAAACAGCAGAGGCTATTGCAATTCGCCTCAAACAACCAGTGCTCTGTGTTCAAAAGAAACAAGTCCAGCCCCTACTACTGCCTTGGCCCTCAGTAGAGACTATAAACTCATGAATTTGTACTATTACCTTTCCTAATTCTTCTGACATTCAGCTTGTTTTATGTTGATGCTGTTCAGCTGTAATTTATCAATATTATTGATTTGATGTTATTTAAACAACATTAATGTTGTTCATAAGACTAATTCATTCATTCATTCATTATAATGTATGTATAATTGTAGAACCTGATGATGAATTTATCGAAAAGAGTACTCTTTGTTCCGTGTCTATTCTTTTGATAATTTTAATGGGCATTTTTAATCAGTTAAAAGTATAAATGTAGAATTAAAATTAAAAAATAATAATAGAAACAGTGACAACAATATATTAATGATAGAATAAAAAAGACTGTTTACTTACTGTTTCTCGATCAGTCAGCAGTTTTATACCTAACACTTTTCTCATCACATGAAATATATGCCAAATAGAGTGCCATTGAGCTTTTATACTTAGTTTTCCGAGTGTAAAGTCTCTTATAAGTGATTCTAGTCATACCTGATGAGATGAAAGGAGAGAGTTGTGTATAGAAAGGATGCTCAGAGTGTGGCAAGGCGATATCGACTAATTTTTGTATGCCTTTAAATTTCTGTTCACAATAGTATTAGCGAGTTGTTTTTAGCGACACCCTACTGACTCCACCGACAGTTTTTAGTGCCCTTAGCAATGTGATAAAGTCTTTCTTAAGTAGCCCAGGAAAGATTAAGTTGGGAGGAGCAATAAGGGAGAATACACAGAATACATGAATTAACAAGCTGTAAAAGTAGAAGTTGAATAATACCAGTTTGTCTTAACATCCTTATGTAGAAGGTGAGATGAAATATCTTCCTAGAAACTAACTTGATGTAGGAAGACCGGGAAAGATCAGAGGAAATACACAGTCCAAGGTATTTAGCATTCGATTTAGTTTGAACTTCAGTTGCTTTTACGGTGCCAGAATTATGGGAACAAACCAGCTCATGTTATTCCAGATTAGTTTGTTTATTAGATGTATCACACAGTGAAACAGTATTATTTACTGGATGACGTTTCGAACAAAATTCATTATTGTTCATAATCATATCAATTATATCCTCTAACAATTACATCTAACAAACAAACTAATCTGGAATTACTTACTACCACAGTGCCCAGTTCATGTTAATTACGTTTGTGTCTGAAAGTAGAACTAACAATCTGACATTTGGAGGGATTTAGCTTAAGACCATTTGACAATGACCAGTGATTGATTTTTGATAACAACCTGTTGATTTTGGTTGAGAAGTTACCATCATGGAAACAGTCAAATCATTGAAATACTTAACAAAACTGTCTTCGTCAGAGTGGGAAATGTCATTTAAGCAGAAAGTAAACAGAAAAGGAGAAAAGACAACACGTTGAGGAACACCAGCTGCAGCACTGTATCGCTTATTATGAGAAAAATAAAAATAGAATCATTTATTAATGCAACACCCTCTTTGTATCATAGCGGCGTCGCTTAACAAGACAGGCCTAGATACAGAGTCAAAGGCAGATGTGTAACCTAGGAAGGTACACTGGAAATATTTGTCAGCTTTGTCTAAACTGAAGACAATATTGTGATGTAAGCATCTAAAGAACATCTATCATGTTTGTGAACTCTGGTTTGTTAATATTTTATTTATATTCACAATGACTGAATACTTACGTTTTACAAACATCTTTTATTGCTAAGATCACCTTTGATAGTTAGGCTATCTGAGATAGTCCTGGGTTGTCAGGCTTGTACTAATGTTGTCGGTGATGAGTGAAGGTGTAGGTATTACTCCTGGCGATCTCAGTGAAATGATAACCTAGTTAACAGTTAGACCTCACAGCTCAACTAGTGGAGCGCTGAACTAGTAGTTCAGGGATAGTTCAAATCCTAAGGCGACTCAGACTTTCACCCATAACCCACTACATTAATATCACCTTTACTATCCACTAATTTCATGAACTTGAAATCAAATTCTGTTAACTTTCACGATACCAGATGATTGTGTATTTGTGAACCCTATTGACAAACTATCAGTTACATCTGCTTGCTTAAACACTTTACTGTAACGTTACGAAACTATTCTAATCTGTCTTATTTAACTACGGATTCATTATTTATCAAGAAATCTGGGTATATAGCCAGTGGAGATTCAAAAGTAATCTACTAGCAAACAATGTTGAAATGAATTTGATCATGGTCTGATGTCAGTTAGAGAACCGTTGAAAACCAGCAGGGAGTACCGGACATCTGTTTCGTTCTGGTTTAGGACTCAGCGGCAATACGCCTCCATCGGGTTTCGAACCCAGGACCTTCCGATTACAAAGCACGCTAGTAGACCACCGATGGCGTTGGTTGGTAATCGCACTAAAATCCCGAATTCACGGGCATTGAGACGGGTCCAAGTGACTGAATGATTTGCGAGCTTGACTTGTAACTGGAATGTCCTGCGTTCGAAGCCTGGTGGGTGCGTAATGCCGATGATTCCCGAACTAGGACGAAACAGCTGTCCAGTACTCCTTGATGGCTTTCAGTAGTTCTCTAAATAACATCAATCCGTGATCAAACAAACTCATATGTCCAAAAGTTGAGTTATAAAGGATTTCAATGATTACAGTGATGGAACTGACAGAAGGCCATTTGATAGCAATGTACTTGCCTGGTAACCTGAAGTTATTAGATTCCATGACTGATTGCGTCATGTGTACGCAATTTTGAACTGCCCAAAACTAAGACAAAGCAACTGTAGAATTCTGGATGAATTTTAATGATTCTCTAATTGTTGTCAATCTTTATGAAGTGAAAAACCTTCATTTAATCAGATGTGTGATTAGTATGGGTCTGAATGATAACAAGGTTGATTTTATCACAAACACACATGGATCTATCTGTCTACAGAATTGGTGTTTAATCAAATATTATGTGAAATTTTACCAGTTCATGATACAGCACATATTAGAGGAATGAGTTCAGTCAATTAATTCTCTAGTCATAAGTCATACGAGATTTTTTTCTGTTATGTTCACTTTGATCTATATGAATTCTTTAAGTGTATAGGGCATTAGGAGTCACTGGGATACCTGGTGGTTATAACTGCCCTCTGCTGTTGTTGGAATTCAGTACATGTTGTTTGAAATATTTACTTATGACAGTCACTAATTATGATAATGTACATGATCAAAGTGTCCGTAATGTTTAGCATGTGTGACGCTTAATAATGCAGTTAGACAACTGTCTATATTACAAGACTGATCTAGAAGTGATTTCAGTTAGAGAATAACAGGAAGTACTGGACAACCGTTTCTTCCTTGTTTGGTACTCTTCTCAGTACTCTCCCACCAGATGTCGGACTCAAGGCCACTGGATCCCATACCAGTGTCTGAATGGTCAGCCAGCTCATCTTGTAACCTGAAAGTCCTGGGTAGCACCATGGGTGAGTGCTGATGAGGAGTCTCAGACTGCGACAAAACAGCTGTCCAGAAATCCGTGGTATTCAATGTTTATCTAATTGAATTCAATGCGTTATCAGCCTTTAAATCATTCAAATCCCTGTAAAACAAAACTTGAAAATTACCTACATTACTCAAAGGCCTGCTCAAACACTTGAAAGATTAAAGTATGATGAAATTCATTCTGTAACATGGAAGTTAATCTTCTCTTCAATTTCAGGGACTTTCTAAACTCAACTCTTTGAATGATTCCTTTAAAAGCATAAATAGATGTGAACTCTATGGATACTGAAAATATAAACAAGAGGTAAGCTGATGTTTTGTTAAACGATTATCTAGTGCTGCGGATTCTTAGTTTACAGATACTTTTTTCGGCGAAGCACGATGAAAGTCGACTACATAAGCAAAACAATATCTAAGAATGTCCTCGTTGTTTCGGAAATCACAAAAATGGATATGAAATATATATACATATATATATCTTTGTGAAAGAAAGTTTCAAAGTTAAGCTCTTCTGTCGATAGTAAAAATGATGCATAATAAAAACATATCTCATCTTGAAATGTCATATCAGACATTATATAAAAAATAAGAAGAAACTTTCTTCAGCGTATCTTTTATTTTGAGCCTTGTCTGTTTCTATGATTAATTTTAATTTCACTTTCTGCAATCATCTTGAAGTAGAAAGTGATGTTTCATATAGAAATAAAAATATTTATTCATATTCTTAAATTTGGAGTAAATTTCTTGGTTATATTGCACAGAGAGAGAGAGTGAGAGAGTAAGTTATTTCACTTAAAGAGCAGTTAATATTATCTTTGATTAACCTGAATAGATACAATATCACTGGAAGAGTAGTTTAACACACACATATATATATAAAGTTTTTACGAGTTGATCACGGCTGATATCAGTTAGAGAACCATTGAAAACCAGTAGGGAGTACTGAACAGCTGTTTCATACTAGTTTTTTTGGAATCATCGGCAGTACGCACCCACTGAGGTTCGAACCCAGGACCTCCCAGTTATAAGGCAAGCTCGTATACCATTCAGCCACTGGGACTCGATTCAGTGGCTCATGAATTCTAACTTCAACCAATTCGTGCTTTAGCGCGACCCAAACCACTGTCGTTGGTAGGACATCCATCCACACACGTGACATCTGGATGGACCTCACTAGTCACGACTTCTCACTAGAACTCCAGGAAACTCCATCCTGTAGCAAGTCACTAGTGAGTATCAGATTAATTTTCTATAGTTTGGTTTGTAAGGGTTAGTTTTGTTTTTACGAGTTGATCACGGATTGATATCAGTTAGAGAACCATTGAAAACCCATCAAGGAGTACTGGACAGCTCATAAAAACAAAACTAACCCTTACAAAACCAAACTATAGAAAATATATATAAAGTAGTAGAGAGGAAACAAAATTAGATTTTTTTTATTATAGCTTGATTCCACACCGTATATTTGGTACAAGTATGGAATTTTCAGCATGTAATATCGGTGGCCCAAATTTTGCAGGCCAACCAATTGATATCAAGTGTGTGTCGGCAGGGGATCGAACCCTGGACCGTGTGCATGGTTGACGAGAGTCCTAGCCGCTATGCCACCGAGGTGAAAAAAATTTTTTTAAAAAATTAACAAGTGACATTCACCAAAATCCAAACGTAAAGGTAAATTTTTTCTATTCCTTTTGATCGTGATCACTATATTGGTGCATTCGGGAAACTAAATATGAAGACACAGAGTGGGAAAACACTGAAATGATGATTCTTGTACACATCATTTACACCTGGGAAAGTGTACAGTTTACTGTCCCTGATGACTAAGAGGAATGTAATAATAAAGTGTGAATAATAGTTCAATAGAAAAACTTCATTACTCCAATAGTTTACAAACATCATTCAGGAAGGCAATTTACTTATCAATATCTCTACCTAACTACTATAATAGACACTTTATTATTATTGTTGTTTGAACTATTGCCCTTACTGATCCCATATTGTGTCGTATCGTTTTGAATGTTAATGACATTTCATTATAGATAAAATATTATTTTAATAAAATCACACAGTTTTTTACAGTAATATTAATTGATGACGTTTCGAGCACAAATTATTGCTCATAACTGTATCAACATGTACTCACATAACCTTCTCGCTTCATTTATATACATGAGTAAAAATTGATTAGACATTTGAATAAAAATCAATATAAGGTAAAGTACATTAGGAAATAACATTAGTTTTTCAGAGTTTGGTTTGTCAAACTCGTATAGACAAATAATATTAGTGTTATCAATAAAATACAATCAGATGGGAAACAAGATGTTTTTTATAGTAACTTATTAGAATGTTATAATGTGAACTGAAATACATTTTAACATTATTTATTATTCTCCGATTTGACTGGTAATAATATCTTTCATATCTCTGGTATTTGCGTTGAGTCATTTCTGATTGTATTTTATTGATAACACTAGTATTATATCCGAATGTACTTTATCGTATATTGATATTATTCAATTGTCTGATCAATTTTTACTCATGTATATAAACGAAGCGAGAAAGTTATGTGAATACTTTGATATGATTATGAGCTGTGATAATTTGTGCTCGAGATGTCGATATCAGTAAATATTACTGTACAACACTCTATGATTTAATTAAAACAATTAGTCCTTTTGATGAATTTGAATAAGGCATTAAGAAGACAAATTTCGCGAGATGATATCATTTCGTAGTTTCTTTACAACCGCTTTACAACTAACATGGTTAACAATAATAAAATAAAGATCATGACAATTACTCAGTTAAATAAAAAACACAAAAGTACATACTAATGACCAATCATATTTAGATAGGTCATGTAGTCCAGGGTGGGCGAAGATTGAAGTCTATTGATTTTTGTACACACAGTTTAGGCTGTATGTGATTCATCCAAAGTGCTTCCATCACCTTCAATAACCAACCTTGAATTAGAGTTATGTGAAATAATTGTGAAACAGTCATTAATATTGATTTTGTGACCTGACATTAATAAGTGTTTTGCAATGAATGATGCTGGATTTCTATTAAGATTAATCGCGTTGGGATTTTCTATATGATTTAGTAGCCATTTTGGAACATGTTCCTTTCGACGACATTGGAACATTCTGTTGGTTCTACCTATATAGGTGTCACCGCAGCTGCGGGTGAACTTGTAGATACAGTTTGAAGTAGAGTCCACAGAATTTCGTCCTTTAATCGTAGGTACAGGGATCGAAACTGTTCGGCAAGTGAGAAAAAGAGATGCGGCGTAAAATGTGCGTTTGATGGCTGACCGAAGTCTTTGAGCTGTCAACTGCATAATCTGGTCACCCTTGAATGGTAGGTTAATAAAGATAGCTTTCTTTGGTACAGTAGCTGTCTTTTCGAGATGTGGTCTTTCTTTACTGTGATAAGTGATAAAGTTTTCCGGATAACCATTAGCTAATAAAACTGTATGATTTATCAAAATAAAATCTTATCCATAATGGAGTTATTCTCTATTACAGTGCTCAAGTTTCATAATTATATCAATAATGTTAATGGTACTTATTACAGAATAAGTGTTTAGAAAATCCCTCCTGAATGATTTAACTACAAAATTTAAACCTATTTGGTTGTTTTAAAAAATTAATTGGAATTGCTTTCCTCTTTTCTTCTTATTCTGACATTTGATCCTTTTTTTATTTATCTTCGTCACGATTTAATCTCTAATTTTAACGCTTTTATTTATGATTGTGCTTGATATTGATAATGTGGTGTTTTACGATTGTCAATTTATTTGACTGAGTCAAGGCCACTCTAACCTTAGACTGTTTGCGGGACCTGTTTGGCACGTGATTCTTACTGACAAAGTTTTGATCCAGCCTTGTTGAGAATATTCTGCTCGAGTCTCAGATACTTCTTATGGTTGAGTTTGGTTAAATAATTATGGTATATAGTTGAGTTGTGCTTCTTTTGTATCTGAGGTGTAATTTGATCTATATATAACTGCCTAATAACATTTTCGAGGTAATTCTGCTGTTTGATGTATTATTATTGTTAGATAATAATAATAATGGAGATTTTATAGCAAATAACTGTATTTTTACTATAGTCTGGACATTTTTGTACTACACGTAACTTGGGGAAGTTCTGATTGGCTATACAGTTGAACGCATCGATTGGTTTCTTGAATTCAGCTCACAACACGTCAGTTTTGGTCGTTACAATACTTTCTTTGTATCTGGTATCTGTGGACAATCTATGATCACTGATTACCTTTGACATCAAATAGGACTGATAACAAGGCAACTAAAATTTGTTATATTATTTACTTTCGTCATTTTGGAGACTGATAAAAAGATGTTATCAATATGAAACATGGTATAATTGTTTAAACTGTTCGACCTACCACAATCCACATCTGGACGCCAAAGCGGAAGACAATGTGAAATTGAAAAAGTAAGAATAACGTAAACAAAAATTGCAGGGTTAGGAAGAGAAAGTAAAGTAATCAACATAATACAGTATGATAATTATGAAACTTGTGTGAATGCATCTTCGCTCTAGCACAAAAGCAAGTAAATTAATAAATAAATTTTTTGAGTTTGAAATGTACTTCATCAAACTATAATGATATATACACAAACTGATACTTGAATATCGATGAGATGCTCACTGGCGACTGGCCCTATTCAGGTAGGTAGTTACCTGGGTTCTAGTGGGAAGTCGTGACCAGTAGGGTTCAGCAAGTCAGGTGTGAAGACAAATACTCGCCAAAGACATTGGCTGGTGGTTGCGCTATGTCGTGAATTGGCAGAAGTTGGAATTCATGAGCCATTGGATCGGGTCCAAGTGGCTTAATGGTCTTGTAACCAGAAGGTCCTGGGTTCGAACTGTGGCGGTGGGTGTGTACTGATGAAGAGTTCCAAGCACTAGGACGAAACAGCTGTCGAGTACTCCTAGGTTTTCTAATGGTTCTCTAACTGATGTCAGCTCATGATGAAATCCTGTAACCAATCAATCAAATCCCTACAAACCAATACTTAAACAAATAGTTTCAGTTTTACAGATTTCTTAATATATCGAACAGTTTGAGTTACTAATACGTACAATGACACTCGTGAAGTTCTGAGGATGGATATTATTAAAAAAAGTCAAATCAAAAAAGGCAAAATTAAAATAGTCTACTTGTTATCAGCCAGTTCACGATAAGAGGAATAAAAAACAAATACTCAGTTACACAGTGAAAATTCGTTACAAAAAGTGAATAATAGGTGAAGTTACTACAAGTTTTATGACTTCCTATTATTTAACAATGGACTATAGTTCAGTCTTGAAGTATCCACATACACAATTGCACTGCCTAATAGTACGATGCCATTCAGAGATAAAGTTTCTCGAGTCCAATCTTTTTTCTCTGTAGGCAAAGTGACTTTAATAAAGTCGTTTTGTGCATCACAAAAAGAATATTATGGGTTTCGTGAAAAAGATTCTGGCAAGCTAAATAGAACCAAACTAATGCGCATTTCAATAAAAATAATTAACGTTCTAATCGAATGAAAATGATCTGTCAACATGATTCAAATAATTACAGTTTAGATTGGATTTTCTTTAGGAAAATTGGTAAATGAACACAGTGTAAACAAAATGAAATTAGAGCAAAACGTAACAGGGTATAATTACACATTTGTTTATTGGACATAACAGAAAATAATACACCGTTATTTGAATGACAGTGAAACAGAAATAAAACATAATGATCACAATCCAATGAGATTTACCTCAAAACTGACATAGTTCTAGAGTTTTCGAATATTTTTATTTTAATCTTTCATAAGAGTGTTTTCTTCTTTCAGATAACTGGAGTTGATGACAGGTTGTTCCTGTAATAGACAAAATTTGTAGCTCAGGTGGATGATTTGCAATTAGTATTGTTTTCTGAGCTGGTTGGTTTAATTGAGGAACTTTCGTCGTTCTTCTAGACAACATCTTCAGCGCAAGTCTTAGCATAAAATGAACTGATTTAAATTCTCCATGAATGATAGAATTGCGTCTCCTGGTAACCATCTTCGTGACTGGTGGTCGATTCACATTTGTACTGATCACTTTTTATTGACTTGGATTTTGAACTTTCTCGTCACATGATTTACTTTTTATTAGTTGGTAGATTAGGTCTATGTTAACATGTTTGTTAATAGCATATTCGCTTGAGTACCAGGCTTCTAGGAATTCTCTAGCACTTTTGGTGTTTCCTCTGTTTAAAATTTCGGCATTATCTTAATGAAATTGATGTCTATAATTATCTACATGCATTGATATGAAAGAATATATATCATGTCTTTTCAGGGCTGATTTGCGTTCTTGGATTCTGATTTGAAGGGGAGGCCCACTTTAGCCAATGTAATGTCTGTTACAGTTCATACAATTTATTTTGTAAATGGTATTAATTTTATCTTCTTTTTCTGTTTGATCTTTCGGTTTGCATACAAACATGTTAATATAGACCTAATCTACCAACTAATAAAAAGTAAATCATGTGACGAGAAAGTTCAAAATCCAAGTCAATAAAAAGTGATCAGTACAAATGTGAATCGACCACCAGTCACGAAAATGGTTACCAGGAGACGCAATTCTATCATTCATGGAGAATTTAAATCAGTTCATTTTATGCTAAGACTTGCGCTGAAGATGTTGTCCAGAAGAACGACGAAAGCTTCTCAATTAAACCAACCAGCTCAGAGAACACTACTAATTGCAGATTGTTCCTGTGTATTATGTATTCAGTGTTGACTCAACTGAAAAATGTTCGTTAGTCGGTCTGCCTCTCTGCCCGACTGTATGAATTAGGAAACATTGACTCAATGATAAGAAAATTTGAATAAAGCAAGAACAACACTTTGTACAGAATGAGATGGTACTATCATTTATTTCGTTGGCTTCTCAACAGTTGCTTACAGCCTAAAGGTATTCTTCAGTTTATATATGGAAACAATTTTAACATACCTATCCAGAGAGTTCAAGTTTAAACAGAAAAAAATCAGTGTATGCATACAATAATAATCAATTTCTCCCAAACAATTATTATCATACCGAATGAAATTTTCATCGTTAAAGATTATGTAGTCAAATGAAAAAGAGAATAAAAACATCCAGTTACCAGGGCAGGAGAACCCGATAACTGCTTATTGCTGAACACATAAATCGAATTTCAGGCATTTGATAGAGATTGCTTCGATAGACGGGAGAAGAACTGAGCTACTTTGCTTGTTGATAATTTTCAAGGATTTTGCGATGTTATATATGTCCAAACCAAGTTCACTTTTAACAGTTTGAAAAAATTTGGGCATTGGGTATATGATATTCATTATAATAAAGGTTTTTGTATTTCCCAATGAATGAAAAACAAAACGATATTGTTTTTACTGACGTTTCGCTATTTAATGCTAATAGCTTTATCAAAGTATTATTTTATTTTTTTTATTTTGATTTACAGCTTGATTCCACACCGTATTTTCAGTACAAGTATGGAATTTTTAGCATGGATATCGGTAGCCCAAATTCAGGGCGACCATAGATATCGGGTGTGCGCTGGCAGCGGATCGAACCCCGGACCATGTGCATGGTCGGCGAGAGTCCTAACCACTGTGCCACCGATTGATTTTGACAATATTGAAATAATCCAGAAAAACTTCAGAAATCATAAAGAACGTCTAATATCAGAAGCACTTCAAATTGTCTGAATAGGAATGATGGACTAAAACAGAATCTGACCTGGTTACAACACCTCCCTCCCCCATGAAGTGACAAAATCAACACGAATGTGATATGCAAGTTCACTATGTAAACACACACTGCTTTTATAATTTTACACACTGATCAAATCCAACAATCTACACTTGATTTTATATATGTCCAAACCAAGTTCACTTTTAACGGTTTGAATAAATTCGGGCATTGGGTATATGATATTCATTATGATAAAGGTTTTTGTATTTCCCAATGAATGAAAAACAAAACGATATTGTTTTTACTGACGTTTCGCTATTTAATGCCAATAGCTTTATCAAAGTATTATTTTATTTTTTTTTATTTTGATTTACAGCTTGATTCCACACCGTATTTTCAGTACAAGTATGGAATTTTTAGCATGGATATCGGTAGCCCAAATTCAGGGCGACCATAGATATCGGGTGTGCGCTGGCAGCGGATCGAACCCCGGACCATGTGCATGGTCGGCGAGAGTCCTAACCACTGTGCCACCGATTGATTTTGACAATATTGAAATAATCCAGAAAAACTTCAGAAATCATAAAGAACGTCTAATATCAGAAGCACTTCAAATTGTCTGAATAGGAATGATGGACTAAAACAGAATCTGACCTGGTTACAACACCTCCCTCCCCCATGAAGTGACAAAATCAACACGAATGTGATATGCAAGTTCACTATGTAAACACACACTGCTTTTATAATTTTACACACTGATCAAATCCAACAATCTACACTTGATTTTATATATGTCCAAACCAAGTTCACTTTTAACGGTTTGAATAAATTCGGGCATTGGGTATATGATATTCATTATGATAAAGGTTTTTGTATTTCCCAATGAATGAAAAACAAAACGATATTGTTTTTACTGACGTTTCGCTATTTAATGCCAATAGCTTTATCAAAGTATTATTTTATTTTTTTTTATTTTGATTTACAGCTTGATTCCACACCGTATTTTCAGTACAAGTATGGAATTTTTAGCATGGATATCGGTAGCCCAAATTCAGGGCGACCATAGATATCGGGTGTGCGCTGGCAGCGGATCGAACCCCGGACCATGTGCATGGTCGGCGAGAGTCCTAACCACTGTGCCACCGATTGATTTTGACAATATTGAAATAATCCAGAAAAACTTCAGAAATCATAAAGAACGTCTAATATCAGAAGCACTTCAAATTGTCTGAATAGGAATGATGGACTAAAACAGAATCTGACCTGGTTACAACACCTCCCTCCCCCATGAAGTGACAAAATCAACACGAATGTGATATGCAAGTTCACTATGTAAACACACACTGCTTTTATAATTTTACACACTGATCAAATCCAACAATCTACACTTGATTTTATATATGTCCAAACCAAGTTCACTTTTAACGGTTTGAATAAATTCGGGCATTGGGTATATGATATTCATTATGATAAAGGTTTTTGTATTTCCCAATGAATGAAAAACAAAACGATATTGTTTTTACTGACGTTTCGCTATTTAATGCCAATAGCTTTATCAAAGTATTATTTTATTTTTTTTTATTTTGATTTACAGCTTGATTCCACACCGTATTTTCAGTACAAGTATGGAATTTTTAGCATGGATATCGGTAGCCCAAATTCAGGGCGACCATAGATATCGGGTGTGCGCTGGCAGCGGATCGAACCCCGGACCATGTGCATGGTCGGCGAGAGTCCTAACCACTGTGCCACCGATTGATTTTGACAATATTGAAATAATCCAGAAAAACTTCAGAAATCATAAAGAACGTCTAATATCAGAAGCACTTCAAATTGTCTGAATAGGAATGATGGACTAAAACAGAATCTGACCTGGTTACAACACCTCCCTCCCCCATGAAGTGACAAAATCAACACGAATGTGATATGCAAGTTCACTATGTAAACACACACTGCTTTTATAATTTTACACACTGATCAAATCCAACAATCTACACTTGATTTTATATATGTCCAAACCAAGTTCACTTTTAACGGTTTGAATAAATTCGGGCATTGGGTATATGATATTCATTATGATAAAGGTTTTTGTATTTCCCAATGAATGAAAAACAAAACGATATTGTTTTTACTGACGTTTCGCTATTTAATGCCAATAGCTTTATCAAAGTATTATTTTATTTTTTTTTATTTTGATTTACAGCTTGATTCCACACCGTATTTTCAGTACAAGTATGGAATTTTTAGCATGGATATCGGTAGCCCAAATTCAGGGCGACCATAGATATCGGGTGTGCGCTGGCAGCGGATCGAACCCCGGACCATGTGCATGGTCGGCGAGAGTCCTAACCACTGTGCCACCGATTGATTTTGACAATATTGAAATAATCCAGAAAAACTTCAGAAATCATAAAGAACGTCTAATATCAGAAGCACTTCAAATTGTCTGAATAGGAATGATGGACTAAAACAGAATCTGACCTGGTTACAACACCTCCCTCCCCCATGAAGTGACAAAATCAACACGAATGTGATATGCAAGTTCACTATGTAAACACACACTGCTTTTATAATTTTACACACTGATCAAATCCAACAATCTACACTTGATTTTATATATGTCCAAACCAAGTTCACTTTTAACGGTTTGAATAAATTCGGGCATTGGGTATATGATATTCATTATGATAAAGGTTTTTGTATTTCCCAATGAATGAAAAACAAAACGATATTGTTTTTACTGACGTTTCGCTATTTAATGCCAATAGCTTTATCAAAGTATTATTTTATTTTTTTTTATTTTGATTTACAGCTTGATTCCACACCGTATTTTCAGTACAAGTATGGAATTTTTAGCATGGATATCGGTAGCCCAAATTCAGGGCGACCATAGATATCGGGTGTGCGCTGGCAGCGGATCGAACCCCGGACCATGTGCATGGTCGGCGAGAGTCCTAACCACTGTGCCACCGATTGATTTTGACAATATTGAAATAATCCAGAAAAACTTCAGAAATCATAAAGAACGTCTAATATCAGAAGCACTTCAAATTGTCTGAATAGGAATGATGGACTAAAACAGAATCTGACCTGGTTACAACACCTCCCTCCCCCATGAAGTGACAAAATCAACACGAATGTGATATGCAAGTTCACTATGTAAACACACACTGCTTTTATAATTTTACACACTGATCAAATCCAACAATCTACACTTGATTTTATATATGTCCAAACCAAGTTCACTTTTAACGGTTTGAATAAATTCGGGCATTGGGTATATGATATTCATTATGATAAAGGTTTTTGTATTTCCCAATGAATGAAATACAAAACGATATTGTTTTTACTGACGTTTCGCTATTTAATGCCAATAGCTTTATCAAAGTATTATTTTATTTTTTTTTATTTTGATTTACAGCTTGATTCCACACCGTATTTTCAGTACAAGTATGGAATTTTTAGCATGGATATCGGTAGCCCAAATTCAGGGCGACCATAGATATCGGGTGTGCGCTGGCAGCGGATCGAACCCCGGACCATGTGCATGGTCGGCGAGAGTCCTAACCACTGTGCCACCGATTGATTTTGACAATATTGAAATAATCCAGAAAAACTTCAGAAATCATAAAGAACGTCTAATATCAGAAGCACTTCAAATTGTCTGAATAGGAATGATGGACTAAAACAGAATCTGACCTGGTTACAACACCTCCCTCCCCCATGAAGTGACAAAATCAACACGAATGTGATATGCAAGTTCACTATGTAAACACACACTGCTTTTATAATTTTACACACTGATCAAATCCAACAATCTACACTTGATTTTATATATGTCCAAACCAAGTTCACTTTTAACGGTTTGAATAAATTCGGGCATTGGGTATATGATATTCATTATGATAAAGGTTTTTGTATTTCCCAATGAATGAAAAACAAAACGATATTGTTTTTACTGACGTTTCGCTATTTAATGCCAATAGCTTTATCAAAGTATTATTTTATTTTTTTTTATTTTGATTTACAGCTTGATTCCACACCGTATTTTCAGTACAAGTATGGAATTTTTAGCATGGATATCGGTAGCCCAAATTCAGGGCGACCATAGATATCGGGTGTGCGCTGGCAGCGGATCGAACCCCGGACCATGTGCATGGTCGGCGAGAGTCCTAACCACTGTGCCACCGATTGATTTTGACAATATTGAAATAATCCAGAAAAACTTCAGAAATCATAAAGAACGTCTAATATCAGAAGCACTTCAAATTGTCTGAATAGGAATGATGGACTAAAACAGAATCTGACCTGGTTACAACACCTCCCTCCCCCATGAAGTGACAAAATCAACACGAATGTGATATGCAAGTTCACTATGTAAACACACACTGCTTTTATAATTTTACACACTGATCAAATCCAACAATCTACACTTGATTTTATATATGTCCAAACCAAGTTCACTTTTAACGGTTTGAATAAATTCGGGCATTGGGTATATGATATTCATTATGATAAAGGTTTTTGTATTTCCCAATGAATGAAATACAAAACGATATTGTTTTTACTGACGTTTCGCTATTTAATGCCAATAGCTTTATCAAAGTATTATTTTATTTTTTTTTATTTTGATTTACAGCTTGATTCCACACCGTATTTTCAGTACAAGTATGGAATTTTTAGCATGGATATCGGTAGCCCAAATTCAGGGCGACCATAGATATCGGGTGTGCGCTGGCAGCGGATCGAACCCCGGACCATGTGCATGGTCGGCGAGAGTCCTAACCACTGTGCCACCGATTGATTTTGACAATATTGAAATAATCCAGAAAAACTTCAGAAATCATAAAGAACGTCTAATATCAGAAGCACTTCAAATTGTCTGAATAGGAATGATGGACTAAAACAGAATCTGACCTGGTTACAACACCTCCCTCCCCCATGAAGTGACAAAATCAACACGAATGTGATATGCAAGTTCACTATGTAAACACACACTGCTTTTATAATTTTACACACTGATCAAATCCAACAATCTACACTTGATTTTATATATGTCCAAACCAAGTTCACTTTTAACGGTTTGAATAAATTCGGGCATTGGGTATATGATATTCATTATGATAAAGGTTTTTGTATTTCCCAATGAATGAAAAACAAAACGATATTGTTTTTACTGACGTTTCGCTATTTAATGCCAATAGCTTTATCAAAGTATTATTTTATTTTTTTTATTTTGATTTACAGCTTGATTCCACACCGTATTTTCAGTACAAGTATGGAATTTTTAGCATGGATATCGGTAGCCCAAATTCAGGGCGACCATAGATATCGGGTGTGCGCTGGCAGCGGATCGAACCCCGGACCATGTGCATGGTCGGCGAGAGTCCTAACCACTGTGCCACCGATTGATTTTGACAATATTGAAATAATCCAGAAAAACTTCAGAAATCATAAAGAACGTCTAATATCAGAAGCACTTCAAATTGTCTGAATAGGAATGATGGACTAAAACAGAATCTGACCTGGTTACAACACCTCCCTCCCCCATGAAGTGACAAAATCAACACGAATGTGATATGCAAGTTCACTATGTAAACACACACTGCTTTTATAATTTTACACACTGATCAAATCCAACAATCTACACTTGATTTTATATATGTCCAAACCAAGTTCACTTTTAACGGTTTGAATAAATTCGGGCATTGGGTATATGATATTCATTATGATAAAGGTTTTTGTATTTCCCAATGAATGAAAAACAAAACGATATTGTTTTTACTGACGTTTCGCTATTTAATGCCAATAGCTTTATCAAAGTATTATTTTATTTTTTTTTATTTTGATTTACAGCTTGATTCCACACCGTATTTTCAGTACAAGTATGGAATTTTTAGCATGGATATCGGTAGCCCAAATTCAGGGCGACCATAGATATCGGGTGTGCGCTGGCAGCGGATCGAACCCCGGACCATGTGCATGGTCGGCGAGAGTCCTAACCACTGTGCCACCGATTGATTTTGACAATATTGAAATAATCCAGAAAAACTTCAGAAATCATAAAGAACGTCTAATATCAGAAGCACTTCAAATTGTCTGAATAGGAATGATGGACTAAAACAGAATCTGACCTGGTTACAACACCTCCCTCCCCCATGAAGTGACAAAATCAACACGAATGTGATATGCAAGTTCACTATGTAAACACACACTGCTTTTATAATTTTACACACTGATCAAATCCAACAATCTACACTTGATTTTATATATGTCCAAACCAAGTTCACTTTTAACGGTTTGAATAAATTCGGGCATTGGGTATATGATATTCATTATGATAAAGGTTTTTGTATTTCCCAATGAATGAAAAACAAAACGATATTGTTTTTACTGACGTTTCGCTATTTAATGCCAATAGCTTTATCAAAGTATTATTTTATTTTTTTTTATTTTGATTTACAGCTTGATTCCACACCGTATTTTCAGTACAAGTATGGAATGTTTAGCATGGATATCGGTAGCCCAAATTCAGGGCGACCATAGATATCGGGTGTGCGCTGGCAGCGGATCGAACCCCGGACCATGTGCATGGTCGGCGAGAGTCCTAACCACTGTGCCACCGATTGATTTTGACAATATTGAAATAATCCAGAAAAACTTCAGAAATCATAAAGAACGTCTAATATCAGAAGCACTTCAAATTGTCTGAATAGGAATGATGGACTAAAACAGAATCTGACCTGGTTACAACACCTCCCTCCCCCATGAAGTGACAAAATCAACACGAATGTGATATGCAAGTTCACTATGTAAACACACACTGCTTTTATAATTTTACACACTGATCAAATCCAACAATCTACACTTGATTTTATATATGTCCAAACCAAGTTCACTTTTAACGGTTTGAATAAATTCGGGCATTGGGTATATGATATTCATTATGATAAAGGTTTTTGTATTTCCCAATGAATGAAAAACAAAACGATATTGTTTTTACTGACGTTTCGCTATTTAATGCCAATAGCTTTATCAAAGTATTATTTTATTTTTTTTTATTTTGATTTACAGCTTGATTCCACACCGTATTTTCAGTACAAGTATGGAATTTTTAGCATGGATATCGGTAGCCCAAATTCAGGGCGACCATAGATATCGGGTGTGCGCTGGCAGCGGATCGAACCCCGGACCATGTGCATGGTCGGCGAGAGTCCTAACCACTGTGCCACCGATTGATTTTGACAATATTGAAATAATCCAGAAAAACTTCAGAAATCATAAAGAACGTCTAATATCAGAAGCACTTCAAATTGTCTGAATAGGAATGATGGACTAAAACAGAATCTGACCTGGTTACAACACCTCCCTCCCCCATGAAGTGACAAAATCAACACGAATGTGATATGCAAGTTCACTATGTAAACACACACTGCTTTTATAATTTTACACACTGATCAAATCCAACAATCTACACTTGATTTTATATATGTCCAAACCAAGTTCACTTTTAACGGTTTGAATAAATTCGGGCATTGGGTATATGATATTCATTATGATAAAGGTTTTTTGTATTTCCCAATGAATGAAAAACAAAACGATATTGTTTTTACTGACGTTTCGCTATTTAATGCCAATAGCTTTATCAAAGTATTATTTTATTTTTTTTTATTTTGATTTACAGCTTGATTCCACACCGTATTTTCAGTACAAGTATGGAATTTTTAGCATGGATATCGGTAGCCCAAATTCAGGGCGACCATAGATATCGGGTGTGCGCTGGCAGCGGATCGAACCCCGGACCATGTGCATGGTCGGCGAGAGTCCTAACCACTGTGCCACCGATTGATTTTGACAATATTGAAATAATCCAGAAAAACTTCAGAAATCATAAAGAACGTCTAATATCAGAAGCACTTCAAATTGTCTGAATAGGAATGATGGACTAAAACAGAATCTGACCTGGTTACAACACCTCCCTCCCCCATGAAGTGACAAAATCAACACGAATGTGATATGCAAGTTCACTATGTAAACACACACTGCTTTTATAATTTTACACACTGATCAAATCCAACAATCTACACTTGATTTTATATATGTCCAAACCAAGTTCACTTTTAACGGTTTGAATAAATTCGGGCATTGGGTATATGATATTCATTATGATAAAGGTTTTTGTATTTCCCAATGAATGAAAAACAAAACGATATTGTTTTTACTGACGTTTCGCTATTTAATGCCAATAGCTTTATCAAAGTATTATTTTATTTTTTTTTATTTTGATTTACAGCTTGATTCCACACCGTATTTTCAGTACAAGTATGGAATTTTTAGCATGGATATCGGTAGCCCAAATTCAGGGCGACCATAGATATCGGGTGTGCGCTGGCAGCGGATCGAACCCCGGACCATGTGCATGGTCGGCGAGAGTCCTAACCACTGTGCCACCGATTGATTTTGACAATATTGAAATAATCCAGAAAAACTTCAGAAATCATAAAGAACGTCTAATATCAGAAGCACTTCAAATTGTCTGAATAGGAATGATGGACTAAAACAGAATCTGACCTGGTTACAACACCTCCCTCCCCCATGAAGTGACAAAATCAACACGAATGTGATATGCAAGTTCACTATGTAAACACACACTGCTTTTATAATTTTACACACTGATCAAATCCAACAATCTACACTTGATTTTATATATGTCCAAACCAAGTTCACTTTTAACGGTTTGAATAAATTCGGGCATTGGGTATATGATATTCATTATGATAAAGGTTTTTGTATTTCCCAATGAATGAAAAACAAAACGATATTGTTTTTACTGACGTTTCGCTATTTAATGCCAATAGCTTTATCAAAGTATTATTTTATTTTTTTTTATTTTGATTTACAGCTTGATTCCACACCGTATTTTCAGTACAAGTATGGAATTTTTAGCATGGATATCGGTAGCCCAAATTCAGGGCGACCATAGATATCGGGTGTGCGCTGGCAGCGGATCGAACCCCGGACCATGTGCATGGTCGGCGAGAGTCCTAACCACTGTGCCACCGATTGATTTTGACAATATTGAAATAATCCAGAAAAACTTCAGAAATCATAAAGAACGTCTAATATCAGAAGCACTTCAAATTGTCTGAATAGGAATGATGGACTAAAACAGAATCTGACCTGGTTACAACACCTCCCTCCCCCATGAAGTGACAAAATCAACACGAATGTGATATGCAAGTTCACTATGTAAACACACACTGCTTTTATAATTTTACACACTGATCAAATCCAACAATCTACACTTGATTTTATATATGTCCAAACCAAGTTCACTTTTAACGGTTTGAATAAATTCGGGCATTGGGTATATGATATTCATTATGATAAAGGTTTTTGTATTTCCCAATGAATGAAAAACAAAACGATATTGTTTTTACTGACGTTTCGCTATTTAATGCCAATAGCTTTATCAAAGTATTATTTTATTTTTTTTTATTTTGATTTACAGCTTGATTCCACACCGTATTTTCAGTACAAGTATGGAATTTTTAGCATGGATATCGGTAGCCCAAATTCAGGGCGACCATAGATATCGGGTGTGCGCTGGCAGCGGATCGAACCCCGGACCATGTGCATGGTCGGCGAGAGTCCTAACCACTGTGCCACCGATTGATTTTGACAATATTGAAATAATCCAGAAAAACTTCAGAAATCATAAAGAACGTCTAATATCAGAAGCACTTCAAATTGTCTGAATAGGAATGATGGAATAAAACAGAATCTGACCTGGTTACAACACCTCCCTCCCCCATGAAGTGACAAAATCAACACGAATGTGATATGCAAGTTCACTATGTAAACACACACTGCTTTTATAATTTTACACACTGATCAAATCCAACAATCTACACTTGATTTTATATATGTCCAAACCAAGTTCACTTTTAACGGTTTGAATAAATTCGGGCATTGGGTATATGATATTCATTATGATAAAGGTTTTTGTATTTCCCAATGAATGAAAAACAAAACGATATTGTTTTTACTGACGTTTCGCTATTTAATGCCAATAGCTTTATCGAAGTATTTTTAAACCGGAATTAACAAAATCTCAGCATATATATAACAAAGAGTTTTTGGGTGAGAAAAAAACTTAGGTCAAGTTAAAAGGACATATTGAAAGTTAAAATACCATTAAAGATCACTAAACCAAATAACAAAGGTATTAGTATATCTGTTATGGTGTCAAAACAAAGTTTACTAACTTGATTGTCGTTCGTCTGTCTGGGGTCATTTTTCGTTGTCAAGTTGGTCAATTGGTAAAGAAAACAAAATCAAGTGTTTGTTATATATATGCTGAGATTTTGTCAATTCCGGTTTAATAATACTTTGATAAAGCTATTGGCATTAAATAGCGAAACGTCAGTAAAAACAATATCGTTTTGTTTTTCATTCATTGGGAAATACAAAAACCTTTATCATAATGAATATCATATACCCAATGCCCGAATTTATTCAAACCGTTAAAAGTGAACTTGGTTTGGACATATATAAAATCAAGTGTAGATTGTTGGATTTGATCAGTGTGTAAAATTATAAAAGCAGTGTGTGTTTACATAGTGAACTTGCATATCACATTCGTGTTGATTTTGTCACTTCATGGGGGAGGGAGGTGTTGTAACCAGGTCAGATTCTGTTTTAGTCCATCATTCCTATTCAGACAATTTGAAGTGCTTCTGATATTAGACGTTCTTTATGATTTCTGAAGTTTTTCTGGATTATTTCAATATTGTCAAAATCAATCGGTGGCACAGTGGTTAGGACTCTCGCCGACCATGCACATGGTCCGGGGTTCGATCCGCTGCCAGCGCACACCCGATATCTATGGTCGCCCTGAATTTGGGCTACCGATATCCATGCTAAAAATTCCATACTTGTACTGAAAATACGGTGTGGAATCAAGCTGTAAATCAAAATAAAAAAAATAAAATAATACTTTGATAAAGCTATTGGCATTAAATAGCGAAACGTCAGTAAAAACAATATCGTTTTGTTTTTCATTCATTGGGAAATACAAAAACCTTTATCATAATGAATATCATATACCCAATGCCCGAATTTATTCAAACCGTTAAAAGTGAACTTGGTTTGGACATATATAAAATCAAGTGTAGATTGTTGGATTTGATCAGTGTGTAAAATTATAAAAGCAGTGTGTGTTTACATAGTGAACTTGCATATCACATTCGTGTTGATTTTGTCACTTCATGGGGGAGGGAGGTGTTGTAACCAGGTCAGATTCTGTTTTAGTCCATCATTCCTATTCAGACAATTTGAAGTGCTTCTGATATTAGACGTTCTTTATGATTTCTGAAGTTTTTCTGGATTATTTCAATATTGTCAAAATCAATCGGTGGCACAGTGGTTAGGACTCTCGCCGACCATGCACATGGTCCGGGGTTCGATCCGCTGCCAGCGCACACCCGATATCTATGGTCGCCCTGAATTTGGGCTACCGATATCCATGCTAAAAATTCCATACTTGTACTGAAAATACGGTGTGGAATCAAGCTGTAAATCAAAATAAAAAAAAATAAAATAATACTTTGATAAAGCTATTGGCATTAAATAGCGAAACGTCAGTAAAAACAATATCGTTTTGTTTTTCATTCATTGGGAAATACAAAAACCTTTATCATAATGAATATCATATACCCAATGCCCGAATTTATTCAAACCGTTAAAAGTGAACTTGGTTTGGACATATATAAAATCAAGTGTAGATTGTTGGATTTGATCAGTGTGTAAAATTATAAAAGCAGTGTGTGTTTACATAGTGAACTTGCATATCACATTCGTGTTGATTTTGTCACTTCATGGGGGAGGGAGGTGTTGTAACCAGGTCAGATTCTGTTTTAGTCCATCATTCCTATTCAGACAATTGGGATTCCACCTGATATGAAGTGCTCCTGATATTAAACGTTCTTTATGATTTCTGAAGTAATTCTGGATTATTTCAACATTGTCAAAATCAATTTTTTGGCCTGATTCTATAGCATGTAGACCTATGGCTGATTTTTTTTCAGGTTCAGTTGGATTTTTCGGTCTTCGATCAGATGCTTTACGGTATTCATTTCTTCTGATTTTGATTTCTCGAGATGTTTGTTCGATGTGTATAGCATCACATTCCAAGCATTCTATTTTATAGACACAATTAGGTAGAGAATCTATAGGGATCTGGTCTTCCATATGGAATAGGTTGTTTCGTAGTGTGTCTGATGATTTAAAGAAAACTCTAATGTCGAGCTGATTGAGTACTCTTCTGATATCATCTGATGTCTCTGCTCTATATGGAATGACGACTGTCGAGGTCCATGTTTTCCGCCATACTTAATGTCTGTGTTGATTTTGTTGATGAAGTCCCTTGGGTAGTTGTTTTGCTTGAGAGTTTCAGTAAAGTTTGATATTTCTTCTTCTTTTTCTTTCTCATCCGTTATCAGAGAGTGTGCTTATCTAAGAAGAGTTGAAACAACTGAAATCTTTGCGCTGATGGGGTGTGATGAATTGAAGTTTAAATATTTATTGGAGTGGTTTTTCTTCCTGAATGTGGATATACTAAAATGTCCGTTTTTCCTTCTCTTAACTAGGCAGTCTAGAAATGGTAGTTCACCGATGTCTGATTCTGCTTCCGAAGTAAACTGAATTCTGGAAGATACGCAGTTTATTTTCTCCAGGAATGAATTGTGTAGATCTCGTTTCAATACTACAAAAGTATCATCTACATATCTTAACCATATTTTAGGAGTGAGTATGCTTGAAAAGATGTTATTTTCGAATCTATTCATGAAAAGGTCGACGACTATTGGGGAGACTGCTGAACCCATAGCAACATCATTTGTCTGTCCATATAAACTCCCTTTAAATGTAAAATAATTACTTTCTAGACAGAATTTCAAGCTCTTAATTATTTCACTGGTTTCCAGTGGACATCTTTTTGGTAGAGTTGTATCTGATTCTAGTAGACTGGAAATGATATCAAGACTTTCGGTAATAGGGAAACTAGTATATAATGAGTTAATATCATAGCTTACCATAATGTCTTCTTTATCAATTTCTCGGTGTTCCATTTGGGATTTGAAATCATATGAATTCCTTACAATATTTTAAGTGTCCTTTTGTAGTGGTTATAGTACCGAGAGTAAGTATTTAGATAGGTTGTTTGTCAGTGAGTTGGTGAAATCTATTATTGGTCTTAATAGAACTGTGGGTTTATGTATCTTTGGTTGACTGTAGAATCTTTAAGGTACATAAGATTTTGGTTTTAGTTTAAACCAGAGAGAATTTCCAATCTTGGGTTTCATTTCTTGAAGGACTCTGTTTGTATTTATTTTCATTTTGTTTAATTTGACGAATTTCTTCTCTTCAATAAGTAAGTATGGTCCTTCACATAGGTGTTCAATCGCCTTGTTTTCATAATCCATTCTGTTCATTATCACAGTGACATTTCCCTTGTCGGCTTTCGTTACAACGACGCTTTTGTCTTTCCTCAAATTTCTTAAGGCTTCATATTCTTGTTTGGTGAGATTAGATGGTATGTTTCGTTGTGTCATTAATATGTGTGATATCTTTTGACGAACAGATTGTGATTCTCCATTGGTGAATTGTTGTAGAGCAGGTTCGATGTCGACCGCATAACCCATATCAAGGAGATGCCAGGCAACAGCACTGTCGAAAGCATTTGTTCCATTGAGAAGTGGGCTTTTTGGTACATGATCAGAAAAATGGAGGTGTACCATTCTTTCTGTTCTCCGAATGTAAGTGCTACCTCAGATACATGTAAATTTGTGATCACAATAAGAGTTAACATGAGAATAGTATCTGTTGACTTTTGATTGCACCAAAGAGTATGTTGTGCGATAGACGGGAACCAACATATCTGTAGGATAGGTACTGGTTAGTGACGTATTCAATCTTCTGTTGACTATCCTTGCAATATTATCACCTTCTTAATCAGGTTGAATGAAATTAGGCATTTTTCCCACTGTGATTAGTTCGACATCTCATCCTTCACATATTGCGTACTTTTTAATGAATCTCTAAGAGTAACTGTTGTTTCTCAATATCTTTTCGAGACTGATAAATTCTTCCTCTAATTCCTCTGTAGAGCATATATTCTCCTGACTCTATAGAACAGAGTTTTAACTAGTGCCCCTTTATAGGTTTTTGAACAAACACTATTGAAATGTAAATATTGTACATTCCGTGTTGGCTTTTGGTATTCTGACTTCTGGAGACTACCATCTTCCAGATGTTCCTTGGCATTGCCAAGGAAATGGAACTTTCCATCACTTTCATGTTCCACAGTAAGTAATATATTTGTATGTGCGTCGTTGAATAATTTGAATAGGTAAGAAGCATGACTTTCATTGTGGTACACTTCAAATGTATCACCGAAATATCGACAATAAGGAGTGGTTTCGTTGACTGCACGCTTCAACTTTGTTTTCTCAAGGTTGAACATTAAGACATCTGCTAAAACAGGGATGAGTGGACTATCCATAGCTACACCATCCATTTGTCGGTAAAGAGTGTTGTCAAACTAGAATTGTACATCCATGGTACACATTCCGACTCTAGGAGTGGGAGAAGATCAGAATGCGGCCAAATGATCTGCATTGTTTCACTGATTTGGATCCTTGTGAACGAAGAGGTTACATCAAATGACACCATAAACTTATTCGTTACATTAATATGATTCACAAGTTTGGCGAATTGAAATGAATCTTTCATAGTAAAGCTGATATGTTGGAAATTCCTTAATAAAAGGATTTAAACATGCTACCAATCTCTGCTATTTGGATTAGTGGTTGGTTTTTAATATTATACTGCATTCGATAGCCAGATAATCAAGAATACTATGAAACTGTTTAATTTGTCTCATATTTAATTAACAAATGTAAAAATATAATTTAAATATTTGATCTCCACAGATCTGATTAATATCAATGTAGATTTCATTTCCAGAGGATGTATATCCATCATAAATCAGTACTGATATATAAATTTAGATAGTTTAAATATTCAAGTTCTTTTGGATGGTAAAACGTAAACATGGTTATGACTTCATGAATGTCACGAACTCTCCTCGGCAGAACTATTTACGCTCATGCAACGTGACTATGTTTGCTTATTTACAGTCAACAACCAAAACGTTATCAATAACTTTAAGTGGAGAATTAATAACAACAATGTGTATATAGGCACAGCAGGAATATTAATTAAGTCGTCTCTAGGGTAGAAAGGGAAATCTCATTCCTTCTCTATGCTCCAGATTTCTGAAAATTTCCTTTTTAGGTACGTATGTTAAAGAACTGCAAAACCCATGTAAAACAACCTTAAATAATGGATATCCTAGAAGGCTTATTGAAGGGAACATGAAGAAAGAAACTGTCCCCAGCCAAATCATAGTGCAAGTGAAGACACTGTTTGTGAGTTCAGCATTTAAATATGACACTATTACTGAAATTATTAAAAGTTGTCTATAAAAGGCCATTTTTATGCTTCAGACCTACACTTAGTATTCTTTGGCTGAGAATGCATGCAGGATAAACTACTTCACTATCTTCATCTTTGTGTTCATCCGCTCTGGTTGCAGTAGAGGTTGTAAGCTTGTTCTCCAAAAACGCGTGGCTGAACACTGCCCGGTTATTTTAATGAAAGGCAAGCATATAATGACGAAGTCTTCCATCTATGAACACTTTTATGAGTCAGATCATTCAATCCCACGTAGCTTATCTTCTAAGGTTATCTATAGGGTGAAATTCAATCACTCTGAAAGTCTACATTTTCTCCACTAATGTATAACTGAAGTTGCAGCTATACATCGACAGAAACCTGACCCAGGTATTCAAACATGTTTTGTTTACCCCTTTTTTTACCTTGGTAGTAGTAATGTTCTTTTCTTAATTTTATGTTATCATTTGAATTCATTCCACTTCACTTCATCTTCGCCTTCTTTACTGTAATCATCGTAGTACTCTTAATACTCTTGATAACATAACCGACTTTTAAAATCATACTAATTTACTTATTTAATAACCTTCTAAAGTTTTGTAAGTCATCCACTTCAACCCTGTCCGCTTAAACATTATGTTAATTACCTTTTTTCTTATCATAGGTGTATTGAATGAAGAAGTTTTTAGTTCCACTTAATGCCTTTTTCCGTAGCTTAAATACGAATGAAAAAAAAGTAGTTAAAAAGAGATATTTGTTCTCTGAACATAATGATGTTTGAACTCCCTATCGGTTACTAGAATTTTAATTGTGTTATCCTTTAGTTAATATCAGAAGAAATATACTACAATGTAGTGTATTAATGAGCTGCTGCATTTTGCTAATTCAGATTATACATGGACAGTCATTACTGCATCATTTGTACCTAGTTTTAACTGTAGTTTTAAGACTTATTTGACAATATTATCATAGCGGTTAGGACGCTCGCCGACCATGCACATGGTCCGGGGTTCGATCCCCGGCCGACGCACTCCTTTACCTCGCTAAGCCAGAAATAATGCTGGTGAAGAGGAAAGGTTGGGCATGAGGCTAGCAACCCCAACCTGTAAAAATAAACACTGCTACAGAAACTTCAAGCCTCTAGCTTGAAGCCCTATGCTCCACTGGGGAACGTGAAGGGAAAAAAAACTAACCATAAATTCATTGTATGTCTTTGCTTTCTCTGACATCAAATGCATCTCCCTGCTATCTAATGTTTTTTTTGCCGATGAACATCTCTTAATATATACTACTGATAAATCTTGTCAGTAGCCCACGCCACACTATCAAATGTATTCACTTTTCCTCAGATAGACAGAGTTCATATTTAGCTATTCTGACTTAAGCCAATCTACTACTTAGTCCTACATACTTAGAATCATAATGACTGTACTATATTTCATATGTCAAATTATTTATGCTTAATTGATCCCATATAATCTTTTAGTCTAGGAATTTTCTCTTCAAGTAATAATTTTTGGGTTTAAGCATATTCCATTAGCCTGAGTTCCTGATGTTTTTATCCTAAATGTCAGCATTATAGTGATTCTGACCTCTCTTTACGTATTACATTGCTGACTCTCTTCCATCCAAGGTTTTTATAAACACATTTTTAACTGTGTGATATGATTATTCACTGCATTTGTTTTTTTAAGATACATATTTGTATTCATTATTTAAGATTTTAATCCAGTTGTTCATTCATTTTACGAAGTATTTCTATAACTAAATGCTGGAAAAATTACTTAAGATTCAATTAGGTTACCCAAAAGTATTCCTTACCTTGCTTGCAGTATTATTATCTTTATAATTATTACTTTGGCTTCCTAGTGGGACATAGGGCTTCAACAGCACATCTCCATTTCACCCTGTTCTTTGCAGTCTACACTTTATCTGGCTCTACAATCGCTGGTAAGCTTTTATTCCCTCATCACATGATCTCAGCCATGTCACACTTGAACTCACAACCTACTCATTGTCTCCTATTCAGCTTCCACCTCGTGGCGTGGCGCCCGATGTCACTCAAAGGCCTCCTCAGCATATGTTCAATCCATCTACATTTCCTTCTCCATATTTCTAGAGCAGTTTGTTCTTGTTTGGTTTTTTGTCAGAGGTCCTTGTTACTTATCCTTTCTGTTCAGCCATCTAATCTTCAGTAATTAGCAAAGATGGCTGTTTATGAAAGTCTCTAGCTTGCTTAAAATGCTTTTCGTAACGCGTATGTAAAGTTTCTAAACCATAAAGAAACACTGGTTGACTTGAAATCACTGTTGAAAATCCAAATCTTTTCCCATGTTCCGGAGTACAGCAGATTTCCACACTGATTTCAAATTCATGTTGATCTGTCTTACACTTCCGATCCTGTCTTTGACACCCTCATTCGTGCTAGCCGTATTCAAGTCGATAGTGTCTAGGTCAGGTAAATGAGAGATGTGACTCCCTTCAAACTTCTTCCGTTGACTGTAGATAGTGCTTGTTGCTGCTGGTAACGTATCTTCATCACCTCTGTCTTCTCTACGTTCACTTGAATTCCTGTCTTTGCCATGTTTTTTTAAGACTTGTTGGTTTTCACTCGTAGATCTTTGAGTGTTTATGACAGGAGACATAAATAATCGGCAAAGTTTAGGTCTACTGGAGTCTTTTTCTCGGTTCAATGTATGTCCGCCTTCTCACTGCCCACGATCTGTTACGTGATCTAATAGGACACATGCAATCCATCCTATTCCCTTTTCAAATTACAATTAAATCAAAATTTGCAAAAATATGCTGAGAAAACAGTTCACTCTACTCCTAAATTACGCTCGAAATATATTATTACTATGATTACTCATTTTTTGAGTTCCGAGTAAAACATAGGGCTCCACAGGCACATCTTCATTACACTCTGTTATTTGCCATCAGTGTCAACTGGTTCTATGACTTTCTACGTGCTTTCACCTCCTCTTCACACGATTTTCATCATGTTACCCTTGTACAACTGACAACTCGTCACTTCCCGATGAAGAGTTCCATTTGAGGACCTGGCAGGCTATGTCACTTTTATTGTATTCGAATAATTAGATTATATTCATAAATGAACTGTATAGCAAGTGTGGGATTTATGTACAATGTCACACAAACCAACAAACTGGCTGAAGAAGCAGGCAGCGAAGACAGAACACCAAATAAACATAGAGAAGACGGAGGTAATGAAAACAATCAACCAACAGGAACAGCGTCAACCAGCACCAACAACGGGGGAAATTTAACAGAGGTTACTTCCTTCACTTATCTAGGCAGCCAGCATTGTTTCAACCACAGACCAGCGGAACGGATGAACATGTCAAAGCCAGTCAGAATTGGAAAGGCAAGATACGCCTTCATCAACCTGAAACCAGTTCGGAAATCTTCTGCGCTCAGCATGAAGAACAAGATTTGGATTTTCAACGCAGATGTGAAGTCAGTCATTTCTTCTATACGGGTCAGAAACTTGCACTGCGTGTAACGAAGAGAACTAAAAACAGGCTTCTATAGACTCTTATCAAAAGCTGCCTTCGCAGCCTCCATAATGACGATCAAATGGCAGGCCAGAAAAAATTAGCAACCAGGAACTCTGGAAACAAACCATCGAAGAGTCGATTGCTTAACAAATATTTGGGAGAAAATGAAGATGGATCGGGCATACATCGAGGAGGCTGTCGAATGACATTGCGCTCAACGCAGGCCATTGCTCGAGTGAAATCCAAATGGGAAGCGACGATTGGATTGTCGGTGCGAGGGTGACATGAAGGAGATTATGTGAGGAGATAAGAGATTATTGACAGTCGTGGATCCAGCTGAAGAGGAGAGCAGAAAATAGAACAAGGTGGAGATGTGTTGTTGAAGCCCTATTTTCCACTTGGAACCCAAGGGAACAGTAATAATAATAATAATATAATAGCAAGTGCTGACCACCAATGCAAAACATATCACTGTTAAATAAACAAATTAAATATTTTAATACATTTACGATTTATTTATGTAATTGGTATCACTTTCATTTTCTTGATTCTTGACCTTAACAAAAGTAATATATAAACAGATTTCACAGTATTTATTATAATAAATATGAGAACCAAATAGGAATGAGAATATTATTCTTTTTTTTAACAAAACTATGTTAATGCATAGCTATGGACCAGTAGGATGATTTCCTGATAGTAGGATAAACACTATATGCCTGTCTTTTCACCATCTACTCATCGAGTATTCTTTCTGAGTTTAGATTATATATATATATGCACTTATGAATAGAGTTCAAGTAGAAAAAATTCTACTATTAAGAGGGATAGACAGATTATAATTTTTATAAGTTTGTCTCCTCAACCTCTCTACAAAACATACAGGTACTTAACATGTACAATTATCATCAAAAATATTTACTGGAGTTTATTTCTATTCTGCATACAAATGCTCATCCTATTTTCGTTTTTCTTTCTAATTTCTACTACATCATCAAAGTGATTATTTTCTAGCCTTGATTTCATTTTATGTTCAATGACTTCCAGTTGTCGTACTTCAATTGCCTTCATCAACATACATAGTCTTAAATAACAAGTTGGATATACACAATGAAATAATGACTGATAATTGATTTATGCGCGAGTGCATTTAAAAGAAGTAAACATATAATTAATGTCACTCTCCGTATCTATATATACATATATATTATTATTATTTTACGAGAAAAGATAATTCTAATTAATTTTTAATGCCTACTTCATAACTTCTAAGAATTACATCATGTTTACAACTCGACGTGGATTATTAGCTCCACAGAATACATTCCTTGATACAATCATACGAAAATGTGATGGACAAAGTAGGTGATATGTATACACATTTTTGAATGTTTTCTTTTTTTCATTAATTATTACTGTTTATTTTTTCCTCATTCCTTTGTATTCCAAAATGGAATGTAAGAGCTTCAAGTTTTGAGCTTTAAGGTTCCAGTATACTAGTGGTATTATTTTCTTCATGTGAAGGGGGAAAAGAGCTGGTGACGTCACGCTCAACCTTCCCTCTTTCACCTGACTTGCCTACCACTGGCTAAGCGAGGTGTAGGAGTGCATCGGCTGGGAATCAAACCCGGTCGACGTGTATCTAACTACTTCTTCCTTGTCTTTCGTCTTAATCAACGGGTGAAATACCAGTTCAGTGCTGATCACTTTGTAACAAAAAAATAACCTGGGGTTCTTGTAGGAAGCTGTGACCAGCAGGGTACAGTTCGTTGAAGTAGGGGCAGTAGCTCATCGAAGAAGACATTGCGAAGTGGTCACGCTATGTCGTGAATAGGCAAAAGTTAGAATTCATGGGCTGGCCATTGGATCGAGTTCCAGTGACTTAGTGGTCCACTAACTCGAGGGCCTTGTAACCAGAAGGTTCTAGGTTCGAATCCCATCGGTGGATGTGTACTGATGAAGAGTCCCAGACTGGGCTGACGAAACAGCTGTCCAGTACTCCCCAGTTGGTTATCCAATGGTTCTCTAAATGATGTCAGCTCATGATGAAATCCTCCAACCAATCAAACAAAATCCCTAAAAAACCAATACTTTAATGAAATGTCTACAAGCCCTAAGGACATTTTGAAAGACATTTGCAACTAATTATATTTCAGAAGTAATAGCAGATAAAACATTTACTTTTTTTTCTGGTTGTCTGGTTTTTAACGACAGTTATTTTTCACCAGTTTACTGTTATAAGTTGAAACAATCATTTTTCAGGCAAGTTACATGCTATGATGGACATTTGAATTCAGACAGTATTTGAAGTAATTTCAGTTGTCATTTCTAGATTTAGTGTAGCCATGGTGGCTAGCGGTGAAATACAAGAAATACATTATGATGGATTGTAATATTTGGACTAGAATAAAACGTGGGAATAAGGTGTTTGGGTAGTATTGATTTCCCGAAAAAATAATAATGAAAGGGCTGAAACGCTATAGTGAAATAACGATTTATTTAAAATGAAAAATTCATTAATTATCTCCTTTAATAACATTTGAACTATAGAAATGAAAATATCTAAACTTCAAAACTCTACGTAATACTGGCTGTCATGAGTAGTGTATAACTACTCCCGTGCACCATCAGCGTTCACCAGTCACACAAAGATGCTCTAAACAACATCACTGATCCCGAGGATAGTACACTGAGTTTGTCAGGAGGTCAGACAGGAGGATTAGTTCCTGTGGAAAATAAAACATTCAGGCTATAATATTTGATCAGTTTGACAGGATAAATGATATTAAAAAAAACAACTAGCGTTATTGTTTAGTGAAAGTGGTCTGTCTACAGTTGATCATGTCATTTATTAGGATAAAAGCCAACTGAACTTTTTGCTTGCTTTTGAATGCAATTTATGCTCCCTTTCTCTCTCTCTCTCAATCAGGACAATTATTATTATTTATCTAAGCAATTATGAGTTAGACTTTTTTTCAGAAAATACTGGTTCTAGTCACACTGTCTAAATGCGAGGTATTCAATGAAATAAAATATAATCTGAACCAAAAGAATGTTACTTGTATAATTGCAGGTTTTAGTGGACAGAAACCAAAGATACTAGATAATTACTGAGTTTCTCTTTGCTTGAAAGTAAAAACGTGCGGCGTATATCAGTAAATTTTACCAGGAGTAAATAGCTATATATATATATCTTAATTGCATTGTCTGAATAATTTCAGCATTGTGTATTACATAATGCCTAATACTATAATTAACTGTAACGAAAAAGAGAATTTGCTTTCTGTTTGTCGTAAATATATAATAATTGGACATTAATCCATTTTAACAGTCATTATTTCAATCCCGTAGACCTTTTGTTCAGTAATTTTTAACTGACTAGTTAAGCAATATCGACCAAAAGTGCTTTGTGATAACCAGTTGGTCAACGAGTTAACTAACTAATTGACTAACTACATGACGTGAAATTGGTTGCATTTTATCAATCTAAGTACTATCAAATTACCAAATTACTGTCTCATATGAGTTTCATTCAACCATTATCTAGTCCATGTGCATCGGTAGTTAGATAGTGAAATAAGCATCAGTCATGTGGGAGATCTAGGTTCGATTCCTGGCCCACTGATCCCTAAACCCCGCCTAATTTACTAGTCGGTGGTAATCTCAAAAAAGAGGGAAGTTCAGGTGTAAGGCTAGTAATCCTACCTTTTAAAAAGTGACAAACCATGGATACTGAAACCAGAATGCTCAAAGCTTGAAGCCTTATATTCTACTCGGAAATCATAAGGAATGGAAAAAGTGCATACTAGAGTCTATGTAGTCAGCAGTAATAGTCTCTGACTTAGAATAACGGATCACTAGCTTTCAGTTGATCTGTAAGCCTATCTAATATCATTAGTCGGTAGAAAATGATTTTAATGAAGTCAGTTTACTCGTATGCTCCAGTGCAACGAATCCATTGCGATAACTCGATGGTGAAGAGTTCTCGAATAACGATGCAGCTTTTCTTGTATGTACTATATATATATATATATATATATACGGCACAATCCTTTATACCACTGAATACCATTCCAAAACCCTCTGCGATTTTATTTTCACACTAATAAGTATTAATATCATCACGAGTGTGAACCAGGTGCATATATGTCTGTATATAATGTGACATAGTATGTGTCTACACAACTTATAGCAGACAGCTTAATTGCCATTTATGCTCTTTTTGTACAAATTTATAAGAAAACAGACTATGTGCATTAAAAGTAAACGTGTAAAATACACAGTTAGTTGGATAATAGTGCTCCCAGGTTTTAATCCTTTAAACCTAAGACATACCTTTCAAGTAGATAGTGTGATGTATTCTCCGTCTGAAAAATTTTGATAAAATGAATAGAATTTCACTACAGCTTTCTGGTATTAACTATTATTATTATTGTAATTAAAGTTATACTCAATTATTTTGTGGTTTTTTTTAAAATTTGGTTAAGACCCAGCAACTTTAATAAACCCTTTCTAGGGCTGCTTAACGTGGAACTCATGATTACTAATAATTATTATTTTATCATCCCCTTGGGTTCCGAGTGGAACATAGGGCTTCAACAACACATCTACACTTTGATCTATTCTTTGTCGTCCTGTTTATCTGAGCCCATGACTGCCTATAATCTCTCATCTCTCCTTCTGACGATCTCGTCAATGTCACCCTAGGACGACCCATACGTCATTTCCCATTCGGATTCCACTGAAGTGATGGCATGGCACACAATGTCATTGGATGGTCTCCTCAGTGTGTCCCCAGTCCATCCCCATTTTCTCCTACATATTTGCTGAGTAATGGATTCTTGATTGATTTGTCACCTAAGTTTCTTGTCGCTAATTTTTTCTGGCCATTTGATAATCAATACAGAGCCAGCGAAGTGGGCAGCTGTTGATAAAAGTCTGTAACTTGTTATAAATGATTTCCGTGACTCCCTGGCCAAATTTCCGACCCATATAGAGGAACTAATTTGACAATGGTGTTGAAAATCTGAATCCTGAATAATGCGTTGGTAATATTTATCTGCTATGTATTAACAACTCATGTAAATTAAGCATATTACTTTGTTTTTCGATTCCTTTGCGTTCCAAGTAGAATATACGACTTGAAAATTTAAGCTTTGAAGTTTCATTAGCAGAGGTGTTGTTTTATACGAGGTTGGATGCACTAGTCTCACGCCTAACCTACCCTCATTTCTAGGCTAATTATCAGCTGGAAATCTAGTTGAGATTTGGGGATGACACTAAATAATTGCTCAGTCAATATACATATATGTGATAAGAATAACGATAATTAAAATGTTATAAGGGGTAGAGTTGAAGTGGATAAATTACAAAATTATTAAAGATTGTTTTATAAGTGAATTAAAATCAAAAATGTTTTAAAAATGTCAAGTGTTGTCTAAAAATTTTAAAAAATAAGAGTACCATTACGATAAGAATGAAGATGTGAAGTGAAGTGGAAAGAATTCAAGTGGTAAAATAAAATAAAGTAAAAACTAGAAAGAACATTACTATGACCAAGGTAAAGAGAGGGGTTTGACAAAACGTTTTTGAACACATAATTTAGGTTTCTGTTCATGTATAGCTAAAGCTTCGGCTATGCATAAGTGAAGAAAACGTAAACTTTTGGATTGATTCGATTTTGCCATGTAGATAACTTTGAAAGATGGATCACGTGGGGCTACATGACCTGACTCTAACAGGTGATCACAGATAGACGACTTCGCAGTTCTACGTTCGCCTTTCATTAACCAGACTGGATAGTGTTCAGCTACACGTTTTCGGAGATTACGCTTACAACGTTCAATATAAACAGCTCCACAAGAGCAGGTAAAAGAGTAAATACACATGGATGTGGACAAAAGCGGTAATCTGTCCTTGACGCATTGTCTAATCATATTTCGGCTGGTAAAAACTAGTTGTAAGTCAGCTGCAGGAAAAGTACGTTTAATACATTTAGATAAACGATTTTTAATCAATTCCGAAATGGTGTCACCTTTGAATGCCGGACTCATAAACAGTTTCTTCTTTGGCACTGTAATTTGTCTGGGAGCGTGTTCTTTCTCGATATTACGTTCGATAAACCTTGTAGGATAACCATTATTAAGGAGATTTGATTGAAGCTTGTCTAGTTCACTATCGATTGTCTCTGCAGAGCAGATTTTATGAATTCGGGAGCATAAGGAATGAATAAGATTTCTCTTTCTCCCTAAAGGTACACAACTGTTGAAGTTAGTGTACTGCCCAGTGAATGTTGCCTCTCGATAAATCGACCTTAGCAACGTACCATTCTCTCTTCTATCTAGCTTTACATCAAGGAAGTGAAATGAGGAATCCGACTCTTCTTCGACCGTGAAAAGCAAAGACGGGTGAGAACCATTAAATATTCCAAGAATTTCAGCAGTTGAAGAGTTTTCGTCACATACAATGAAAGTGCCATCTATATATCTTTTATACATAAACAAACTATCGATGTTTTCCTTTAGTGGGCCATTCTCTAAGCTAGCCATGAAGACGTCCACTAAGAGCGGTCCTAAAGGAGACCCCATGGCGACACCATCCCTTTGATTGTAGATGACATCATTGAATCTAAACTGCACATTCAGTGTGTATCCCAATAAAAGTTGTTTAAGATATTCAATTGGTAAGTCGATGTTCACGCTATTTAAATCAATATACTCGCATAGATAGCAGATAGCAGATAATTAAAAAAATATTTTTGATATCAATTCACTTATAAAACAATCTTTAATAATTTTGTAATTTATCCACTTCAACTCTACCCCTTATAACATTTTAATCATCGTTATTCTTATCACATATATGTATATTGACTGAGCAATTATTTAGTGCCACTTAATGACCTTTTCTGTAATATAAATACGACTGTACAGCTTGAAAATGAAGTCGTTGAAAAGAAATTTCTTCGCTGAACAAAAACTGTGTTTTTACTTATGAATAAATGGGTATTTTTCGTGATTTGGGGATGAGTCAGCCAGATATCGAACTCAGAATACGTGTGTAGCAATACAGCATTCTACCATTGAACCACTGACACTATTTTTTAACTACAAGAGAATATTAAATTGTACAATTGCCTAATATTACTTAAAAATGACTGATCATAAGATTAAGTTGTTTCACTTCTCAAGCTTAATTCCATTGGTTGTTAAAGATTAAGGTCGAAAGGATTTCTGTTGCAGTTTGACTTGTTGTATTGAGCTTTCTGACTACATAAGCTTAGAATTAAAATTCTTCTGTATATTACAATTCCATATTCAAGCGAATCACTTAAGGCTAAGGCGAACAGAAATATGGAGGTTAAACTATGAAAAAGGTTCATCAACCTAATGACTGAAACGTCGTATAACGACTAGCTTAAACTTCTAGTGATAAAAATTCCAACTGGAGAAAATTCTATTTCCATTGGTTGAGTGCAGAGAATTGAATGGTTTCATGCTATATCATGTCACTAACTGACTATAGGTAAGGAATCACTAAAAATCGGTTAGCACTGGACAATAGTTTCGGCTTATTGTGGAACTCTTCAGCAGTTCATAATATTGACGTTACTGTAAACTGAACCCATGACTTTCAGGTTACGAATATAGGAACAGCTAAAGGACGCTTCCAAACACTTATTTCTTATTTTTGAGAGATTCCTACTGGGCTAATGAAACTTGCTAGCATCAACTGGACAAACTCCTCGTTCAATCACTTATTTCCCTGTATTATTTCCTTGAACAATGAATTGTTTGCTTTTATAATATAAGTGGATCTCATCGCTTAATTTAATATTGTCAACAAGTGAATTATAGAACATGACTTAAGCAAATATGTACTTTCGGCAAATTTTCATCAGGCTTTTTAATAGCATAAAAAAATCTTAGTCAAAGACATTTGAAACAATGTGAGAATTCGTGACTAGTGAGGTTAATCCAGTCGGCAGTAAGGATGGATTTCTCACCGATGACATTGGTTGGTGGTCGCGCTAAAAATCACGAATTGGTAGAAGTTAGAATTCACGGACTGGCCATTGAATCAGGTCCCAGTGGCTGAATGGTATACGAGCTCGGTGGCCTTGTAACCAAAAGGTTGTGGGTTTGACCCCTAGTGGTGGGTGTATACTGCTGATGATTCCCACACTAGGCTGACGAATCAGCTGTCCAGTACTCCCTGTTGGTTTTCAATGGTTCTCTAACTGATATCAATCCGTCGTCAAAGTCGATAAACAAATCAAAGCCTTACAAATCAACCAATGAAGAAATAAGATATAATCAAGTAGATTGTAAGTAGAATGTGTATACTAGTAGATATAGAGGGGAAAAAACTATTATCTATTAGAGATTGGATAATATAACAACAATAATAAATTGTGAAACTAAGATTAAAATTTACAACTACAGCACAGTATGGTATTGATAATAAAGTTTGCAGTACAAATAAAATTAGAAATAACATTTACACTTATCCTGTGTTATCAGGTGAGAAAACTACTGTAGATTGTTTTTGAAGGTCATAGGAAGGAGAGGGATTAAACAGACCCTTTCTGAACACCGAGATCGGGGTGAAAATTGTTTATGGCAATTGAATCAGCTATGCTTAGAGATCGAGGGCGTAAAAACTTAGGGAGTTGAGGTGACATACTGTTTAGAATTTTAAAAATCTTGAGGTTTGTATCCACAAGTTAAGCTGATATGGAACTCCTGACTGACATTACGACTCCTTTACCTAGCTTAGTTGGATAATACTCAAGAAGGCGACGGTGAGCTTGCCGAGTGAATTAAAATTCAACACTTAAATGTTTACTGTACTCGGTATTCTATGTCTGAACACCACGAATTTAATTCTAGATAAAATATTAAGTGTGGACGATACTAGTTACTTTCAAAATGTAAACGAGTTAAGAAATTTAAATTGCCTATTCTTATGTGCTAAATAAAATAGATAAATAAGCATAAAATATCATTCAACTGTTTAGAGGGTAAACTTATTTCTTCAATAATTCACAAACTTGAATCACATCTATATTGTAATTCAATTTAGTATATGACAGATTGTATAACACTGAAAATAACTTAAACTTCAGTACGTGGCTAGTTAACTCTGCATATCTTTCACAATTTCTTGTGGTGCCACTATGAATAGTGAAGCAATGTAGACCAGTTATTACTCTGTTCATTACTTAGGTGTGTGTCAGTGGCACAGTGGTTAGGACTCTCGCCGACCATGCACATGGTCAGGGGTTCGATCCCTCGCCGTCGCAAACCCGATATCTATGGTCGGCCTGTAAATTTGGGCTACCGATATCCATGCTGAAAATTCCATACTTGTACTGAAAATACGGTGTGGAATCAAACTGTAATCAAAATAATAAAAAAAATAAAATAAGTAGTTTAAATGAACAGCTTAAGTTTCGCCTATATTGATTTCCTTATAAATGTTAACTTTATCATCAAATCCGTACATTTTACTATCTTACAGAACTCACTTTACAAAAGCAGTTAATATGTACTGAATAAAATGCGGCTTTAGTTAATGTGACTAATATGAGGACGACAAGTTTTATAGAATAAGGAATGATGGATTTAAGTTTCATCAAACACAGCAACACGTAATTATATATAGATTAGAGATATTAGGTGACCGAAGGCAATAGGTAAGAAGCTCCGGACCTAGGTTTTGTGCTTGTTAGCACTCATTAGCATGAAATCCTTGCAGGAACTTAGATCTCTTCTAAGAATCAAAGCCACATCAGTAATTGCTGCAGATAGCTACCTGACCGATGATGACTGCCAACAAGCACAAAACCTAGGTCTACAGTATAACATCAATTCAGAATGCACTGCGATGGTTATTCGCCTGCCTCAGTGACCACATTACAAACTTGAATGACAGAATTCAGTTATTTAAGTGTTGGTTTGTAGGGATTTGATTGGTTTCAGGATTTTCATCATGAGCTGACATTAGTTAGAGAACCATTGGAAAACCTGGGAGTACTGGACAGCTGTTTCGTCCTATTTTGGGACTCTTCACAGTACGCACCCACCGAGATTCGATGGTATACGAGCTCGCCTTGTAACCAGAAGGTCCTGGGTTCGAATCCCGGTGGGTGCGTACTGCTGGAGAGTCCCAAAATAGGACGAAGCAGCTGTCCAGTACCCCCAGGTTTTCCAATGGTTCTCTAACTAATGTCAGCTCATGATGAAAATCCAGAATTCAGTTAGCTCCATCTCCAAACCAGACACTTGACATGGCATTGCTTAAATCACAGTGATCAATAAGTTTGTATTAGGAATAATTGGTCTAAGACAAAATGAAATATACATTTCAGATTTATGTCTGGGTGCTATTTATTTATTTATTTCTAATAACTAATATATATATATATATTGGTTAGTACAAACTAGTAGTAATCAAATACTTTTTTTATGATAACTACTCAACTAAGATCTGTTTAAGCTAATAACACCGAAATTACTTCTATGTACTTACGAAAACTGAAGTGATTGGCACATAGGATGAATGGTTTAAATGATTACTTTGCTTCACTTCGAATACACTTACCAGCAATAATTATTTACTAATATGAATATACATCCAAAGAAAGAGATTGACGTAGAATGAAACTTCACGCCTTTACATAACATTATTGAAAAAAACAATAAATAACAAGTCAATGACACTTATATTGTAGTAATATGTTACACCTTAGAGCAGTCGTAAAAACCGATTGTTTTTTATTATTCACATTTAACGTAAACAACAGTCACAACAAGGAGAGTAGATTCATATGAGCTTGTTAATTCTAAATTAAATAACACCTAGAAGAGAAAAAAAACACTGTGTCTACTTCTATCCGAATGATTGAGAATACACTACCAGGAATGAGAGAGATAATAATCATAACTACTTGTTAATAGCTTCTTCATATCAACACGATTAATGGATTCTAAAATGTTTATTTTGCCTACAGATTGATGTCTCTGTAGAAAACAGAGAAAGTTTTTGCTGATAAAATTGTGTTATTCAAATAATGGGGAAGATTTGCAGATAAGATATAATGCTTTTCATGTTCCTTCATTCTCTGGGCTGGACAGTTTAATTGAGAACTTTTCATTGTTCTTTTAGAGAACATTCTTCAAACTCACTTCAAAATGCAGTGAGTTTTTAAAATGATGCATAAACGAAACAACCATCTTAAGAGAGGCATGAGTTCCTTCAAGATTGCAGATACGTCTTGCTGACTGCCGAGTGTTAACAAGCATGAAATCCGAGACCTAAGACTCCCTGCTGATTACCTTCAACCATCTAACAACAATTCAAAAGTTCACCGTGATGGCAAGCCACTTGGCATGTTGGCCTAATCGTAAACTTGTCTGACAAAATTCAATCTGCACTAAACGAAGGCCTAGATTCATGACATTAGTTACTAACTAGTGTCCAATCAAAATAAGTGTCTTCCATGACGATCAATTCAAGTAAATACAATGACAAGAAAAGCTCTAGGGATAAACAGTTACCACCAAGGTTTTCAGAGACGACAACTATTTCATTCGTAGGGAATTTCAAAAGCTTACTTCATTATGATATTATCTCTGGAGATGTTCTCTAAAAGAAACAATAAAGACTTCAGAATTAAACCGTCCAGTTTAGAAGACACAATCAAACAATAAAAGGATTGTCAGTCCTATATTGTCTACAATTATAGACTTGAAGAACTTACCAGAATCCTATAATATTTGGTTTTATAAATTCTATTAGTATGACAAGCAGTGAAATTCTCAGTAGAATTTATCAAAGGCGTAATACATGATTCTTGTATAAATCATGCATGTGTTATGAGTGTAAATTAACTATTACTATTTACTTAGTGAAAAAACAACAGTAATGCAGCTTATTTAGTTAGTGTATGGAAAGTGTATTGATAAGTTCACCTTAGGATTGTGACTTAATAAGAAAAACAAAATACCATTACCACATCAGACCGAGACTGATTACAGAGATTAGGTGGAATTCATTTGATAACATTGACCTCTGTCAAATGCAGTAAATATGCTTTCAAAAGAATAGACAGGGAACAAAGAGTACTCTTTTCGATAAATTCATCATCAGGTTCTACAATTATATATACATTATAATGAATGAATGAATTAGTCTTATGAACGACATTATTGTTTAAATAACATCAAATCAATAATATTGATAAATTACAGCTGAACAGCATCAACATAAAATAAACTGAATGTCAGAAGAATTAGGAAAGGTAATAGTACAAATTCATGAGTTTATAGTCTCTACTGAGGGCCAGGGCAGTAGTAGGGGCTGCACTTGTTTCTTTTGGACACAGAGCACTGGTTGTTTGAGGCGAATTGCAATAGCGTCTGCTGTTTGGAGCATGCAGTGCTTCGATGATTTTGGTAATTTTTAGGCACCCGGTATATTATGGAGAAGGATTCGTCTACGCTGGCTTTGTCACCGGTTTTGCACCAGACGGTCAAATATCGAGCTGTTAATAGTTTTAACTACACCTTTACTTAGCCATAGTGGGATATGTTCTCGAGCACGAAAAATCAAGTCCAGCCCCTACTACTGCCCTGGCCCTCAGTAGAGACCATAAACTCATGAATTTGTACTATTACCTTTCCTAATTCTTCTGCCATCCAGTTTATTTTATGGTGATGCTGTTCAGCTGTAATTTATCATTGCTATTGATTTGATGTTATTTAAACAACATCAATGTCGTTCATAAGACTAATTCATTCATTCATTATAATGTACATATAAAATTGTAGAACCTGATGATGAATTTATCGAAAAGAGTACTCTTTGTTCCGTGACCATTCTTTTGAAAATTTTAATGTGCATTTTTAATCAATTAAAATATGCTTTCACTTGTATATTGGTTGTCTTGAAAACCTGATTGATCTCGAATGTATGTCATGTGTCTTTCACGGGTATGATGGTTGCACTTGTGAACACCTTTCCCTATTAGTTGTAGGTTACTTCATATATATTTTAAAGGGTTTATTTGTAAGGATTAGATTTGTTTTTCAAGTTTGACCGCGGATTGATATCAAATAGAGAACCATTGAAAACCAGGGAGTACTGGATATCTGTTCAGCCCTAGTTTGGGACTCTTCAGCAGTACGCACCCACTGAGGTTCGAACTCACACTCACTAGAACTACAGGGAACTCCATCCTGTCGCAAGTCACTAGTGAGCATTAGATTAGTTTTCAATGGGTTGATTTGTAAGGATTAGATTCGATATATGTTGAGAAAAACTGCCAGATGATCTCCAATTGATACATTTTAGATACCTATTGGGATAACCGCAGCCAAATGGGTAAATTCAACCAAAATTGTTCTGAATAGTGAAATTAAAAGTCTTTCTGCTATCATAATCAGTATTTCTATTACAATATGTGATCAATTCTGACAATCAAGGCGGATCTAAACCGGGTTGTTTTCTGCAACTCTGAGTTGGATTATTCAGTTGAATTTCATTCATTAGAATATATTAAAACTATTCAGTTCACAAAAGGGTTAACAACAAAGAGACTCAAAAAATTATAGATGTATATATATATATATATATTGCAAGCCGATAACCAATTAGAACATTCACTGTCAGCAACCTTAACAACAGGACATTTCTTCGATTCTGTAAAAGGTCAATCTATGTCCGTCAATAAATTATATTTTACCATAAGATATGCATTGTTAAAGTAAATTGAATTCAACCTGTTTTTTTCAAATTGCTAAGATTCAGCATTTCTAAGCTTTTTATGCCTCATAAATCATGAAATTTGTATAAAATTTATGGAATAAATAGATTATAAAGTCATCTTAAACTAATAATGTGTATATCAAGATTTGAAAATCCTGTATTCTTCTGATTTGTCCAGGCAAAACTTTAGATGGTGAAGACTATAATGCATCTCAATGATCTACTTATTGTTATGATTCTCTTCTGTTCTTGGTGGAGCGTAAGATCCCCACAGAACATCTCCATCTTGTCTTGTTCTCTGCAGTCCTCTTTAGCTAGCCTGATAATTGCCCATAGGCTCCCGTCTCCTCCTCGCAAAATCTCCTCCATGTCACCCTCGAACCTACGCACAACTCGTGGTTTTGCTATTCAGGTTGCACTCGAGGGTCTGGCGCGCGATTTTTTATCAACAGTCTCCTTAGCGTGTGTTAAATCCATCTGCATTTGCTTCGGAAAATTTGTTGAGGAATAGGTTAAGTGAGAGAAATGACCTCTTTCAAATTTATTATGTTGATAGTAATTGATGCTTGCTGATCAAATAGAGGGAAATGATTTACAGATGGGTTTCAGGAATGTATTCTAAAGCCTGTCTGAGGAAGTGTCGGTACAAAGAGTGATCAGGAACTTATTTCGTTAAGAGAACTACCAGTGAGAACCAGGTAATTCTGGTCGGCTGTTTTGTCCCTTTTTGGGGCTCTTCTTCAGCACCCACATATATCCTTATCAGGGATAGAATCCATGACCTTCAAGCACATTACCATTCAGCCATTGGGTTGGAATCCAATGGCTTGTAGGTTCTAGCTTATGTAATTTCATGATATGTCACTATGGTTATCCGACACCATTGGCTAGTATCTGTCCACACGTCTAATTTAATGAACCCTACTAATCATAACTTCTTACTAGAACTCTAAACTCTACTGCACAGCCAGTCCTTTAATAACCTTCAAAACAGGACGAAATAGTTGTAAAGTACTCCGTGGTTTTCAGTGGCTACTTAAATGACTCTGATTTGTGACCAGATAAACAATGAAATCGCCTGTTTAGCTGTCTACAAACCCAACATGGTCAAATTAGCATCTGATTTTCATATAACCTATACTATCTGTATGTCCTACACTGGCTGTGGTTTAACCAAGATTATTCATGGATTTTAAATTATATTGTTTACTGCGAAAGTTATACTCAAGTGAAAATTCTGTTTAAAGTCTTACTGACTAATGTCAAATGTATTGATGATTATCTTTTGACATTATATCAATACTTGTCATTGTTCTCTTAGGTTCCGAAAGTAACAAAGGGCTTCAGCAGCACACCTCCATTTCACTTTTTCATCTGTGGGGCTTTTAGCCGACTTCACTACTGCCCATAAGCTTTGATTTCCTTCTCACCCTTGAACCAACGCCTAAATTCTAATTTTCCAGCTGAGTTCCTCTTCTTCTGACGTAATTATATAACAATCTGATAGATATAGTAAGTATGAGAAGTGCTTTCTTTTGGAGAAGAAAACATAAAAAGTTGAATGCACCGTAGTATTGTGTCACAGCTGAATTATCAAAGTGCATGTTAGTTCAATAGATATCAGTTTGCACTTAAATGTCTAATATTTATAATGTTTACAAGAAAACGATGTAAAAAGCTAAGATTTCTTTTCGACGATTTCTTTTCATGGGCTGTACAATCGTAACTATATTTAACAAAGAAATCACAAGAAGAATAAGATACTGGTAAAATTTTTACTCGAAAAACGTATTACTTAATATAAGTTGTAAGCTAGAGGGAGTGATTAATTGGAAGTTAGAAAAGAGGCAGAAGTTGGCAACGATGTAATAATTTTGCCATTTGCCTGTGTATATAATATCTTGCTCATCTGATGTAGTTTTCAATTTCGTAGAAAACTTTCTATATTTCAAGGTTATAAATGACTGTTCATGATTAAATCTGTGAAAATGTCTGTCTACCAATTCCAGTCTCAAAAAGTCTTTTGATAACAATAGTAATAACATCGCTCTACTATTAATTCTAAAGTTTTTAAATTAAATCTATACATAAATTAATTGGTACTGAGACTATTTCAGATAACAGACTGAAATTCATGTAGTGAGTAATAGTAAACAAACATTAGTGCATTATTCATTCAAATGACACTTGAGCATTGCTCATAATGATTACAGTGAGATAACAACCTCGTTAGCAGCTGGGAATTTAGGGACCGATAATTTTTCTCCTTCTGTGATCCACATCTTTATTTTTTCTCCTCCATTAATCACTCAATGCATCAACAACAGTATGCTTAACGAAAACTATTCTAGATAGTATGAACATCAGTACACAAAAATATTTCCTTCTGAGTGTCTTTCATATTACGTAATCCTTGTCAATACTTACTAATCTTCACCACCCTAGTTACAGTTTGATTTTTCATTATATTTTTTGAGACATTTTGATGATGCGTCAGTGGCACAGTGGTCAGACTCTCGCCGACCATGCACGTGGTCAGGGGTTCAATCCCCTGCCGACGCACACCTGATATATATGATCGGCCTGCAAAATTTGGGCTACCGATATCACATGCTGAAAATTCCATACCTGTACCGAAAATACGGTGTGGAATCAAGCTGTAATCAAAAAAAAAGATGTATACAATACTACCAATAACAAAAACTTATCACTGTGTGTAAACCACTGAAATATAATTATACTTTATTTAAACAATAACCCTAACTCACTTTTATTCTTATCTGACAAACCTAATTTACACGGACACAGCCAGAAAAAATATATATAACTGCGATTGCACAGCTAAATGAGTTCATTCATCGAAAAGAGACTCTTCTCTAAACTGTTTGTTCTTATATTCTCATTAATGAATCAAATATGTATCACGTGTTATCTGCCTGTTGATGTGATGAACAAAAACTAAGTGATTGACCTGTCTAATAATACAGTTTCATTACTTCCTAAAACCACCATTCCGTAGTACTCTTATGACGTGTAACAAGAATAACTGCGTACTGTTACCAACAGAACAGAGCAGAGAAATCCTGTTTGTACGTTGATGGTTGAGGTGTAGAATACTCGCCAGCCACACACGTGCTCTGGGGTTCAAATACTGAACGACACACTCCTAAACTTCGCTTATTCCGTAGTGAGCCCAGTGAATAGGAAAAGTTGGTCGTTAGGCTAGCAATCTCACCCAGTAAAAAGACATCACTGCTGCTGAAACTTTAGAGTTCCAGCAACAAGCCTTATGTTCCACTTGTAACGCAAAAGAATAATATGCATAGATATATGCATTATTTCTTTCCTTATAATTTAGGAGTTACAATCATGTGACGTCAAGGCATCTCATTTATTTTTTAGCGCTAAAGAAATTTTCGAGTATTTGCAATTTATGATGAGATTATATGAGAGAGAATTAGCTTGACAGACTGTTATTTACTTCGATGGGTGATGATCAAAGATAAAAATGAAAATCGGAGTCGCCTTCAAGATTCAAAGCAGTAGTCTTTGAAATTTTGGTAGTTTGTTGGTTTGTGTTACAGCCTGTTTATTCATCTGTATAAATGCGATTTACAGGAGAGTTTCAGTTATCTTTCTCTTTGAACTCATTTATTGAATAATCTGAATGTGCGTAATTAAATCCAGATAAAAACGATATATAACTTGCGTGAATGCCTCAGTTGATAATTACTATTATCAGTTGATTGTTTAGCGTTAAAGTTACTAAATAGAATAAATTTCCTTTTATAAAAATTGCATCATATCTGCTACATACTTGAGATAACCGATGGTTTTCTAATTCAGTGAGATGCATGTATATTCACCTAATAGTTACCAAGTAAGAAGAACAAGGTTTCATACATTTTATTACCAACCAATATTGAATAACTGGAATGGTTTTATTGTTCAAAATGGTATTTCATTTCCCTCCTGTAGTGATATGGATCTCATTCTGTGACTTTTAGACTGTTACATGCTACTGTTGGTATTAGATGGTTGGAGGCAATCGGCAGAAAGCCTTGGATCTAGGTTTCCTGCCGATAGCCTCCAACCACCTAATACCAACAATTCACAGTGCACCATAATGGCGAGCCACCTAGCATGGTGGCCACATTGCAAACATGACTGATAGAATTCAGTCTGCACCGAAGATAGGACTAGACACATTACACCAGTTACTGACTAGTGTGCAATCAAAACTGTTACATGCTACCCCAAATGAACCTTTAAAATGCCTTTTTCCAATTTATTCTTAATATTCAGTTGTTTTTTCATATGAACGTAAGGACTAGCTCATGCCTAACTGTTGTTTTAAAGTGAATTTATTAGTTATAAATGTCTCAAGTAGAATTTCCAAATATCTGCTATACGCTTTATGATAATATAAGTAAGGCGTATTCATCCTATTCTTTCAGAATGTAACAAAGCAAAAAAGGGCTTCCTATCTCAGAAGTAATAATTGCTGATAAAGTTAAATAAAGTGTGAATTTTGCTCACATTTCATGATGCAGTTATTACCTTATATGAATATCTTCCAAAGGAATAACCCTACAGACTAAAGAAGATCAATGAAAATATCAATCTTAAGGATAACACAAGTCACTTCAAGAATGAAACAGTCAGCATAAATGGGAGGAACCTGAAAGAAACAACCTCCTTCACCTACCTGGGAAGCATCCTTTCAACTACAGGAGGAACTGACGAGGATATCAAAGCAACAATCGGAAAAGCAAGACAAGCTTTCAGTACTCTCAAGTCTATGTGCAGGTCAACAGCATTCAGCAGCAAAAATAAGATCCGGATGTTAAATTTCAATGTGAAATCAGTGCTACTATACGGATCAGAGACTTGGTCAGCGCGTCATAAAGAGCACCTCAAACAAACTACAGACCTTCATTAACAGTGGTCTTCGCTCAGTTCTCAAGATCAGATGGCCAGGAAAGATCAGCAACAGAGATCTCTGGGAGCGAACCAACCAGGAACCGATTGTGAAACAAATATGCAGAAGGAAATGGAGATGGATTGGCCATACTCTGAGGAAACCATCAAGTGACATCACTAGTCAAGCCCTTGAGTGGAATCGGAAGGGGAAGCGACGAGTGGGTCGTCAGTGCAAGGATGCCATTATAATAATAATTTGTTGATTAGTTTTCGGATAGTTCACGGTTAAAAATTTATTTGGTTGAAAAAATTCAAAGATTTTTCATCGATGCCTATGACCATTTGGGAAAATCTAATGGTCAATGTTAAGCATTAAACTACTCATCTTAGATCGTTCTAAATGTAAGACAACTAGTTCCATGAACATGCTTAATGGAATTATCACTAGCAGGTAGATTGTAATAAGACAAGGAGAAGAGAAATAGAGAAAGTACATCCATTAACTTGAGACATACCAGTTAGCCAGCAATGAAGCCCAGAATCTCCTTTTAACTACAGCATTCTGCAGCCAGTTCATGAAGTCCTTATCTGCCGGAGTAAAGGTAACACATGTGGTACAAAGAAAATCTTATGGTGTGATGTCTAAAGAAAGCTAGAAACAATCTTTCGTGTTACAGAGTTCTGTTCAAGTGTACTTGTACAACTGGTGAAAACATTTCACCAATAACCATTTTGGTACTTTTTTTAGCGAAACAAGTTTACTATTCATGACTTTCCTTAAAAATTTAACTGAGTATTCACTTATTAGTTGTAGGTAGGAATTAGAATTTCAAATACCTTAGCTGCATGTTATCATTATAAGTAGTAGTAATAACACTTTTATTTTGACTGATTAAAAATGCCCATTAAAATTTTCAAAAGAATGGACACGGAACAAAGAGTACTCTTTTCGATAAATTCATCATCAGGTTCTACAATTATATATACATTATAATGAATGAATGAATTAGTCTTATGAACGACATTAATGTTGTTTAAATAACATCAAATCAATAATATTGATAGATTACAGCTGAACAGCATCAACATCAAATAAACTGAATGTCAGAAGAATTAGGAAAGGTAATAGTACAAATTCATGAGTTTATAGTCTCTACTGAGGGCCAGGGCAGTAGTAGGGGCTGGACTTGTTTCTTTTGGACACAGAGCACTGGTTGTTTGAGGCGAATTGCAATAGCCTCTGCTGTTTGGAGCATGCGGTGCTTCGACGATTTTGGTAGTTTGTTAGGCACCCGGTATATTATAGAGAAGGATTCTTCTACGCTGGCTTTGTGACCGGTTTTGCACCAGATGGTCTAATATCGAGCTGTTAATAGTTTTAACTACACCTTTACTTAGCCATAGTGGGATATGTTCTCGAGCACGAAAAATCAAGTTCCTAGAGCAACGGCCAATGTAACTCGCTCCACAAGCGCAGTTGAATTGATAGATACAATTTGAAGTGGCTAGTCTAGGTACTTTATCTTTCAGTCGAGGTAGCACCATCGGTCGTGTAGAGAATAATACGTGTAGTTCGCCAGCATTAAAAGTTCTTTTAACTGATTTTGTTAATTTCTTCGTAATTATCTCACTTGGTATATCGCCCATGAATTGTAGTCGTATATATAAAGGCTTCTTGTTTACAGACAGCGAGTAGTCCTTTTCCGCTTTCTTTGTCATATGTTTCTTGGGCAAAAAGTATACACAATATACATGATTTTCAGAGTAGTTTATTGGGTAAAAAACATTCACGTAGTTCAAGGATTCATACAGGCCACTGTATATTGGTAGATAAAGCTTTCGAAATTATTGGACTGTGTAAAATCATCAAATATCAATGACTATTTGAAAGAAGCTGCAGTTAAATGATACTTTTAACCAGAATTAGCATGGTTTTTGAAAATGAGAATCTAGTTGGTGGTATTACAAAACCTTAAATTAGAGATACAAAGTTGGAAATCATGAGTATCTGTAGTCCAACTTTGTAGCTTAATGTTAGGTTTTCATCCCTCTAACCTGAATGTTGTTAGTACAGTCGCCTCAGTGGTCTCAGGTGTCCATTCTCTCATTTGAACAATTCCCTGGCTGACTATTTGCCTTGAGTACTTAAACGATAATTTCCTACAGAACTATTTTAGGTATAGGATACACTTACTGGAACATCGCCTTATACACATATTAACTAAAACAAAATAAAAGATCTCACCTCAGAGGTAAGTAAACATCATGGAGCCATTTCGATAATATTTAAGGATATAAACATTGACATTACTGTTTGTGAATTAACAGCTGTTTCTTAGCCTTATACTATTTACATCATTTTTCTCATATTTAAAAATGCTACAATCATAACGCTTAGAAATTATTCTCAGAGTGAAGTAATCCGACACCAAGTAGACAGCGGTATCTATAAACTGATGAAGCCAATTTTCAACCCCAGAATTCACAGATTAAGAACTGACAGTGAATCGAAGCCGGACATTTCCACTCTAAAACATCTAATCTAATGAGCGCTTCTTATACTGACTTTCCATTCCTTTTCTCATGATTCTTTAGTCCAAGTTAAACTCCTGGCAAATAATCTTAATGATGATCTTAATGCAGAGAGAAATCACGTTATTTGTTTATCTGTTCGTAATTCCTGTGTTGTCTTGGCTAACAGAAGGGTTGTACTTTGAAGTCTAGAATAGTATATAGTGTATTCCAGTTTCACTGGTTGTGGGAGGGGGAGGAGACCATTTCCCAGCAGTTGAGTTTCAGACAGTACAAAACGCCCTATCTAGATTCTACTGCTTATAAACATCATACGTAGAATAGGATGAATTTGTTTTTTATGATTTCTGTATGCATTCGTGTGGGCTTATATATACATATACATATAAACAGACATTATATAAACATCCTGCTAATAATTGTCTAAAAAATTGTCAAACAATACTTACCATTTCGTTGACATTTGGGTGTGGCTTGTTCAGACAGCAAACAGCAGGCGACTAGCAATTCGACGAAACAAATATTAGACAATAGTGAATATTTGAGTGAATATTAATAATAACATGCCGTGAGGCATTTCATACGATCGAAATATGACATAAAAATTTGTACAGTTTACAGGAAAACCAAAACAAAACAAAATTTTCTTTGGATAGAAACTGTGCATCGGTGGCACAGCGGTTAGGACTCTCGTCGACCATGCACATGGTTCAGGGTTCGATCCCCTGCTGACGCCCACCTGATATCAATTGGTCGGCCTGCAAAATTTGGGCCACCGATATCACATGCTGAAAATTCCATACCTGTACCAAAAATACGGTGTGGAATCAAGCTATAATAAAAAAAGTCAATATTATAATTACAGTGTTTGAAAAATTTGGTATTTTTTTGTGATGATAGATTTTTATCATATCATGCCTTAATCACTGGTTTCCTTACATCAAATCACAAGTTGGTATAGGTTAGTTTGCATAAATACAAGCACAAGTAGTATGTAAAAACTCAAATACAAATATCACAACTAAATAAGGCCTACATTTAACTAATTATACGTTATGTTTTATTTTTTCACAATCATAGATAGATTGAGTGATACTCGTATCAGATTTTGTGTTGATCATTTGCCCAGAGTGAAGTAATGAAAAAACAATAAAAGCGAAACTTGGTTAAGATTTAGTGGTTTGAAAAATAAACATTAAGCACTGTGCAAAAGATATTAATTAGTTACTTTTGATTCGACACTAGTCAGTAACTAGTGTAATGTGTCTAGTCCTATCGTGAGCCTGAATAGCTCAGTGGTAACGTCTCTGACTGCAGCACTGGGTGATGTGGGTTCGAATCTCAGAAGGGACATGAGTTCCTTCGAGGTTGCAGATATGCCTTGCCGACTGATGAGTACCAACTAGCACGAAACCTATGTCAAGGAAGGCTTCCTGCCGATTGCCCCCAACCATCTAATACCAACATATTCATTAGTGTATGGTTTGTACCTTCAAATGAATGAAAAACGTGATAAGATTGTTTTTAGTGACATTTCTTCATTTCATTTTTATTTTTTTTTTATTTTATTATAGTTTGATTCCACACAGTATTTTTGGTACAAGTATGAAATTTTCAGCGTGTGATATCGGTAGCCCAAATTAAGCAGCCCAACCATAGATATCAGGTGTGCGTCAGCGAGGGACTGAACCTCGCACCATGTGCATAATTGGTGAGAGTCCCAACCGCCGATATATCAGTTATATCAAATTCATGGTAGACTGAAGAAGGGCGAAAACCCACTAATGACGAAGGCAATATCACATTGATTAGGTGCGGCAAAGGTTATGAAGGTAAAGCGAATGAGCATTTATCTAAAGAACCATTCTAGTTTACTGATGAAAATACAAGACCGATATCAAAATTCTTTTCAGAACATCTAATATGTCACAAACCATCTTAGTCCTGATGAAGGACGGGGTCTCACACGACTTCCTTTCTAAGAACGTTTATAAAGTAAAATGTTCTATAGTTGGTTTGTAAGGATTAGTTTTGTTTTTACGAGTTGATCACGGATTGATATCAGTTAGAGAACCAGTACTGGGCAGCTTTTTCATCCTAGTTTGGGAATCATAGGCAGTACGAACTCACTGAGGTTCGAACTCAGGACTTTCCGGTTACAAGGGAAGCTGGTATACTATTCAGCCACTGAAACCTATGAATTCTAACTTCTACTGGTGGCTGAATGGTATACCAGCGTCCCTTGTAACCGGAAGGCCCTGGGTTCGAACTTCAGTGAGTTTGTACTGCCTATGATTCTCAAACTAGGCTGATGAATCAACTGTCCAGTACTCTCTGGTTTTCAATGGTTCTCTAACTGATATCAATCCATGATCAACTCGTAAAAGTAAAATGTAGAAACTGTTAGACAGTATGCTTACGATACATTCTCCGAGAACTTAGGTTCACAGAGAATAAACATCAAGAAGGATCATTCAAATAAGCCATCATCAAAACTCAAAAATTCCGAAAAACTAAGTTACGACTCTACTTACGTTTACGATAACATCAAAAAATGCATTTTGTTGACACGGAGATTATTTTTAAAGGTTTCAGAAATTAATAGGAACGTCCCATAGTAAGATCCTCTCATATAAAATGAAGTCGAATCTGCTTAAATATGAATTAAGAAATTAAAAACAAACTGATACGGTGCTACTCCACCATAATGGAATATTTTGGTAAACCCCTATGCAACAATATTTACACATTCATACATTAATTTCATCAAATATCAATATTTGTACATATTCATTATTTCCCCCAATTATCTGACAGCAGAGAAGTACTCATGTAGAAAAAGCCTTGATTTAGTCACCATATTATCAATTTTGATATTACAACTTTCCAATTTATCAATACTTTGATAAACAGCCTCACGTCAGTTCTAATTCATCAGAAATAAACTTAAGAAGAACAAACATTGTTCATCTACAAGTTAACTGGTGGATGGTGACTAGCAGTGGAATCCAGGATGCTCATTTCGTCGTATTTGGGACTCTGAGCTCAGAGAACACAACTAATTGCAATGTCTACATAGTGTGACATCATCCAGAATTGCACGGCTATATAGAGTCTAGTAACTTAAAGGCTGTATTACAAAATTTACTGGTAACGTTTGAGTAATATAAAGGACTAGAGAAAGCAATGTGGTAAAGAAGTCTTGATTCACTGATTGAATGATCGTCTTTCCTCCCAGTTTTGCAGGTTGTACATTAAGATTTCACAGGTTTTGGTGTAATTTTAACTTCATATTATCTTTAAGCTTTCTGATAGTCACAAATCACGTTCATCTCTACTCTGATATATATATATATATACACCATTTCTAATGTAATAAAATATTTATCAATCTAATGGGGATAATTTATTTGGCAATAATTAGTCAGTATCAACATATCAAGGAGGTGACAAGTGACCAAAAAATTATTACAACAATTAGAGAGCAGAAATAATTGTAAAAGTCAAACAAATAGATTGAGTAATGCATAATTTTAGATAAATAGGGGGTAATTAAGGAACAAATGAATGTTCAGACTGATTACGTAATGAGCGGTTAAATATGAAGTAATGAGAAAAGTGAAATAATTCCGACAATGATTACTTGTAATGGGCTTTGGGGTATGGGGAGCTGTTTGCACGAATTTCTTCTTAATACACAGCTCTGACTTTTTCAGGTGGATTTGAATGGCTTCAGATGAATTTAGAAGACGAAGTCGTAAAGTAGACTCAGTATTAATCGGAATGCGATAAATAACTTTGAATACTGTATAAGCATCAGTTTTATGCTCACTGTCAACAAGGCATGTTACAACTGACCTCGTTTGTCCCTTGCTTAATCAAGCAAGAGGGTTCTCGAGAGTATGATGGCGAAAGTGCCTAATGATACGCTCAAGAAAACTAGCTCTTCAGGAGCAGTCAAATTGGTACATACACTGAGAGGAGGCCGAGTCAGGTGATTTATCCTAACTTATCGAACATAAAATTAGAGTGTTTGTGAAGAGACGGTGTACCTCTGCCTCACTGAATGCTCTTTTTATTGCATTCCTTAGGCTCTGTGTTACCGTTTCATCGAGAAGCTGCAGTTTTATGAACAAGGGCTTATTTAGAGCTGTTACCCTACTTACTCGCTGTGGTGCTAAACTCCAATTTTTAGCAATGAACGTATCCCAGTAACCACTTTTAATGAGTAATTCTTTGATAATCTTAAGTTCTTCACTAAAACAGTCACTTGAACAGATTATCCTAGCTCCATAACTCAAACACTTTACCAAATTGTATTTATATTTCAAAGGTGCAGAACTCAAAAATTTGTATACTGACCTGTCGTCTTTGAAGGGTTTCAATACTAAATGAAGGTATCTATGCTGAAATTTATCCAAATCCCTACAAGATTTCAAACCGGAATATCTATGTCAAGCTCATTAGTTGACTGTTAGAGAGATGTCGTGGGATAATAGTGAGAATTCGTGGCCGATAGGGTCCACTATGTCAGGGTAAAAGGGATGCTCATCGGCATTACTAGTTGGCGGTAATCTTATATCGCTAACTGACAGGAGTTAGAATTCAGTGGTTACTGAATTGCAACCCATTGACTGGACTTGTAAACTGAAGGATTATGAGTGTATACATACGAAGAGTCCAGAAGCAGGATGAAACAGTTAGTTGTACAGTGCTCAATGGTTTTCAATGACTTTTCAACTGAAATTGCTTCATAACAAAATTTCTGCAAAACTCGAAATCTGAAATACAGATATGTTAAAGCAAGTAAAATATTGAAATAAAATGTAAAATAAATTCGAAACATTAGCGAAAAAATTAGACGATAAATGGAAAATATAAAGAAATGTTATCGAATTTTAAACAAATGAAAATCAACATTGTGTATATGTACCTGATTCCGCCATTGTTTTGATTCACACGAGATTTTCCTTGCCGGACAATTTTGATATCCCTAAAAAATGTGATACAAACGAAAATAAAAATGAAGAAAGATCACAAGTAAATGAAACAAGTTAGGAGAAAAACAGACTGAGATGCAGAGAGAGGGAGAGAGAGAGAGTGAGGGGAAAAGAGTAAATGAACTGATTAGTGAATCTATAAATTGATCCAAAAATGAAATTGCCAATTTGCCAACTAAGCTAAAATACAAAATTAATTAAATGCAGAAATGGAATAAAATTTGTTAGGAGATTATCGATATAAAAACTGTAAGTAAGTGAGAAAAGTATCCTTGTTCTAGTAATATTCATGACTAATTGATAAAAAAACCATCTATCGTTAACACTCTATGATGTGTTAGATAGTTGCTGGCAATTCACAGGAAGCCCTACATCAAGGTTTCGTGCAAATAAGCACTTGTCAGGAAGGTGAATCTGCAATCCAACATCAGTTCAGAGTGTATTGCAATGGTGTGTCACCTAACTTGGTGACCACATTATAAATTGACTGATGGAGTTCGAGTCTTTAAATATTCCCATTGTTAAAACTAAAATAAGACATATAAGTATGATAGAGAAGATTTGTAGCTCAGGTGGATGATTTTGATATGGTTGTGTTCTATGAGCTGGATAGTTAATTTGCGAAGCTTTCATCGCCCTACTAGGCGACATCTTCAGCGCATACTTCAATTCGAATTGAAGTGAGCTTTTAGATTTCTCCACGAGTTTATTAATCATCTCTCCTGGTGACCTTGGACTTGATTCGTTGTTTTTGTGTGTTTTCACACCTTCTAGGTTATTTGTATTGTAATTCATTGTTTCTTTGACTTGAACTTTGACCCTTTGTGTGTGAGGTTTCTTTCTTATCGGTTGATATATTTTTTCTATCTCGATGTGTCTATTGATTGATGATTCACTGGAATGCCAAGCTTCTAAAAATTCTCTAGCATTCTTGTTGTTTCCTCTGTCTAATATTTGAACGTTGTTCCAGTCGAATTGATATCCGTGGTTGTCTGCATGTAGTGATATGAGGGAGTGGATATCATGTCTTTTGACAGCTAGCTTATGTTCGTGGATACGAAGACGAAGGGGACGTCCACTTTGGCCAATGTAGTGTTTTTCGCAGTTGATACAATCTATTTTTTAGATGATGTTGGTTTTATCTTCCTTCGCTGTTGAGTCTTTTGGTTGACTTTGAATTGAGTGAAGTGACTTTGTTGGTTTGTGTACGACGTCACAGAGAGAGAACACAACCATATCAAAGACATATAAGTGAACAATATTGTTTTAGAACTAGATCTTCTTCAGGTTTTCCTCTAATTTTCATAGCTTTATATATAAAAAATTTAACCAATAATAGTGATAGAGTTCGGTAAGTGCAAACGTCAAGAAATGAAAGCACGGTACTGATTGCATTCTAGCGACTAATCCATGTACACCATTATATGTGTGTCATGTAAACTGAATCGTTTATTTCAGAAGGAATGACTAGTATGACTTTAAGAACTTAGCAACACTTCATCAAGGCATCATAAGTAGTCAATATTACAGTTACTTTATTTCTTTGCATTCCACGTAAAATATAGAGCACTTCAAGCTAGAGCTTTGTAGTTTTGGATATCAGTGGTCGTCTTTTTACCAGGTGAGGCTACTAGCCTCATGCCCCACCTACCCCTTTTACTGGGTTTACTACTTTCTTGGTGAGGTTAGATAGTTCGTCAGTCGAGGATTGAATCCTGGACCACGTAAGACGTGGTTTGCAAAATTTTCTACCGCGGAACCACTGACGCTTACTAACATAAAACATCTAACCATTTAAAAGTGAACTTGGTTTGGTCATATATAATAAAACATCTAATTTTAAGTATTTTTATGATCGAATAATTTTTTTTCACATACTTAGAGATTCAGTCGACGAGAAGTATTGATTGTTATATCACGTTTTCAAACGTGATCACTAGTCATTTCTGTTACATCACTGAATGTATATATATATATGTATGTATGTGTTAGATGCATGTGCACACTTATGCATATCATTAAGTTAAAATATACTTTTATTTATGTGAAATAAAATGACTCGAATTTCAGTCTATTCCATTGTAGATTTTGAATTTTTCACTTGTTTCCCATTTTGTTTCCATCAGCTTTTGTCTGATTACGCCTTGTATATATATGCAGAAGGGTAAAAAAAATTTACTGTAGATAGAAAAGTACAAAAGAATTAAGCTTTAATATTCAATTGTTAGCCTAAGATTTAGATAATCCGTTTTAAATTAAATCAGTTGACCGAAGTTTCTTTTCCTTTCTATGCAATAAAAAAGGTATAGATGTTATCGATTTTGCATATGTTGAGTTGTGCCCAGACTTAGAGCTTTATTGTTTGTTATTCTCCCTCCTTATTTGGCTTTTCTTTTGGGTGTGCCTAATAAAAAAAGAATTCCCATTTTTTGTGTGTGTACTGATTAATCCATGTTATTCAATGAAGCATTCGTTATTCTTTCGTTATGATATATACACAGGCAGAGAGGAGACCAACACTCTGCCTTTTATTAGAGCTTAATTTTCAGTAGGCGTATAAATTAACTCAGGACGGTGAAATACATGCAATAATGTGTGAGATGATGCCTAAATTATAGGGGAAACAGTAGATTAACTAAATACCTGACAGTAAAAAATTAGTAATTTTAATGTAATTCAGAAGTCAATCAAAAATGGTGATCACCAGACCAACGAATGATTATGTTTATACTGCTAAGCTTCAGTTAACACTAAATGCTAAATAAGATTGTATAGACAGATAACTTACCTTTATTGGACACTAGGTAGTTATCAATGGCATGCCCCCTAGTCCTGCTTTCGATTCAATCTGCACCAAACGAAAGACTAGGCTCATCACATAGACTACCTACCTAGTGTCCAATGAAAGCATCCATTACAATCCTACATGAGACCAACCACGAGCCCGAGTAGCTCAGTGGTAACGTTTCTGACTGCAGCACTGGATGACCTGAGTTAAAGAATCAGAAGGGACATTAATTTCAGAACGATTGCAAATAAACCTTGTCATTGTTGACTATGGTCTCAGAATATTTCAGTACGCTAATCTAACTATTTTTATAGATAATTTTGAATGCTATTTTGATGTCACTTCTGTGATTTAAATCAATTATGTTACTAAATGGTTGGAAGGAATCGGTAGGTGGTCCCCAAACTAGGTTTTGTGCTCGTTGAAGCTCGTCAGCATGGAGTACCCGAACCCGGCTCAGCCAGCGCTGCAGTCAGAGGTTTTACTACTGAGCTATTCCGGCTCGTGATTCACCTCCTTTACGACTGTAGTGGATACTTTGACTAGATATAGGTTCGAATCTCATGATTTTTTTAAGGTCGCAAGTATGCCTTGCTGACGAGCCACTACAAGCACGAAATCTAGTTTGAGAGCTTCCTGTTGATTTCCTTAAACCATCTAATAACAAAAATTTGGAGTACATTGTGATAGCGAGCCACCTAGCATGGCTTTGTCTTCAAGACAGGATGATGTGCATTACAATCTTTGAAGGGACATCAGTTTCTTGGAGGGTGCTATTAAGCTTGAGACGTGCTGATTGCCACCAACCATAGAACATCAAATATTAATTATATTCACCATGCCTTTAAGAAATACATGCACTTTATCTGAGTGTTTGTCTACTTATTTAAGATCAAGTAGTATTGTTGAAATTAAATACTGTGAAGGAAATTACTTCCATTTAGTGATTAAGATATGTACAAGTTCTCCTCTTTCAATAATTTAAGCGATTTCTTTGAATTGCTCTCACTTATTCCATCTGTCATTGTATATATATATTATATATATAACATTAATGATTCTACAGAAGTGCGTTGCAATTATTTCGACCATCTGTTAAATCAACCACCAACCTCATCTGCGCTTCTTCTTATTTCTAAGTAGTAAATCTATTTAGATCTGTTTAATTCTTAGTTACTTCACTCTGTTTAAAACTACTTGTAGCATTACACTCAATAAATAATTAATTAAAGTGTAGTTACAACTGAAGCAGATTCTGAGTAATAGTAGCTCCACATAGAAATATTTGAAGTATCTAATGAGTTAATACTGCAGTCAGCAAGAAACCAATTTTCATCCAACAAGACTTCAGAGGTGATGATATTATGCTAACGATAAATAAACGTATAGATAGAACGTTGACCAAGACGTATCTGACAGAAAAACTAATCTCTCTACCCCGAATATCCCGCTCAGTGGCATAGTGAACAACAGACAAGCATCCCTTATATGTCACTCCCACCTGTGTATATCAATTCACGTGTAACTACGGAAACAGTTATATTGGAAGGACAGAAAGAAGACCCTACGTCGGGTTATTTGAAAATGTACCAAACAGATTCTAATTAAAAAGACTGAATAGTCTGAACCTGTCAATTACTAAACATTTGATAAACATAGGACATCAAGTGGACACAATGGAATCATTCAAAATAAATAACAGACAGAATAGTACAAATCTTCTTAGGTTTGCTGAAGCTATCCCAATAAAATGACTATATCCTGACCTATTTATTCAAAAAGAATCCGTCGTCGAACTTCAATTACCCTGCCAACGCCCTTCTCAGTAACTTCTAATCTTCCGATTTCATTCTTTTGCTTCATTTTCGCTTCATCATTTTTCGCTTGGCTTTCATTTTAGACTCAGTTTTTGATCCTTTGAATTCTACTCACTGTGTTACATCATCGTCCATTCATCCGACGTCATACACACTGGACTTTGATTTTCAGATCTCACTGTATTTTATTATCTCTGATTACGCAATTATCACAGAATTATCATCAGCTTAACAAAGAGCACATTTGATCTTATAATATATATATATGCTAAAAAAATTGAGATAGCCTTATGATCCTTGAGTTTTTTTTCATTATGATTTCCTTACAATAATCCTTACTGGAGGACTGATTCGTAATGATCAACAAAATGCATGTTACAATTGTATTATATTTAATTAGTTTTATGAAATATATACGCCCAGGCTGCATGCAGCTGAAGAGAACCAATAAAATAAAGTGAATCTAAATTATTCTGCACTAATGCTTGTTCTATATCTGTTCAAATTTATATAAGGGGAATTCGTGTATAAAGTTAATACACTATATAACAAGCATTTTCCTGTAGCTTTGCTTTCAGAATTGAGTTATTTTATCATGTGAAGAGAATCTAAGACTTAAAGTTTAGCTACCGAATTGACTAATTTATAAATTTCTTAACAGATTAGGCATTGCTACCAATCGTCTTTAGATAATGAAACATTGAAATATCTTCATGAAAGAAAAAGGTACAGGAAACGTGGAAATACAAGTCTAACGAAAATCAGCAAATGTAGAGCAAATACTCAGTTACAACAACAAAAGCCTGGCAGGACATCGAAGAAGGTATATACAAACATTATTCAGAATAGGTAGTAAACACTACAACGTTTTTTAAATGAAAATAATAGACAAGAAATACCTTATGAGAGCTTTTGCTCAGAAAACATAGTCAAAACAGGTCTACCATCATTTCCAAAGACTAATACAAAATGATTCCCTAAAATGCCAAGGAAAATCTTTCTACCTTATATTAAGAATATTTCCGGCATCACTGCTATAATAATGAAACCTCTTGGAATAGTTACCACTTTCAAAAACCAACACGGTCTATTTGTTCCATATTATGTAAACCAAAAGAGGCAACAGCGAAACACCAAGACAAAGAAACATGAGATGATTTCGCTGCTGGCAGCTCATTTGGATGACTACAGAAATCAATTCAACTGGGCTACTGTAAAATGTTTAGACTGAGAGGACATAAGGAATACCAGATAATTCCTAAAGATTGGGTGCTCACATTAATTTGTAATTCATACAACACATGTTGACATAAGTCAAGTCATTCATCCAACAACGTTTAAGTGTTGGGTCGTTGAGGAGATCACTGCCATTACAATTTAATACTATCATAAGGAACTTTGTCGATCATGTTCAACAAAATGATTGAGTGACTTCATTCAGCAGTATATACAAGGTAAGATAAGGCAGGTTAAACAGATCTCGCCTATCTCATCTTGTAACCAGAAGGTCCTGGGTTCGAATCCCAGTGGGTGCGTACTGATGAAGAGTCCCAAACTAGGACGAAACAGCTGTCCAGTACTCCCAGGTTTTCCAACGGTTCTCTAACTAATGTCAGCTCATGATGAAAATCCTGTAACCAAACAAATCCCTACAAACCAACACTTGAATATCTTATTCATGCAGTTGAAGCTTTTGCAATCCATTGGGTAAAAGCATAAATTTTCGCTTAGAAACTTTCTATCCTTTCTAGCCTTTTTTTACCACAATGTTCTTAGTCTCAGACTTCTTCCTTTTGATTTGTTACATAAAAGACTTTGCGTAACTGTATGTTTTTTGCGTCCCACTTCCAATTCTCGATGCTCTTGTTTCCTACAGATTACCTACAAATAACCATGTATAACTTAGATAATTAGCTGTACACTTACGTGACTACATATGATTACTCATTGTTTTTTACTCATTTCTACTCCTCATACACTCTGATTTATTTTTGTTACCAACCTGTAGCCTTTGCTGGTAATTCATTCAGACATATATTCATATAAACTGGCTAGCTTCGATGAGAAGTTACTAGAAGATACCTATCTGTTTACTTATGTTTTCTTAATTCAAATCACATACGAGTTTTTCATACATTCAGAATTATTTCTTAGTGCCAGTAAGTGATCACATGAAAGTCTTATCAGTGTAACACGAATTTCTTTTGAAGTGATGTCGTGGATAGTGACTAACAGTTGGATCTGGAATGCGCATTTCGTCTCATTTCGAAAGCATCAGCTAGATGTACCTACATTCACCAGTAAGTGATTGTGTACCCACTGGTGGCTGGACCTGTTTCTTTTTCACATGGAGCTTTGGATGTTTTAAGCAAACTGCAATGGCCTCTGCTGTTCGTAGTGTCATCGGTATTTATAGGCTTTTAGCACTTTATCCCGTATTCGATAAATGATGGATGGCCAGTGTGAATGGATTGATCTAATATAGAACTTTTGATGGTTTTCATTACATCTTTATTTAACTACACTGATAGGTGTTTCTGAGAGTGAAAAAGTTAAGTTCTTAGACCAATGGCCACTAAAAATTGACAAATTCTGTATTCTTTTTTCCCAATTTATCCGATATTCAATTTAGTGTTATGGTGATGTGTAGTACTGCTCAAATATGCTTTCGAACTATAATCTAGTGATACTGCTGTTTCAATGTTATTTAAAACTTGAATCTTATGAAAATAACAATACTTCTTCAATTTTGACTGAACATTAATTAGTTAGTAACTGGTATCATGCATGTAGTCCTTTGTTTTTGGTGCAGACTGAATTCTATCAATCAATTTTGCAAAGTGGCTACCATGCTTGGTGAATCAGCATCACAGTCGTTACAAGCAGGAAATCCAGGCCCAACTCTTTCAGACTATTACATCCAACAATCTAATAATAATTCTTTATTTCCTATTGACTGTATTAACTGTAGGATCTGATAAATGTTATCGAAAAGAATGTTCTTTCTGTTCACTAATCAGTCTTCCAAGATTTTTTTAAATTTCACCAGCACGAATGTTAAACATTCAATTCTAAGATATTAAAAATATGTATGTTTGCAAAATTAAGTTAATTATTGAATTATTCCAGTTGCTAGATATGTTTCTAAGCATAAAAATAGGTTGAGAATTAGTTAGACAGTCTAAAATCAGGAAATTTAATCTCTTGCATCACATGAATTATGCATAAAACACAGAAGTATATCTTACAATCCAACTGTCCGTAATAAGAAAGACAAATAAAAATGCTACGAATCCATAGCCTTTATTACCATTATTATTATTATTATTATTATTATATGAAAGAATTTAGCTTACTTGGTTGTTGAACATGGACTGTACTTCCTGTTGCTTCAAAAAAACAGGAGTTTGGATTCATTTTTGTGCTTGTTCTTAAATAAAATAATGCGGGTTTTGACCTTATACGTTACTTGTTTTCTTGCTGGCGTGTAATGTTACACAGTTAGATATCTTCATTTTTTTATTAAGAACAATATGAAAATTTAAATTATATTAAAGTTACATCTGACTGATGTAGCTTTTTATTGTCAGTTTTACAAAAATGTCATAGAGGTGTGATTTATGTATCAAGTGGCTTTTAAAGAGTTAGTCAAACAGTTTATACCTCATTCAGAGAAATTAACTTTCCAGAGGTAGCTAGAATCCAGTTCTTCTGCTATTCACCTTTTATCTACCAACTCCTATCATCTTTTGATTACTAAAATACGTTTGGGAAACAGACTCTTAGTTGCGACATTCCATTTGACCAATTCTTAATTTGCAATAATCACTAAGACCAATATTTCTCTCCATTAAATTAAATGCTGAAATGAATATACGAGTTCTAGAAAGTAGTAGTATCCTAACTGCTTTGGAACTTCAATACTTTGTTTAACTTGAAATCTCTGTATGAATTTCACAGTGAATCAGATAAGCAAAGCTTATACTGAATGATCTGTTAAACAGTTCGCACTTGCACAGCTTGATCAATGGGTGTTTTGGTTTGAGTCAGTAATAATAAGAACGGTAATTTACTTGGGGGATTTTCGTAAACAGTCATGTCAATCAATAGTATATGCTATCACATAATTTTTTATTCTTCATGTAACGAGTTTTTATTCTCCGTAGTTCTGAAGTTCTTCAGTTCGGGCTAATTGCTGATTATGTAGGTCCAAGGAGAGTAAACAGTCATAGATCTGGATAGCGAGCAATACTAGTTGATGCCAGTGGTCCGAGAAGCCAGTTAGTCAGGCTAATTGAATGACTTCGAGCTCGTTTCTCATTGGCTTTAACTTAGATTGACACCCATAATTATTGTGTAACCATCCATCCTGATATATCTGCTCACTGACCACACTACCTTTATTATCTATTATTTATTTTATTCCTTTACGTCCCCGTAGGAAAATAGGGCTTCCAGCTACAGTTTTTAAGTTTAAGTAGCAGTGGCTTTATTTCAACGGAGTGAGGTTGCTTGCCTTACACCCATCCTTCCCTCCTTACCGGCCTTACGACAGGCTGAGCTGGTTTATTTTAAGAGTGCGTCTGCCGACGACATGCGAGATCGGCGAGCGTTCTACAACTAAACCACCGACGCACATCACAATACTTGCTGACTCTTCAACTTAGCTCACCTAACCTAGTGATTGGCCTGCTTGTAACTCTGCCACAAAGAGTACAGAAAAAAAATTAATGCTTACAGCTGTTCAAAGGTGCATTTATTAACGATATTATGAAGAGAATATAACTACACAAAATTGCACCACAATGCAGTAACCACTCTTTTGACCCATAAAAGTTCAGTTGTTCGCAGTCTGAATTAATCAGCACAGGTAAACGAATTGACCTCTGAAGGTGAAATGGCTTAGTTTCAGTTGAATCGACGAATTTCCTTGCTCCTCTCCCGCCCCCCAGCAGTGGTATCCAGTTACTTACATCAATTATTATTACATATCCAGAAGAATATTTATCCTTAAACAATCTTTTAGACGCTACTTCTCTACGTTTGTCAATTAATTTCTCATTTTACAATCAACTTTTTTGCTTACCATCACCTTTTACACCTAGAATCTACTTAAACATCAGAAGTTTTAGCTGGCTACATAATTGTTTAGTGAATAAAATCAACACAATAACATCTTCACCTATAATATCAGCTCTTAAATTATAAAAAAATATTTAAGTGTATATTTTAAATGTTTAGTCATGTGTATGCATTGTTGTGAAAGGGATTTCTATATACAACGAATCAGACAAACAGGAGCATTATCGCTTTAATGTTCAAAAGGTTTCGTTGTTAATTCAAACTATGAGCAAAATATTTGCTTTAAAGGCTGCACAATTACACAGCAACAGTTGGAACAGTTTGTAAATCTTAAAAAAATAATATGATGAATTGACTTTTTGAAATAGTCAGTGGGTCATGAGGACGTATTGCTGAAAAGTCTTAAACCGGGACGAAACAGCTGTCCAGTTTCCTGTCGTTCTCACTGATTCTCTAACTGATATCAGCTCGTGATCAAATCTGAAGTAAATAATTATTTTTATCATAAAATTTAACATATAAGTGTCTTTTATAGGCCGCAGTATTTTATGTGATTCAGTAACCTGCAAGCATCTTAATAATGATTGGTCTACAATGAATCACGAAATGTGTAAAATAACGACACATTAATAATAAATTTGTTCATATGCTTGAACACATGGAATTAGCTGTGTTGTCTGAGCTTGTTGACATAATTGCGAAGCTTTCATCGTCCTTCTAGACAACACCTTCAGGGCAGGTTTTAGCATGAAATGAACTTATCTGAATTCTGCATTAATGATGTAATTGTATCTCCTTGCTACCACTGTCGTGATTAGGTATTAATTCACATCTATATTGGTCATTTTTATTGACTTCGAACTTGAACTTCTTTGTCATGTGATTTACTTTCTATTAGCTGGTAAATATGGACTATAGTAATGTGTTTGTTAATTGCTAATTCACTTGAATACGAAGCTTCTAGAAATTCCCCCGTATTTTCGGTGTTTCCTCTACTTAAAATTTCTACATTTTCTCAATCAAATTGGTATCCATAATCATGCACGTGCATTGATACGAAAGAATATACATCATGTCTTTATACAGCCAATTTATGATCTTGGATTCAGATTCGAAGGGGACGCCCACTTTGACCGATTTAATGTTTATTGTAGTTCATGCATGCAATTTATTTTGTAAATGGTATTAATTTTATCTTCTTTTTTTGTTGGATCTTTTGGTTTGCACAATATCGAATGAAGTGATTGTGCTGGCTTGTGTGCTATATCTATTTCAATTGGTCTTAATATTCTAGCTGTTATTTCAGAGATTTTTTTATATATGGTTGGATTAATTTTGTTGTAGTTTTTGACATTGGCTTGTTGTTGGTGTCATGACTAGAGTTTAAACACATTTTGATGAAATAGTGAGGATATCTATTCTTTTTGAAGATGGTTGGTGGGTATTTTTAGTCCATTATCTTCAACACTGGAGTGCTACGGTGTGTTTGAACTCTTTCAAACAGTTTGTTTTGTGTAAAATCGGGCTATTGCTATTATAGTTGAGTATTTAATCTGTGTGCGTTGATTTTCTATATACTTGTTTTTCTAAATTTCTTGTGTTATTTCTCTTGATTAAGACATGTAAGAATGGAATTTTGTTGTCTAATTCTTCTCTTGTGAATTTAATGTCTCGAAAATATGTTGTTTATTAATTTATGGGTATATTCCAGATCATTTCTTTTAATTATTGCAAATGCATCATCAACTTAACGTAGCCACATTTTTGGTTTACTTAAAGGGAGGGCTATTAATTCTATTCTTTGCATAACGGCTTCATCCATTAATCCTGATATGGGCGATCCCTTTGATGTTCTTTTAATCTGTTCGTATATTTGATTATTAAACTGTAAGTATGTTTTAAGATATAATTCAGCCAAGTTAAACTTTAAGCACCAGTGCCCTTAAACGCTCACTGAGCAAGTTAGTGAAACCTGGCAAATAACATTGGAATCATGAATAAACTATGCCTAAGGAAGTGTGATGTTATTAAATGAGATAATTGGTAAGTTTCAGGTTAGGTTTGGTTAAGGTTAAGGGCAGGTTAGGGTTAGGTTAATCTAATGAGGGGAACATTAGAGTTGGTTCGAGTTAGATTAGGGTTAGTTTAGGGATATTTTCACGCTAGGGTTAAGTTAAGGGAAGATTAGGGTTATTGTTAAGGTTAAAAGACCTAGATAATTACATGCATTGAATGCAACCCCACCCTGTAAACAAATCTGCTACAGAAACTTCAGCGTGAACAATCTCCTTGCGTCAAAAGAAAAAGTCTGTGTGGGGACATGGAATGTCCGCACCATGTACGAGACTAGCAAAGCTGCCCAGATCGCAAGCGAAATGAGGAGATACGGACTACAAGTATTGGGGATCTGCGAAAGCAGATGGAACGGAAACGGACTCACCAAATTGTCAACAGGTGAGTCAGTGATTTACTCCGATCACCCAGAAGACAACCACACACACACTGAGGGCGTGGCCATAATGATGTCACCAACGGCAACGAAGGCCCTGATGCAATGGGAGGCGATATCACCCAGGATAATGACCGCCAGCTTCAACTCCAAAGGAAGGAAAGTGTCAATTATACAATGCTATGCACCCACAAACAACGCAGACCTCGAAAAGAAAGAAGAATTCTACAGACAACTACAGGCAGCAATAGACAATACTCCAGCCGGTGACATAAAAACACTAATGGGAGACATGAACGCCAAACTTGGACCAGACAACACAGGAAGGGAACTCATCACGGGAAAAGAAGCTCTGGGAGAGATGAATGAAAACGGAGAACTCTTCGCCGACTTCTGCGCCTTCAATGAACTAGTGATTGGTGGCAGCGTATACAAACACAAGGATATTCACAAGCCTACATGGGTGTCACCAGATGGGCGAACCAAAAACCAAATTGACTTCATCACAATCTCGAGGAAGTGGCGGCGCAGCCTACTGGACACAAAAGCAAGAAGAGGAGAAGACGTTGGCTCAGACCACTACCTCGTACAAGGAACAATCCAACTCAAATTAAAAGCTTTCAGAGAAACAGGAGCTGCAGATAGACCACAAGCCAAGTTCAACACTCAAAAACTAAAGGACCAGGATACAAAGGATACCTTTACTGCAAGTATAAAGGACAAAGCTGAGACACAAATCAACATTAGCGAAGAGGTCAGCGTCGAAAAACAGTGGAACAACCTGAAAACAGTATGGAGCGAAACCTGCATGGAAGTTCTGGGCAGAAAGAAGAGACAGGACAAACCGTGGCTCACTACGGACACTTGGAGGCTAATAGAAGAGAGAAGGATGATGAAACAAAAGATCATCCAGTGCACCGACGAGCAACAGAAACAGGAGTTGAATGCAAGCTACAATACACTGAACAAGAGAGTAAAGAAGAGTGCCAGAGAAGACAAAAGAAAGTATTATGAAGCCATGGCCAATGAAGCAGAACAAGCAGCAGGCAAAGGAGACCTCGCAACACTCTACCAAACAACTAGGTACCTCTCAGGCAAAAATTCGTCACAAATTAAGCCAGTGAAGGATGAAAATGGAAAGTCAATCACCAAAGAAGTGGAGCAAAGGAAACACTGGGCTGAACACTTCAAAAGACTACTAAACCGACCGCCACCTACAACGCGCCCAACAATACCAACAACGGAAGCAGAATTACCAGTGAACACCAACCCCCGAAGAAAACAGAAGTCCTGAAGGCAATCAAGATGCTGAAAGCTGGAAAAGCAGCAGGACCAGATGGAATCCCAACAGAAGCATTGAAAGTGGACCCAGAGACAACAGCAGACTTGATGACGCCACTACTGGAGAAGGTGTGGAAAGAAGGCAAAGTACCCGAGGATTGGAAGAAAGGATACCTATTCAAACTACCAAAGAAAGGAGACTTAAGTCAATGCAAGAACTGGCGCGGAATTATGCTCCTGTCCATTCCAAGCGAAATACTAAGCCGCATCATCCTGGAAAGGATCAAACAAGCCCTGGATGAAAAACTTCGACCAGAACAAGCTGGATTCAGGAGAAACAAGTCATGTATTGATCAAATCGCCACACTACGGATCATCATTGAACAAAGCTTGGAATGGCAGTCACCTCTCTATCTCAACTTCATCGACTTTGAAAAGGCCTTCGACAGCGTCGATCGAGAGGTGATTTGGAAACTACTTCGCTACTACGGGGTGCCGCCGACAATTATACATCTCATGCAACAGCTATACGACAATGCTGCATGCCAAGTAATCCACAACGGGAAACTTACGGAATCCTTCGAAGTGAGGACAGGAGTAAGACAAGGCTGCCTTCTATCGCCAATGATTTTCTTGATTGCAGTAGACTGGATAATGCGACAATTAGTGGGCAATGAGGAAACAGGCATAAAATGGACACACACAAAATACTTGGATGATCTGGACTTCGCCGATGATATATGTCTGATTTCCCACAAACTGGAAGATATGCAAGTGAAAAGTAACAAGTTGGCAGAAGAAGCATCCAGAGAAGATAGGACTTCCTTCAGGTGAACATAGAGAAAACAGAGGTGATGAAGATCCCTGGCCAACACCAACAACAACAGACAGCAATCAGCATAAATGGAAAGAACCTGAAAGAAACAACCTCTTTACCTACCTCCCTGGGAAGCATCGTTTCAACTACAGGCGGAACTGACGAGGATATCAAAGCAAGGATCGGGAAAGCAAGGCAAGCTTTCAATACTCTCAAGTCTGTGTGGAGGTCAACAGCACTCAGCATCAAAAATAAGATTCGGATTTTCAACTCCAATGTGAAGTCAGTGCTACTATACGGATCAGAGACTTGGTACGTCATAAAGAGCACCTCAAACAAACTACAGACCTTCATTAACATTTGTCTTCGCTCAATACCAATCAAGATCAGATGGCCGGCCAGAAAAGATCAGCAACAGAGATCTCTGGCAGTGAGCGAACCAACTCAGCAGGAACCGATTGTGAAACAAATAGGCAGGAGGAAATGGAGATGGATTGGCCATACTCTGAGGAAACCATCAAGCGACATCACTAGACAAGCCACCGCTAGAGTGGAAACCGAAAGGGAAGCGGTGAGTTGGTCGTCAGTGCGAGGGTGACTTGGAGGAGATCATGTGAAGAGGAGATGAAAGCATGTGGGCAGACCTGGAGCCAGGTGAAAACTCTAGCAGAGAACCGAACGCAATGGAGACGGTTGGCTGAAGCCCTATGTTCCTCTAGGAACTAAAGGAAATAATAATATAATAATAATAATTGAATGTGGTTAAATTACTGTGTTGATACTCTAATCCAAAATTGATAGGTATTTTTGCCACACGTCAGAGAAAGGCATCCTGTGCAACAGTTTCATGCTTTATAACTAACTATTTTCATGAATATACATATTTTATACACAAAAATCGCCCTAATCATGTGCTTGGTGCGTTCAAGATCATCCTCCGTTGGTACTTACTGTTGCTTAAAGTTTAACTTTGCCCATAATTCTACGAGTTCTATCCAAGTTGAACACTGTGTTAATATTAAGTAAAAGTACATCCGAAAAGAAGTTTATAAATATTAAATTTCTTACAAAACGTTTATAGGTTAGAGTAACTCTCATTCCTCCGTGTCCCCAGTAGAACTCAGGGCTTTAAGCTTGAAGCCTTGAAGATTCAATAACTGTAGTGTTGGTTTCTTTACGGGATCGGGTTGTTAGCCTTAAGTTCAGTATCCCCTCTTTTCTTGGCCTTTTATCTACTAGTAAACTGGGTGGGGTTCAAGACTGCGTCAGCCTGGAATCGAACTCTGACCCACGTGCGTAGTTGACGAGTATTCAACCACTGAATAACTAAAAGTGAACTAAATTATCATCAGTCTAAAGTAGTGTAATTTATATTTGGAATTTTTAAAAAATATTTCCCAGTGTTTGTATAATATTAGGGTGGAAATGTATGCTACAGAAGCCACCAACCAGACTGAAACATTATATATATATATATAGTATATAAATAACGGAAATATACTTGGCTAACCAAGCATGTATGCATTACTAGTTAAACACAAGTGAAAATAATGGAGAATTTAACAGAGACTAATAGACATAGTTTATATGTCTATGTGGTAGTAATAAACTATCGTATTTATGCCACTTTGAATGCCAAATGAAGACATTACTGTCTCTTTTTTTGTACTTTAGAAAATAAGAGTCATTTCACTAGTGTGTAAACAAATTTCCGTATGACTTAACAGTAAAATATTTTAGAAAGAAATTGTAAACCATTTAAAAACGTTTACGTGTTTTTGGGTTTGATCATTGAAATAACAAAAAACACTAATATTAACTACTCTATTTTAAGTGAATAAAAATAAAATCCTACTAGTGAATAACTTACTGGCTATTTATGAATGCTGACTAAATGCAATGAAATTGGTTTGCAGTTTCTACAGCTGCTTTTAGTGTTCTAAGTTCATTTGGAAGCCAGTTGCTCAAAGAAACTACCAGCATATTGCGTAATACTGCCTTGAGCCCATCGGATTTCATAAATACAGAAACAGAGATTTCAATGACATCTGAATTCCAGGATTTCACCATGAGCTAACATCGGTTGGATAACCATTCGAAAACCGCCAGGGATCTACTGAACAGCTGTTTCTTCCTAGTTTGGGAATTTTCAGCAAGAATCCCAGACTAGGACAAAACAGCTGTTTAGTACTACCTAATGGTTTTCCAATGGTTCTCTAACCGATGTCACCTCATGATTAAAATCTGTAACCAGCCATATCCTTGCAAATCAACACTTCACTGAGCGTGTTTACCTTTTTCCATTCATTCAAGTTTTTCAAAAGCCATAAAGTATTTTTTGTTTCAAATTTCTCACTTTGTATTTTTGTACATCCTGTTTTCTCTACTATTCAGTTACTCAAATAACTTTATATACACAAAAGCAGGCTAAAATATTAAAAAAAAGCATTGCTAGATTTTAGAAGCACATAATTTTGTTTACTTGATGTCATCTCTATAAGTGAATGAAACTAATGCTCTCAAGATTTATGACTTCATTTTCAATCGATTATGAGAGTAAACAAAAATGCAAGTGTTATCATAACAATTATAATAAATACAATATTAAAATTGGTAATAACAACAATAATATTGATTATTACTTTATTATTATTATTATCATAAATGCTGTGTTGACTTCCTGTAGAAAAAAAGACATTTACGATCAGATACCAGGTGTCAGACTAAAAGCTGTTAATTGATACAATGATTTTTTGTAATACTGTGCATGTATTCTCAATAAGATAATAAAATCTAGGTGAACAGTAATGACTTAAGGTGCAGCAAAAATCCAAAACACTGCATGATTTGAACTGGCGGCCTCCAAATTAGTAGTTGCATTCCCTAACAGTTAAGTTACGAGGCTGTACTAATTACGAGTTGGTCATTGTTTGGTTAATTCCTAGCTTCCTTCACTTCTAGTTATTCCTAAGTCCTTAAATTTTATGAGCATAACAGATTCAATGTTATTATGCTTGCCAATTATTCTCTTGGTCCGGAGTTCGATTCCCTGTTGACGTACTCCTAAACTTTGCTTGGCCGGTAGTAAACCTCAGCAAAGTGGGGAAGGTTGGGCATGAGGCTACCAACCACTCCCACCTGTCAAAAGCGAGAAAAGACCTCTGCTACTGAAACTTCAAAGCCTGAAACTCTGTGTGTTCCACACGGAAAGCAAAAGAAATGAGTGTGAATCAACAGTAAGTAACAATAAGTCTATTATCACCTGTCTCAACTGAAGTGATCAAAACCGGCGTGTTGTGATCTGAACACTGGAAATCAATCTTCGCGTCCTACTGTGTGGAGCTGACTAGAGCTTCTTTGAGCTACTAACAGTCACAAAATGTCCCAACGACAGCAACAAGACCGTTATTTGGGATAAAATCTGTGGTACTATTTAACAATAATAACATGTCAAATGGTAAAATTACCTCAACAATGTTGTTTGATAGCTACACAGATAAAATCAGTTCACAAGTACAAAGCGCTTACTGTAGAATAAAGTTTTATGACTATGTGTAGCTGAGAATTGAGAATCACGCACAGAACACTTCACACAGGCAGTCCAAGGTCAAAATCTTCACGGCCAGCTTTGACTTCATTGAAACAAAATCACAATCGTTAAAAAAAAACAGTATAAACATCATGAGACAACTACACAGAGGAGCATTGAAATTAAGGATGACACCACAACAAACACACATTATAAGGATGAAGTCAATAGGTGATATGAAAAATGATACACAGCCTAGAAGGAAAAAGAGGGAGATAATTACAAAATTAGGCGAAATATCCGAATATTATTATTAGTGTATCCTTCAATTCCTAGAGGAACATAGGGCTTCAGCCGTGCGCTCCATTGCGTTCGGTTCTCTACTAGAGTCTTCACCTGGCTCCATGTCTGTCGACACGTTTTCACCTCCTCTTCACATGACCTCCTCCAAGTCATCCACCCTCGCACTGACGACCAACTCGCCGCTTCCTTTTCGGGTTCCACTCGAGCAATGGCTTGTCTAGTGATGTCACATGATCGATTGTTTCCTCAGAGTATGGCCAGTCAATCCATCTCCATTTCTTCCTGCCTATTTGTTTCACAATCGGTTCCTGGTTGGTTCGCTCTCAGAGATCACTGTTGCTGATCTTTTCTGGCCATCTGATCTTGAGTGGTATTGAGCGAAGACAACTGTTAATGAAGGTCTGTAGTTTGTTTGAGATGCTCTTTATGACGCACAGTGCAAGTCTCTGATCCGTATAGTAGCACTGACTGATTTCACATTTGAGTTGAAAATCCGGATCTTATCTCCGTTTTGATGCTGAGTGCTGTTGACCTCCACACAGACTTGAGAGTAGTGAAAGCTTGTTTTGCTTTTCCAATTCTTGCTTTGTAATCCTCGTCAGTTCCGTCTGCCTGTAGTTGAAACGATGCTTCCCAGGGAGGTAGGTAAAGAGGTTGTTTCTTTCAGGTTCCTTCCATTTATGCTGATTGTTGTCTGTTGTTGTTGCTGTTGGTGGTGTTGCCCAGGAATCTTCATCACTATCATCAGTGTCAATATTGTAGTTTGATCATTCAAGAGGGATTTCTCTGAACAATTATTACCGTTACATCAGTCAGCATCAACAGATTTGCCATTGATTTCTCATCTACTTTTTCCTTCTGCTTAGTATATTACTAATGTATTTCTATCAGTCCATTTATGCATTAAATAAATGTGCTAAAGTTAGAAATATTTAGATTTCACAGTTATAATTTACATAAATTGATGATAAGTAATATTTTTTGTTTATTTAAAATGTTGATATGTCTAATGCATATTGTGATATTATAAAAAGACATTTTCATAGCATATATGACAGATAGATAAATAGATAGATTTAAAAAAGAGAATAAATCAAATGGAAATGATGCACTATAAATAAAATGACTCAAATTGTTACCATATTACAGTGAAATAACATAAAAATTACAAACATGAAAATATCTTGTAATAAAAATGACAAAGATATAAGAGAATAAAACAAAAATGTTAATTAAAAGGGTAGGCGTATAAATCATCGCTAAGTGTTTTCGCGCATAGTAACTCAAGCCGTGCAATAATAATTTTCGGCTGTGTAGAAAAAAGTTCATAAAACAACTGTAAAACAGACAAATGTAACATTTGCTGTACTCCTAATAAAATCTCATATTCCGTGTACAATACCAACTAACTAAAGGAAATGAAAATCTAATCGACCACCTCTGTCCCATTATGTCTCAGAGTCGGAAATAAAACGCTTTAGTAGTTTGAAGACGTTTTATCAATCTCTTTATACATATGGAATAACTGTTGCGCCGTTTAACATGCTATGCGTGAAAACACCTTGCAATAACTTTTATCTCCAACCAATGCCTAAGCATTGGCCGTACTGATTTCAATGAGATAATGACGTATTTGAGAGTTCTGTCTCTTAGCTGAGCTGGTAGAACAAGATACTAGTAGTTCTGAAGCTGCTGGTTTGAATTTTGTGGTGAAGCAGCATTTAATTTCACCTACAGTCATCACCCATCACGTTTTCAATCATTGAATAGGATGATAACTTCTCAATAGCATTAGATGACATTCCAATGATTTGTATTATATGAATTTTTATTATATTATTATTGCTTTGGTTTTTGAGTACAACGTAGAGCTTTAGCAGCTAATCTCTACTTCAACCTGTTCACTGTAGTCCATTTTAGCCAGTTCCACGATTGACCATGAGCTTTCATCTCCTCGTCACATGTTATCCTCCACGTCACACTTAGATCTAAGCCCAACTCGTGCTTTCTCATTTGGGTTGCACTCAAGAGCCTAACTGGCATGTGATGTCACTCAACAGTCTCCTCAGTGTGTCTGTGTCCTCGGTCCATCTTCATTTTTTTCTCTAAATTTTCGAGCTGAGTTATTGGTTGTCTATATGCCAGAGATCATTGTTACTAATCTTTTCTAGCTGGCTATCTAATCTTCAATCTCAAATGAAGGGATGTGGGGACGAAAGTCTTCAGTAGCTTGTTGAAAATGCTTTCGTGACGCACATGAAAAGTGTCTGAATTATATAGGAGAAGTGACTTGATATCAAAGTTGAATCTTGTTCCCTATGCTCAGGGAGGCGTATTTCCACACTGATTTCAGTGTTGTAATAGAGGTCTGTCTGTTTTCCAGACATTTCTATAAAGTTCACTAACTTTGGCGTTTAGCTTGATGTCAGTTCCTGAGATGAGAATGCGAATTCAGATTGAGTGGTAAGAAATTTGACAATACAGCTAAAACGTTTTGAGATAGAACTTTTTCGCATTTCCAATCATTATATTAATATTTAGTTTCCATTAGCGTTTCGACTCTTTAGAAAACTAAATTATTTGTAAACATTAGAAAGCAACAACAAATTTTCCGTATGATTAATAATACTTAGGGAAATATTACCTTACAAGAAGTAACGCTTGAGTTTAAAAAAATATGTTTTGATTGAGTTACGGACAACAAAAGGCAAGTAAACAGACTAGAAGTAGATTAACTTAAATTAAATGAAATAATCCATATTAATCTATTCCTACTGAATACAACCTAAACATAATTTGATTCTACGTTAATCTTTGTCTTCCGATTCATTGCAACACTATTATATGCTACTGGCTCATTTAAATACTTTTTGAAAAAGACAGTATATATATATCATCATGACTGACTCGGAATTAATTATGTCCAGTGATTTAAACACGTTGCTTTAAAGAGTTTCCTTTACCAGTTCTTATTTCCGTACGGGAAGACAGCAAGGCTGGACGGAATTTCTCCCGAAGGCTACTTCGTCAAGCTGCCAAAGAAGAGCGACTTACGCCTCTGTAAGAACTGGAGTGGAATCATGCTCTTGTCCATGCAAAGTAAAATACTAAGTCACATTATCCTGGAGAAAATAAAAGATGCACTGGATACAGAATTCCACCAGGCCGGAAAACGCTGGATTCAGTAAAGGTAAATCATGTGCTGATCAAATTGCAACTCTACGCATCACCATAGAACAAAGTATAGAATAGCAGTCAAACCCCTACCTCAACTTCATTGACTTCAGGAAGGCCTTCGACAGACAGCGTTGACCGAGACGTAATTTCAAAACTTCTTCGACACTACGGCGTGATTTGTTCGAGTCTTTGTCACCTCTTCCAACAGCTGACTATTTGACAATACCATGTGCATGAGATCCACAACGGAAAACTCAGCAATGCGTTTGAAGTGCATACAGGAGTAAGACAAGACTCTGCATACAGCCACCGATGATGACATTCCTAATTGTAGTGGACTGGATTATGCGTCAGACTGTGTACAGGGAGCGAGGAGACAGAGGGCACCTTGGACCACCGATGAGAAATCTAGAAGATCCAAATTTCGCAGAGAATACATGTCTAATATCACACAAACTCGAAGACTCGCAGGCAGGCGAAAAGCAAGAAACTGAGTGAAGAGGCTGGCAGCGAAGACAGAACTGCAGGTGAACATGGAGAAGCCGGGGGTGATAAAGATAATCAAACGACAAACAATAACAACAACAATAACCACCACCAGTCACCACCAATGGGAGAGATTTGGCAGAGGTTACTTCCTTCACTTTTCCAGGAAGCATTGTTTCAACTACAGGCCAGCGGAACGGATGAAGATGTCAAAGCCAGTCAGCCTAAATCAGAAAGGCAAAATACACCTTCATCAACCTGAAACCAGTTCGGAAATCTTCCGCACTCAGCATAAGGAACAAGATTCTCATTTTCAATACAAATATGAAGTCAGTCAGTTCTTCTATACGGGTCAGACACTTGATCAGCATGTCACGAAAAGGACTCTCAACAGACTGCTGCAGACTATTACCAACAGCTGCCTTCACTGGCTCCATACTGAAGATAAGTGGCCCTCGAGAAAGAATAAGTAACAAGAAACTGTGGGGACAAACCAACCAAGAGTCGATTGCTCCACAAATATGTAGAAGAAAATGGAGGTATGTCAGGCATACAATGAGGTGATCATCGAATTACATCGCGCTCAATACAGGCCATTGCTCGACTGGAATCCAAATGGAAAGTGACGAGTGGGTCGTCGGTGCAAGGGTGACATGAAAGAGATTATGTGAGGAGATGAGACAATCGTGGACTCAGCTGAAGAGGATGGCAGAAAATATAACAGAGTGGAGATGTGTTGTTGAAGCCCTATGTTCCCCTCGGAACTCAAGGGAATAATAATACTACTTCCGTCTAATATTCACTGTAACTGCCTGGCAATATTACTTAATAATCGTAAAGGTGATATTAAGGCCTAAATTATAACATTAAATAATGTACTTTTGTCAGTTAAATTATATATATTTCGCATATGTTAGTTGAATCGAAAAGAACGCCTGAGTTAGAAACAGACACGAGTATCGCTTGTCAGCTGCCAAGGTTTTACTGAGACTGCCTGATTTCCCAGCCCGCTACTTGATCAAGAAAATACAACGAGGTGAATCAGGAAAAGTATATTTACACAAGGAAACGGTAATATATATGGGTAACAAAGAATGAATACTTGGGCCATTTACTTAGGTGTTATAAAGAGGAAAACTATTAGTTTTCTGTTTATCTAAGGGACAACTCTCACTGGTCCATTTTCCAGACAAAATATTGATCCACATATCACATACTCCTGTAGAAGAGAAGTATGACATGGGATCAACCTGGAAACATATCGTTTCCTTTCTGAGCCTTTCTAATAGACGTCTAGGGAGTGGCCTGTCACTAAGTGGGAGGTCTGAAACTTTCTTGACTTCTTTTTGCGTTGTATATCTAGTAAGAAACCGCTAGTGGTTGCTTTACCCTCGGACGATGTGCGTCATCGTAGCTGGTTCTTATTTCGCGTCCATTTCTCCGATCCATACATTACATTATCACGTCTACCAATAATCACACTGAGGTATTCGGTGGTTTCATCCAATCGGACCTAGATTTTGTCGCTTGACCTCAAGAAACTCATATTCCTTCTGAGAATTGAACCTGTATCACCTATTAATGCAGTCAGAAACGTTATCACTGATCATTTCGGGTTCCTGATCGACCACTTGCACGACTGCATTAGATACTCTGATTGGACACTGGTTAGTAACAAGTATCATGTATCTAGTCCCTTGTTTGTTGTTAATTCAATTCTATTATTCAGGACTGCAGATACATGAGTACTAACACACACAAAACATAGGTCCAAGGCTTCCTACCGACTGCCTCCAAGTACATAATAATAAAAATTCATAGTGCATCGTGATGGCAAGCCACCCAACATGGTAGGCACATTGCAAACCTAACTGACAGAATTCAGTCTGCACCAAACAAAAGACCAGATACAAGATACTAGGTACTAACTAGTGTCCACTCAAAACACTGAGACAATAATAAAAAAATCTTTTCTGGCGTATAGCAGTATCAATGAATATAGCTTTTTCATAGCCACTCTTAGCCAAAAATTTTAAATACTATCTAACTTCACTATCAGATCGGCTGGTGGATTTTGGCTAGTACTCACAAACTAAGTGAATATATTAATTACATACAACCTTAGGTCTAATTACCATAATTAAATTAATTTCATTGAGGGTCAGTTATTATCTAATTAGTTTATTAGTGAATATCCAGGAAGAATACAAAAACCCCAGAACGCTGTACACAAGCCTTGCCGATAAATACGAGGAGAAGCAGAAGTCTCAGTTAAGCGATACGATACACACACTCTCTCACACATACACATACACACATTCCAACAGTAAACTCATAATGATGTTGATTATTACCCATAAGGTAAAACATTTTATCTACACAGTTTTTATCGTGAATAGAAATCACAAATACACCAAAAAAAGAGATAATCCAAAATCCTTTAGACACATATTTCCTATCAACATTCGATTCGTTGCTTTACCATTAAATGAAAAGCTTATTATATTTGATGAAATATGTCGGGTGAATGGATGACACCTTGATGACAAGAGATTTTTATTCTTCTCTATTGTGTTGTTCACTCTTAGTGTGGATATCTCTACAATAGTCTATTCATAGCAGGCTAATCAAGCGGTAATACTTTTCTCTTTTTTTCTCAAACCAAATGCAACACTATTCACATAAAAGATCTTTTTTCTGACAACGACATTACATTTTTATTTTGTACAACTGGGAGCATAGTTGACATTTTCTGTGTATTACAAATTAAAATATCAATAGAATTTATGAACTATACTTACGAAAAAAATTAGCTGTTTGCCTTTGGGCATTATCTACTCTCATTTTAATGCGTGAAGCGAAATTTCAGATACTCTGTTTGATTAAAATTTGACTACCAGTATTGATATACTTTCTATCAGTGTACACAGTAAAACTGTCAGATGAAATGCTTGTATACCTAATTATTTCAGTCCATGGTATGCATAACAACATTATGCATCTGTCAAAAGCAAGCTTATTGCTTTTATATTCCTAACAATCTGAATTCGAGATTCTAAGTAGAATGAATTGCTATAGATTTATCGCTACGAACCAGTAGGAGTCACTTACATCGACCACTTGATTGTTAGATTAAGGCAGTCATAATCGTGTACAGTTTTTTTTCTTTTGTTATTGCATGTTTCGAGTGGAAGTCATTAAAGGCGTGCTGTGACTGACCTAACTCATTATTCAAACTAGTAACAAGACGAAACCAGCCATGTATAAAGTACACCTTTCATGGTGAAATTACATTACACAACGACTAAAATCAGTAACATCATTTGTTCTTTTCCATTTGGTTGGTAAACGCTTTTAATTGATACCATTGTACACCAAACAACATTTATTATAAGCATTTTGACTTTCTGCTTGAAAACTGACAAAATTGAAGTTACCTGTTTAAATCGTGACTTTTTATTTCAGGAAAATATTAGAATTTCTACAGTTATTATTATTGTTTGATATTGTTTAGAGAAATAATGAAAATCAAGAAGCAGTAGAAACATTGTATTTCGCTCAGAGATGAAAATCTCATGTAGTCTGAACCCTTTGGATTACATGCAGTTGTCAAGCTCATATCAGTGTTTGAAATAGTAGAAATGACTTGTAGCACAGGTTATTGCAGAAAAATGTTTTACATTCTTCTAGCTTTGGTATTTAACCGTGGTTGTTTCATCACCAGGCTTGGTGATATAATCGTTACTAACGTTACTAAGAAGTGAGAGGTATTTGCAGGTCATTTTTCTTACTCTTCCTCAACTGAGAGTGCGGGAAGACCTCACCTTGTGACCGAAATGTCCTGGGCTCGAACCCCGGTGGGTGAGTACTACTGAAGAGCCCCAAACTAGGACAAAACAGCTGTTCAGTACTCCCTGGTAGTTTTTCAATGGTTCTCTAACCAATGTCAGCTCATGATGAAATCCTGTAACCAATCGAATCTCTACAAATCAACGCTTGAAAAAAGATTTCTTTTCTTTCACCAACTGACATTGCATATTTTCTTCACAGAAAATTGTTTTTGTTAATCTGCATGGTTGATTATTTACATTTGATTAGGAGATGAGTGTTCTTGTTTATAAGCTCAACTGGCTAACAAGTCCATGGAAATCAGTTACTGATAAGGAGACACTATGCTCCCTTTATTTTTTTTTTTGATTTTTGATTTTACAGCTTGATTCCACACCGTATTTTCAGTACAAGTGTGGAATTTTCAGCATGGATATCGGTAGCCCAAATTCAGGCCGACCATAGATATCGGGTGTGCGCCGGCAGGGGATCGAACCCCGGACCATTATCTGTGACTTCAATTCATGAACAGTTTCAGATTTACAATAGATCATACGTTAAGATTCATACTAATTCTGTCTAAATTTTATTGTATTTTATTATAACCTCAAGTTTCAAATATATATGCGGATAAATTTGTTAATTATTTGTAGAAACAGCGAATATCTGGTTATTTCTTGACGTAAGACATGAATGAAATAAGTTGTTTACGAGTTATTGATTCAAATACTTGGCGGTTTTATTGTCAAAAGCAGGCTACGATAGATCTTTGTCAACAGCTGCCTTCGCTGGCTCCATAATGAAGACCAGATGGCTTGTCAGAATAGATTATCGATAAGGAATTTTGCAATGCCATGAACCAACCAAGAACCTATTGCCCAACTAAAATTCAGAGGCATGAGTGTGAGGTTGACACGGAAGAGATCGTGTAAGGAGGAGATGAAAGGTTGTGACAGATCTTGGAGCTGGGTAAAAATGACTACAGAAAAACAGGGTGAAATGCAGATGTACTGTTAAAGCCTTATGTTCCAGTCGGAACCCAAGAGGATAGTAACAATATTAGTAATATTAGTTTTAGACGTTAATTTCTATAGGCAAAAGTGAACAGCTCTTCAAATTTTCTTCACTTCTTCATCCTTAGTTCTGAATAAGTTCACAAAATAAGTACCATTCATTTATTGTTGAGTGACATAAAGTTAGGCTAATTCGAAAGATTTACAATGAAAGAGAGAATAACTACAGTTGGTCTTTTGTATGATTAATCAAATTATTCACAGAAGTGAGTAGATGAAGAAAGTTAATTCAAACAAAAATTCAAAAATAGTCAAAACTTTATTTCTTTTCTTAATCGTTTTTGGAAAGCATTCAAAACTCATTTAAAAAAAATCATATGATCTTCTTAGGTGGCTATTAAGAATTTAGTAGATGAATTCTTAAGATAATTACTGTATCCCTTATATTTATTGTATTCCATTATTGCTTAGATTGTTTATCAGAAATAATGGATTACAACACGACGACAGTTTTCCCATCCATCACAATAATTATATGTCTAACGTTGATGAAACTTTTGAGCAGGTGACCAATCAACAAGCCAATTTAGACAATTACATATATATATATGTACTGAAGAAAAAGAAGAGTGAGTGCCCAGAGTATCAAGACTATTTCCACACAGGAACAATTAGGAGTGATGCTGGCCGATTATTAAGTTGGCTGGTAAATAGGATTGAAGAACGGTCAGTTTCGCATGAAGATAGTCAAAGTGAAGATAGACACTGAATAAATCTCTTCCAAACACACAAAGTGTCAACTTTGTTTCAGGTGGATTACGATAGCTCAGCGATAGAATGCTAGCTTCCAGCCAAATATGTGACCTGGGTTTAATTCCGAGCCGATGAACGCCTAAACTTCGCCTAATTGCTGGTATTCCCTGTCAAACAGGGAAAGTAGGACACGAGGCTAGCAATCCCATCAGTTAAAAACAGCACTATTGCTACTGAAACTTCAGATCTAAAAGCTTAAAGTTGTATGTTTTCCACTCAAAATGCACAGGAAAGAGAGAAAATCGATGGCACCGGTTATGCGCAAATGATGAACTCGTAAAGCATTATTAAGATTACTAGGGATGCTAATAATAACTCAAAACAACTTATTAACATTGACTCCATGATTAGCATAGACTAAATGTGCTCAAATAGAGCTACAAAATTGACTCTGTTTTCCCTTTGCCCAGTTATGAATGATGCTGTTTAGAAATACAGTTATTAGTGTGCTCAGGTTACGCACAATATAACTGGCTTCATGAAAACAGTCAAACTGCTATTTACTAACGAATATGGTAGTCTTTCAGTAATTTATCCTTATTGCTTAGTTAGTTTGTAAAGATCCAGTGTAATTCTGCTGCACTGATTGCACTTCTTAATGGCATTAATCATGTCGTGTTATAAAATTTCACCAATAATGTCTCCAAGGAAATATGATTTAAAGCAGGTTGTTTTATTAGGCTCTGTAAACTGACTAAATTTCACATTTTTATCAGGAAGCCTTTCTGATTACTCATTTCTGTAGGTTAATATGAGGATAATCTTATACCTTTCGTTTGAAAAGATTACAATGGCTTTATGAATTAAACACTTTACGAGGTATTTCAATGATGGTGCTGGTTTTCACGTCTTGTTCTTTCAGTTATCCGACCCTCCTTCTTAGTCTTCGAAACATCTACGAATGAAATACCATCGTCTCTTTTTTCTCAGTGGTAAAAGTCATCGCGGAATGACGTTATTTTAAATAGTTCAATTTGTCCGTTGTTTCATTTCCGATTCCTTTATTTTTTTACTAGCTTCGCTTACATAACCACAATGCAAGATTTCTAAGTGACCTGGAAGTCATCAGTTCACTGGTCTTTGATCATCTCTAGTGCAAACTGGCACTCGGAATATGTCAGTGTGGCGAAAATCCTCATATAAACACTAATATACATGGCGATTTTCAATATAATACATATTTTACCAGTTCAACAACAATGAGCTTGCCGACAGTAATTACAGCATCTTAAACAAAATTGGGATAACCATTCAAGGGTTGAAATAATTCTGAAAATTGAGGCGGACAGTTACATAAACGAACCAACTCACTCAAAGACAAACTTCATAGGCTTAAGGAGCCGACAAATCCCACTAAGAAAAGTAGTATAATTTACCAGATACCATGAAATTACTGTGATTTTAATTACACAAGTCAAACTAATATACTGATGTCAGTTAGGTTATTGTAGCAAACGAATTCAGCTAGATGTAGTGACTGACCCTGATAAATTAAGTAATCTAGAAAAAGCTGGGCCATTGCTTAGCATTCACTAGTATGTAAACATACAATAGAGTGAGAGGGTTAAAGCATTAGAAAGTAATAAAGTTAGACGGAATGAGAGAGGTAAATCATCAAATGTTTGTACACTGAATTGAGCTTCTGACTTCTATAGTAGACAAAATAGTATAAAATACTTAGTAGTAATTAAGACGAAGGATACAGCTTATTTTTCTCAATCTGCAATAATACTTAACCCGGTGAAGCCTCAATAACTAAGGTCTTTAGGAATTTCCATCTGTCTCTGACAGTACTACGTGCTTTTGTCCCTAGTGGTAACTTCTACGGGTAAGTAACTCTTTCAGATCTCATTCAGGATAAAAATAGTGAAATGTGTTTGGATGATATCACTGCAAACTTAATCTTTTCTGTTTTATGTAAGATTATCAAGGGGATCATACATGTAAAATATAAGTTGGAGAGTAAATTGCTTCAGATAATGCGAATTGACGAATAACCCTGCTGCATGGAATAAAATCTCTCTTTCTGTCTGTAGTAATAGTATGTGACAGGTCTTTATGCAATTTTGACTTCGTGGCAAAATGATGCTGAGGTCATAACATGTGGAATTGAGGGGGAGATGTAAAGGCATTTAAATAAACACTGTTCCATTTGCTAACATTTTGAAAATCATTTCTTTCAATTCTGAAACAGGTTAGAAAAAAGGAGAAAGCTTGTGGATCCCCAAATAATGAAAGACGACTTCTTTAAGCCAAAACCTCACCGTTGTGTCACAACTTCTTTCAGAGACTGTTTAACTCATCAGCTTATGAATTTGACAGATAGGAGTGAAAATCTAAAGTAGATCATTTGTAATGCCATCTTACGGTTAACTATACGATTTTCACGATCAGAACTCTGGTATTCTGTGAAGTTTAAGATCTTTTAAGAAGTATTGGAAGTGTTAAATTATTTACTTAGGAATATATATATGATGCACCTCAGGATTCTTCTAACATACCTAACTGTTTATCGTCAGTATTATGACAGATATTACATCCTTTCAGCTTTCCATTCTTTCTTTCGTTGTTTGTAACCAACTTGACAAACGGTATTTGAATGGTTTATAGGATGCAACTGACAGAAATTACAACTTAGCTGACACCTTCCTTCAAACAAAAATGGCTCAATATCCAACAAAAATCATTTCTTTTTTAAGCTTTTTGTCAATCACATAGAAAAACAAACAAAATCATTTCAGTTCTCTGAAAGAAAAAAAAACGATTCTGTACAATTCTGCTTTTTATCATATCCGATAAAAATTCATCCTATCTCATTTACATTTTTCCTAAATCATTTTTTTCCATTCCTGATGCTAACCAAATATTTCTGCATCTTAATCATAAATTTTCTTAGATTATTAACAAAACACAATAAGTAGCCGTGCAGTTACCATTCATTACTATCCTTACAATGGATCTCTTTCATATACTGTATAATGTCGGCACTTCAGAGGTAGAATTCTCTCCAACCACGCATGTGGTCAGAGGTCTGATTCCCCGGTGGACGAACCCCTAAACCTCACTTAGCCAGTAACTAACCAAGTGAAGGGGGAAGGTTTGGCGTGAAGCTAGCAACCCCACTCACTAAGAATAAAGTCGCTTCCACTGAAACTTCAGAACTCTCGATTGAAGCCCGATGTCCCTCAAGAAACACAAAGGAACACAATCAAAACAAATAATAAATAATGATATCTTATGCCGTTTGGTAAATTCATGCTACTCATTTTTATGTTATTTCCAGCTGTTGAAATTACAGCATGTCTAAATGTATTAGTGGTGTAGCAACAGATAATCTGTAGGTAAAAGCCAATCTCATCAATGGTAATACCCACCAGTAGCATGTTTTATTAGTACGTTATGTAGTATAAAGAAACGCTGCATTTTACAAACAAACTTGTCTACAATTAATACCTACATTGTGAATTCAGTGGTCCACTGAAGGTTAACACAGGATTCCAGATATTTAGAATCATTTCACTGAATCTAGATTATGTAATTGTTTTCACTCTCTTTAGAGAAACATGCCTCTAACCATGCAGAAGATTGTTTTAGCCTCTTGATCAGGTATCCCAAGTGGTCGCCAGTTCATAGTGTATCAATAATAGTTTATGTAAAAGGTGAGTACTTTAAGTTCTAAGTTAGGTGACAAGACTGTTTGTTTGTGTGGTATACCGTGTTCGATAAAATTATGCATCCACCCAAGGTTGTTAATATCCCTCACTGATGAGTGTTCATATACTCAGAATTGAAAGTCACTGTGTTATTCAACTGCTTCATTAAAATCCAGTTTAATGATGGTCAGCTGATGAATTTCAATCGCCAGAATTAAGACTAGATGACTGAATTGCTTGTAATCTGTATTCATAGCAATGTGTAGTATTCACAATTATCCCCTTGTATCTCATCAGGTAGAACGAGAAGTCAATATAAGAAATTATATGCTCGTACCACTAAGTACAAAAATTCTACAATACCGTACTTAGCCCGTATTTTATGTGATGAAGACACTGTTAGACGTGAAACATATGAGTTACTATGTAATTAGCATAGTGAATCGACCCTTTCATTGTTCATCTTTCTGTAATTCTATGGTGTCACCCTTTCTATCGTTTAATTATAACTTTGCTATTTTTATTTTAGTTGTTATTACTATTATTACTATAATTTTATATTTTTCTCCTTATCCTCTACTGTAATTGCTACATAGCTCCTATAAAAACGTTTTGTTATCATTATTATGTATTAATTATTCCGTTTATCTACTTTTTTGTTTGTTGTTGTCGTTTTTGAGTAAATTAGATGCAATACTGTACTGAATGCTGAAAATTCCTTGCTGTATCATTAATACTGTTTTTGGAATAAAGCAAAAATTATTATTATTATTACTGCATAAGCTGGTAAATTCTTCTTAGTTAATATTTGAATGGAAGAAAAACCTTCACTTCACACTGTTTCATTTGAGAAGTATTCTTACTTGTGTAACAGTTGTCGCATAAGATTTACAAAATGGCTTCTTAAGAGCTGTCAGAAAGGTTGCAGATACCTTCTTCAATGTTATCTATTGCAGAAGATACTCTTTTTAGTAACATAGAAGGGTTTTCTACTTTTTTTCATTACATTTTATATTTATCACCAGTATGTATACCATAAATTGAATACTTATTATTCATTGCCTGAAGGTATAAAAGTTATTTCTGCTTATCTTCACAATAAGTCAAAATCAGAGTTTATTAAATTTAAATATGTGTTAGTTATACTATCATTTATACTATTTTTTATACAATATACTCCATATTCTTAATCTACAGAAAATAGGTTTCCTCAGAGGATTATCAACAAAAATAGTCACCTACTTAATATGGTAATTTCAAGCGACATTTTAGTAACATTTTCATCAAAGGTTTACTGAATACATTTGCTTTGATGAAAAAAAGACTTGAACACATAATATATATGTGAATTTTACAATTCCCTAAATATTCATAAAACCTAAGGTGTAAAAGGCGAGAAAGTAAATCTGTCACGAATTCTTAGATTGACCTTGTTCATGAAAACAAATAAGGCATCTAAAAATACAAAATACTGCAGATTGTGAAGAATTGCCTCGAAATACATGTCAACTGATGTGACGATTTGTGCACTGCCTCCATATAAACCAGGAGTATTCAATGTTGACTAAACCTCAAAAGGTCAAACTTTCCTTATAATTTAATTGATTAGCTAACGCAGTCAAGCATACTTAATTAATTTTGTTGATATAGCCTTCGTCAGTATTAGTTCAGACGTTGATTTGCAGTGCCATTTAATAAATAAGTCAGTGATATTAATTTCATACTTTTCGGAAAAAGAATGCTTAAGCATAGGAATTGATTTGTTCCTCTTTCCACCTTTTCATATATGTGTGAATCTTACTCCCTTCGGTAGTATATAATTCGATATTAATTTGTTTATTGGCTTCTACTGAAGTCTCAGTAGAGAGGGGACTATTTTTGAGGGATACGATTGCTAGCGTTATGCCTAAACTCCCCTTCTAATTGGGGATACTACTTCCCGAAGTTTAAGAGTGCATCAGTTGGGCATTGAACCATGGACCACGTGTGTGGTTGGTGAGCACTCCACCGCTGAACCATCGATGCAATATATGACGGTTGTGAGGTCAAATACACAGATCAGAATTGTAAACCGATGTCAATTAGACTAGCGGAGCACAAAAACTTAGCTAAATCCAGACCAATTAGACACTGACAGCATAGAAAATTCATCTAGCTATAGCAATACATACAGTTAAATAAAACTGTATAATAGGATGGGATAACGTGATAGTGTTAAAATTTAGTGTGTCAGAGGAAGGTTGAGACTGGTAAATGAAGCTGTAATTATTAGTTTATTTATTATACTCATGTGCATATACGTGCAATAAGAATGGTTCAACATAAATCAAATTCATAATTTTCAAGCAGGGTACGCCACTAATGAGCTTGTTCCTAAAAGCATGAAAAGACCGTCAGGCGTTTAGAACATCTTGATCTGGCTAGCAACTACTACTGGTTGATATAAATGGTGTAAAACTACTCATCTCAATCAATGAATAATATATTATTATTGTTATTATTGTTCCCTTGGGTTCCAAGTGTCTCTAAACTCATGATCAGTTCTCTTCCTGTAGTATCCGCTCCCAGTTCAGCTGGCATTCATATTGCCCATAGGGATTTTGATGCCATCATTCGCGATTTTGTCCATTACTAATTGTAGCTGTCTGTAACAGTCTTTCTTCTTCTCTTGTTCCGCGTTGTTTGTAGTATTGTGTGTAGCTGTAACTGTAGATAATTGTGACCTTCCTTACTTCCTTTTGAGTTGAATCTTGCTGTCATCATCCTGCAGGATGATGTTGGTTCCCCCTGCCGCTGGCGACATCATTATAGCCACTCGCTGCCTCAGTTTGTTCATGGCTGTCGTCTGAGTGACCAGACCAGTGTAGATTACTGACTCTCCAATTGACAATTTTAACAATCCGCATCCATTCCATCTGCTCTCGCAGATACCCAGCAATTATATGCCATATCCTCGCATTTCGTTGATTATCTGGGCAGCCTTCCCAGTCTCGTACATTGTACAGACATTCCTCGTCCCCATTCTTATTCTTGTTTTCATCGAGAGAAGACACATAGGCTGACAGGCTTCCCAAAGACAAGCTTTCACCAGCCCACTGTGTCATTTCGCCTCTCCGATTCGAGCGAAGAATAAGATTGTAATTTGAATTTTTTGATATAAGAATAAAACTTATGCACTGTGGTAGAGTGTAATTCCATTATGGGTAAATTTTATTTTGATAAAGTCTCACAGTGTTATACAGTAATATTTACTGTATTTAGTGTAATATTTACCCACAATGGAATTTGAATTTTTTGTATTTTTAATATATTTTCTGTGCGTTGAAGTTTTTGTAGCAGTTTGATTGATTTTGTGGTGTAGGGTTGCTAGCCCCACGCTCAACTCTCCCTCTCTACCCGGGCTTTCGACCGGCTAGAAAACTAGTGAGCTAGTAAAATAGGCGAGGTATAGTATACAGTTTTATGAAAATGATTCAACACTTTTCCCAGACATCTGGGAAATTCCTCTATCCCTAAGATTAATGAGAAAAAAGAAAGAGGACGGTTAAATTTAGACGTTGTGTAGATAAAAGTGATAAGATTTTAAACCAAAAAATTGTATTCTAAACGTGGTCCATTAAGCAAATAATACTTTTTCACTTTGTGATTTACCTGATAAACAAAATTAATACGGAATATACACTTTTAGAAAACGCAATTTATGTATATATATATATTCTTTTACAACAATAAGTTAAATAAAGCATTAATTTGTTAAGCTTGAGCTGCTTCATACTCTGAAGATCGCTTTCATTTGCCAAAAGTCGACGCATGAAGTTGACAGTATAATTTAATGATCAAGTGAATTTAGTTACAGAATTAGAGAAGATAAACTTTCATGTAAAGGAATTATCCATACATTTGTAGGATCATTGTATATTCATATTTAGATAGAAATAACATGTCTTTAGACTTGACGAAGTCGAAAGAAACAACAGTAATGATAATAGTAAATATTACGACAATGAAATACATAAAAATAGCTACCGAAAGGAATATTTTGTTATTTTTGGGCTTCGAGCTTGGCCTTAGAAGTTTCACTAATGGTGGTACAATTTTAATGGGATGAGGCTTTTAGCCTCACACCCAACCTTCTATTTTTGCTGGGTTTACTATAATCCAAAAGGTTTAAGAGGACGACGACTGTAAATCAAACTCTGAACCACTCTTGTGGTTTGTGAGTACTGCACCACTAAACCACCTATGTGAAAGAGTTTAGGAGTGATTAAATATTTAGAAGATATAAGAGGCTGCATGGTATCCGAATAAAATGGGTAAACGGAAATAGAAAGAACTCTGAGAAGTGAATGGTGTGGTTATTTTAGGTCATCATGAAGAACACTAGTTTGGGAATCATCGCAGTAACCACTCAGACCTTCGTTAAACTAGCCACCATTCAGCCACTGGTTCCAGTGGTGCGCACTGCCGATGATTCCCAAACTAGGATGAAACAGCAGCTGTCCAGTACTCCCTGGTTTTCAATGGTTCTCTAACTGATATCAATCTGTGATCAACTCATCAACATTTTTCTACTTGAGTGAGTACATCTTAGTGAATCAGTTACCCTATCAAAACTTTTCCCTGACAGCATATATTCTTGTCTCTTTGGTTAATTTGAATAAAGTAAGAACGAAGATATTTAGGGGTTAAAAAGAGTTTATGTCATTAAACAGCTCTTCTTCAGCTGTTAACAGCCTATAATTATAAAAGCTCCTCTGTTCTTGACTTTAAAAACCTCTACCACATTATATGTAAATACAATTACACTGATGGCTTATTTCAATATTAAAAATCCTGTATTTATGATTCCTGATTCACTAATGCACTAAGATTTACCAACTACCCTTCCCTTTAAATCACCACTAATAAGGTTTGTTATTTCATTGTTTTTATATATTATATACATATATATAATAATGTTTCTGATTTTACAACTTCATTAACTGCACTTAAGAGCCATGAAATTAAATTTGCTTTTTTTGTCCTGTAAAATATCCTAGTTGTTTTCGGAGTATAAATTCTTTATGCCTATTTAGAAATTATAATTACTAATTAAACCACTATTGATAATGAATATAATGAATAAAATGCATAATATTCCTCTGCATACATTATCATAATAGAGAAAGTAATTAGTTTTATTGTTTTGGTGAACGAAAGGGATTATCTGAGTGAATAGATCTAAAAGACTAAACTTCTTCATACGAAAATACTTTCTACCAGGTGTCGAATTGTAGAGCTTTGTTGGAGGACCATTGGGAAACCTGGAGGGAGTAATGAACAGCTAGCTGCTTCATTCTAGTTTAGGAGTCCTCCGCAATACACATTAACTATCAAAGTTCCTACCTAGGACCTTCTGGTTACAAGGCTAGCGAGCTCGTACTCTAAAGAGATTTGTTTGCCTTGGTATAAAAATAGAATTTGACCATTTTGGTAGGGTTTTAGTCCATCAGTGAATAATCTTGTTTGATAAAAACAAACGGTGATACAGTATCATTTATTCATGAAGTTTTGAGCACAGTTTATTGCTCATAGTCACATCGAGGCACTTACATAACTTTCAAACTTCGCTTATATAATTTCACTGTTTTTATCCCCTGACATGATTGCTAGTAATGTTATATATGTATATATATATATATGGTATCGGTGTTTCACATGTTAAGGTGGAACAAAGCTACATTTCTAAAATGTGAAACAGATTGGTGGGGGACGTAGTTGATCACTATATCTTCGCTCATTGAACCTACATATATCACATGCAATAGGAATCACGCAACATCAATACCAGAATATGGAAAATATTACTATTTCATTAAATAAGGATAAAAAATAGTGGAATTATATAAATGGAGTTGGAAATTTATATGAATGCCTCGATATATAAATATGAGCCATAAATTATGCAAACTTCATCACAAAAGGACATCAATTTGAGAATCACTAAACGCCAGGTAGCACTAGACAGCTGTTCCTTTTGACATTCAGACTCTCCCTTAGTACACGCCTCCATAAATGGTTTTGACAAAGCTTGCTTAGCAACCTTCCGATTGTAAAGCCTACTTTTTTCCAAAAACATTTTACTGTTCGACAGCTATTTGTTTTTTGTCACAACTGAACTTATTTCTTAATTTACATCCAAATGTCAAATTTAGTTAACTGGAAAAATGTAGACAGTGAAATAAATGGTTTCCAATCGAACACACGCATGCACACACGCACTGGAGAATCTGTGAGTAAGCAACACTTAGGGCACTACTTTTTATTTGATCATTTATAATTAGACAGTTATTGTCTTTCTTCTGTAGACTCAGAGAGTTTCCACTTCTTTTCTATATATTCTCAAAAACTACTGAGTGTTAAAACAGAGAAGGGGCGGGAATGGATTTACTCCTAAATTTAGTCAACATCCTACATATATCTACATATATATGTATATGTTCCTCAGTATTTGTTATGCGTATATATTTGCGAAACTTAAATGTACAGTACAAAGGTTGAGATTGTTCAAATTTCTAAAAAGTAGAAGAATTATTCGACAGTGAGGGAAAGAGAGATAGAGGGAAACAGAGAGTCGTGTTTGCAACTGGATTTCACCCTGTAAGCTTTTTTAAAGTTACGTTTTCATTAATAAATCTGAGTTTTTAGGGATTATAAAGTGTTGATATGGCAACACGTAACAGATAATAACATTATGATAATATATTTTCGGGGTAATTAGATTTATCTATATGTGCTTAAAGCAGGAATGAAAATATATGCTAAGCGCAAATATTTAAAAATCCTCAATGGTCAATGCAAAACAAACTTAAAGTTAATCAACAAAATGAGATTTGAAACTAATTGGGGATTTCGATTTTAGTCAAGTAAGTAGGTTAATCTAGAGAATGAAAGTCCTGAAGACAGGGACAACAAAATGCTTATATTTTGTTTACAAGTGTTGGTTTGTAGAAACATGACTAGTTTCAAATTTGATCACAGAACAGTATCAGTGGCGAACCATTGAAAACTATGGAATACTATTTCTTCCTGGTTTGGGACTCTCCAACAGTACGCACGTATTACCGCATCGGGGACTGAACCCGGTTGGTAAACAAAATTAGAGTAATCATGGATAATTTTCCAGAGAATAGGTAGTCAACGGGATAGCCTAGTTACTCGAAAGCACTAGATTCTATTACTGGTGAGGTAGTGAGTGTGCAGTTCAGAAGAATTCCAAACTACAACGAAATAACTGTCCAGTACTCCATGAATTTTAATGTTTCTCTAACTGATATCGAATTTTATAGTCAACTGTGACAAGAAAACTAGTTTGTATAATAATGATTTGACTGAATACAATCACTACCTTATGGATAAGATTTTATTTTGATAAATCACACAGTGTTATACAGTAATATTAACTGATGACGTTTCGAGCACAAATTATTCCTCATAATCATATCGCGGCACTGACACAACTGATTGTATTTTATTGATAACACTAATATTATTTGGTTGCAGGATTTCATTATGAGCTGACATCCGTTAGAGAACCACTGGAAAACTAATTGTGACTCTTCATCGTACTCATACACCGAGGTTTGAACCCAGGACCTTCCGGTTACAAGGTGAATTGGCAGAAGTTGGAATTCATGGGATAGCCATTGGATAGGGTTCCAGTGGCTTGATGGTCTACCAGCTCGCCTTGTAACCAGAAGGTCTTGGTTTCGAGCTCTTGTGAGCGAGTACTACTGAAGAGCCCCAGACCAGGACGAAACAGCTGTCCGCTACTCACTTCAGATTTTCCGATGGTCCTCTAACGGATGTCAACTCACGATGAAATCCTGTAACCAAATAATATTAGCGTTATCAATAAAATACAATCAGTTGTGTGAGTGACTTGATATGGTTATGAGGAATAATTTGTGCTCGAAACGTCATCAGTTAATATTACTGTATAACACTGTGGATTTATCCAAATAAAATTTTATCCATAATGGAGTTATACTCTACCACAGTGCCCAAGTTTTATCCTTATATCAACAATCACTACCTTCTTTATTGTTAAATTATAAAAGAAAAAGGAAATGCTGTCTCCATACGTTTATTTCTGTTTAAATGAAGTGTGACGGTTTCCACCGTTCTGTGTTTTCTCCTCAGATGAATACCGTATTTCATTTGAGTGTGTCTATACGACAAATGATTCAACAAAGCCAATATGATACTGATTTCTCTATTGTCTCTCTCTTTTATATGAATTGATTTGGCACTGATGACATGCATATGGGCAAAATGTTTTGATCACACAGTCATGCTAATTTTTTTACGAGTTGATCACGGATTGATATCAGTTAGAGAACCATTGAAAACCAGGAAGTACTGCACAGCTGCTGTTTCATCCTAGTTTAAGAATCATTGGCAGTACGCACCCACTTGGATTCGAACCCAGGACCTTCCGGTTACACGTCAAGCTCGTATACCATTCAGCCACTGGGACCCGATTCAATGGCTCATGAATTCTAACTTCTACCGATTCGTGATTTAGCGCAACCCCAGTGCGTACTGCCGATGATTCCCAAACTAGGATGAAACAGCAGCTGTCCAGTACTCCCTGGTTTTCAATGGTTCTCTAACTGATATCAATCCGTGATCAACTCGTCAAAACATAACTAACCCTTACAAACGAAACTATAGAAAATTAATTTTTTTGCCGAAAGCCTTTATAGATATTTATTTTTCCAGAGTAATACTTATGAACAAAAATATGACGAATTTTACTTCTTGCATAAGACAAATACTACACAACAAGAAATATGGCTGCTTCAGTGACAGTGACACTTATTCCCATAACATTTGTTAAATTGACTGTGTTGTGTAGGCTTCATATGGACAGAGAATTTTAATAATTATGGATTCACTTCTGTAGAAACTGTATCTTTAGAAGATTTCACAAAGATGTCCAACTGCTATCTAGGAAACTAATTCTACAGAATAGTATACGTCATAGTTGCAAAAAGTTACAGTTGGCACGCTCACTAGTTATATCTGTTAATACTGATGAATTCACGAAATTCATTTTAATCTATTAAATAACATCATGTCAACCTTAAGGCGTTATCGAAACATCCGTACTAGAAACCTATATTTCACCAAAGACACAGCCTTTGAGTTCAACCAGTTCAATCGACAGAAAATTCAAAATAACCTTCTCAACAAGTAGCAACTGCCACTCATTGAACAGAGTTCAGCTATCTTGCTATATTAGTTCAGTGGATATTATTTTTGTATTCGGAACAACAAGTGCCGGTTTTGAATCTTACTAGGAATATCATCCATCCAGATGACTGGCTACAAATACGAGAAGACGCGCGCAATGGGTTACACTGTTAGCTACAATCACGTGATATCTGCTTTGAGGTTCACAACTTTGTCAATCAGGTAATCATCGTTATGTAATGTGTAACGATTATCTGAAGGATATTCAGTTCACGATATGTTCATTTTTGTGCTCCGCATAGTGATATTTCAATCAGAAAGCGTTCAAATTGGATTTCATTGGAAAAATAATTCCAAAAACCATTAGGATCAAGCAGCAGGCTCATTATCAGTACTTATTATTATTTTTCCGTTGGGTTCTAAGTGGAACAGAGGGCTTCAGTAGCACATCTATATTTGGTTTTATCCTCTATGGTCCTTTTCAGCTGGTCCCACGACTGTTCATAGTCTCGGATCCCCTCCTCACATGATTTCTTTCACGTCACCCTTCAACCTAAGACTAACTGATCCTTTCCTACTTGGGTTCCATTCCAGGGCCTGGAGATATCATTCTACGGTACCCACAGCGTGGATCCGATCCATTTCCGTTTTCTTCAGAATATCTCCTGGTTGGTTAGTTCCCAGAGTTTCTTGTTGCTAATTCTTTCCTATAAGCAATCTGATTTTAGTATGGAGGCAGTGTAGGCAGCTGTTGATAAAAGTTTGCCACAGCCTGTTGGTATTGCTTTTCGTGACCCGGCAAGCTTCCGACCGATATAGAAGAATTAACTGATTTCACATTTGTTTTGAAAATTCGAATCTTGTTCTTTATGCTGCGATGCGCAGAATATTTCCAAACATATCTCATAGTGATTAAGATCTTTCTTGCCTTTCAATACTACAAACAAGTTATTTTTTATCAAGTGTATTCCCTTTGTTGACATAACGTCAACAGAATAAATTCTTCACTGATTCAGTCTCATTTTGTAACTTTCACTGCTATCGTCACATATTAAATATTTCAGTAAAAGCGTTACAAAAATGTTATTTTATACTCACAGACATATGTATAGTGTGTGTTTAGCGAAGTTATGCAAAGCATTTCAACATAGTATCGTTTCATCCTACATGAGATGATTAGAAATTCAAATTAGTTGAAGTATAGTCTTCAATGTTAAGCGAATTCTATTGAATAATTGTTACTGAAGAACAATTAAGTTAGGCGATTATTTCCTTCGTATATCTTAAATATTATTACTTTGAGATAGATATTTTACTGTATCCTTTCTTTTTCCCTTATGTAATTATTTTGGCCGTTCGCCCTTTTTCTTACTCTTTCTTTTTTTTAAATCTCTTTTACCATGTGTCTGTTTCCTCTTCAATGTTTCAATTATTTTTTTATAGTTATTCAGTAGTTTTTCTTCTAGGAGATATGCTGAACTAAATTCTTGATTAATTAACTTATCTTATAGAACAGTAAATTTGCCTATTGGCATTAACTATACGAAGAGGAAATAAGGATTAAATGTTTCGAAAAGTTGTGTCACATGTAAGAACTTAAAAAAATATTTCACTCCTTAGTTAAACACATATATATGTATGCATAATGTATTCTTGAAACAATTGAGTCGTCTTATTTTGTTTCATTTGAAAGTTTGGAAGGAAATCATATACTTTAAGTAGTAGTTCCTATCATCAGAAGATGTTGTGATTTCTCTAGGGTATACTCAATCTTATGGACTATTGGTAGAACATTTGTCTACATCAAAAAATGTCTAACAAGTGGAAAAAAGGTTTACTTGGATGCTTTTGTTTTGTAAAAATACAGTCGCAATGTTCAGAAAAAGTATCTCTTTTTTTCTTCACCATGACCACCCCAAAGATTTAAAAAAGAAATTGAATTATTAATGTTTAGTTACATTCTAAACTCAAAAATTCGTCGAAGTTACTAGTTCCACCAATCGTCTGACAAATTAATATACACACACATATATATGTGCATTCTATAAATTGTATTTTATAAATTCGTAGTAGTTTCTGATTAAAATCTGCGGAAATATGTACTAATTCTTATTGTTTTCTAGTCTATTGTTCAATGATTAAAATGTGTATTGGAAAAAAATGGTTCCAGTTCACTTAGAAAGTCTCATTTATTGACAGCCCTTCAGATATTTTCATTGATTTTATTTCATTTTTAGTCATGGAGTAGGAAACAGTTGAAAACTTTGTTTTTAAGTGCTGATATTTATTGATAGAATCAGTTTCAAGATTAATTTTAGTCATAAACATAGAGAAAACAGAGGTGATGAAGATTCCTGGCCAACACCAACAGCAGCAACAACAACAGACAGCAATCAGCATAAATGGGAGGAACCTGAAAGAAACAAACTCCTTTACCTAACCTGCCTGGGAAGCATCGTTTCAACTACAGGCGGAACTGACGAGGATATCAAAGCAAGGATCGGGAAAGCAAGACAAGCTTTCATTACTCTCAAGTCTGTGTGGAGGTCAACAGCATTCAGCGTCAAAAATAAGATCCGGATTTTCAACTCCAATGTGAAGTCAGTGCTACTTACTATACGGATCAGAGACTTGCACTGCGCGTCATAAAGAGCATCTCAAACAAACTACAGACCTTCATTAATAGTTGTCTTCGCTCAATACTCAAGATCAGATGGCTGGCCAGAAAAGATCAGCAACAGGGATCTCTGGCAATGAGCGAACCAACCCAGCAGGAACCGATTGTGAAACAAATAGGCAGGAGGAAATGGAGATGGATTGGCCATACTCTGAGGAAACCATCAAGTGACATCACTAGACAAGCCAGCTCGAGTGGAACCCGAAAGGGAAGCGGCGAGTTGGTCGTCAGTGCGAGGGTGGGTGACTTGGAGGAGGTCATGTGAAGAGGAGATGAAAACGTGTGGGCAGACTTGGAGCCAGGTGAAGACTCTAGCAGAGAACCGAACGCAATGGAGACGCACGGTTGAAGCCCTATGTTCCTCTAGGAATTAAAGGAAACAATAATAATAATTAGTGAAGCACTGAAACCCATACACCATTGAAAAACTCTTTCATCTTAGTAACAAGGCAAACATACTAAAATTCAAACACTAGACCAAAATCAAATAGCTCATGAATTGTTGTTTCTACCGTTCAGCAAGGTAGTGCTCTCGTCATTAAATGTTATAGGCGAGTACTTGTCCCCGCACCCGACTTGATGTAGTGCTCCAGTTGTTTCGTCTAGCTAAAGCTTCAAGTAGTCCACGTCGTAGTCAATCACGAATGAAAAATATATTTCTTTCCATACAAAATGCATTGATGGGCGACTGCTGCAGATTTCATTGAAACAAACAAGAGAATGGTTTGATTGAAGACAAGTAATTAATGTGATGTGTCTAGTCCTTTCTTTGGTGCAGACTGAATTCTATCAGTCAGTTCAAGGCTTCCTGCTGATTGCTTCCAACCATCTAATATCATCAAGAAAGTGGTTTGTTGCATTTAAAAAAACTACATATCCCCAAGTGTTGATTTGCAGAGATTTGACTGATTCCAAACAAATTAGGTCTAGGACTAAAAATTAGTAAGGGACATCTTGAACTGAAATAATAATCATTTAATTCCAAACGATAACTTTCATACAGAATGGAATTTTCAGCCTACAGAGTTATTTTGAAGTCTGATTGGTTGGAGGATTTCATCATGAGCTGACATGAGTTAGAGAACCACTGGAAAACCTGGGAGTACTGGACAGCTGTTTCGTCCTAGTTTGGAACACCTCAGAAGTACTCACCCGCCGGGTTTCGAACCCAGGATCGGGTCCCAGTGGCTCAATGGTCTACGAGCTCGTCTTGTAACCGGAAGGTCTTGGGTTCATCCTAGTTTGAGACTCTTCAGTGGCGCGCATCCACCGCTAGGGTTTGAACCCAGTATCTCCTGGTTATAAGGCGAGCTCGTAGACCATTAAGCCACCATCTAATGGCCAGCCCATGAATTCAAACTTCTGTCAACTTCTTAAGAAATCCTGTGACCATTCAATCAAATCCTAACAAACCAATACTTGAATATCAATGAGATGCTCACTAGCCACTGGCCCTATTCAGGTGGGTAGTTACCTGGGGTTCTAGTGAGAAGTCGTGACCAGTAGAGTACAGCAGGTCGAGCGTAAGGGCAGATACTTTCCGAAGACATTGGCTAGTGTTTGCGCTATGTCATGTCATGGAGAGGCCTTTGGATCTGGTCCTAATGGATAAATGGTCTACGAGCTTGCCTTGTAACTAGGAGGTGCTGGGTTCGAACCCTATAGGTGGTGCGCACTGATAAAGAGTCTCAAACTAAGAGGAAATAGCTGTCCATTACTCCTAGTTTTCCTAATGGTTCTCTAACTGATTTCAACTCATGAAGAAATCCTGTAACCAATCAATCAAATCCCTACAAACCAATACTTGAAGCATTTTTTGAGGAATCAACAAATGACTGCAATTTCTTTACCAGCCACTAAAATGACACTCAGAGAATGCAGTAATGAGTGTATTCCTAATAGTTATCAGTAAAAATGGTGATACAAAACGCGGTAGACATAAACAGTAATCATGGTAAACCGCTAGTATGCATCGCAGTCTTTTGCAAGTTATCTGAAGTGACTGTGTGACTTTTAAAGCTTAGTTATATATTCTTTAACGGAAACACCTAAATGATGTCACATGTTTGTAGACAATTGGCAAGAAGCCCTGAACCCAGATTTCATTCTTACTGGTACTCGTCATCAAGGTGTGTATGCACCTTCGAAGGAACTTACATCTCACGTCACTTAGGCTGCAGTCAAAGACGTTACCAATGAGCCTCATTGTCTTCAGCCACCTAACATCAATTCAACCTGTGCCACAATGGTGAGTTACATAGTTCGAAGACTTTTATGAAGACTTGACAGATAAAATTCAGTTAGTGGGAAAACTAAGGACTAAATACATAAGACTAGTCACACACACTCCGCCCCCAATAACCAAACAGTGTACTCAAATGACTCTCAGTACTCTGCTTAATCCTTCTACTTACAAGTAATACAGATATATATATACTTCATTTCATATCAGTAATTAAAATCACATTCAATGGATATTGTACTGTCAAACTATCTGTTTTGGGAATTAAATTACTTTTCTTTATTTATTTGTATTCCAAGTGGAAAATAGAGCTTCAGGCCCTAAGCTTTAAAGTTTCAGTAATAATGATGCTGTTTTTACGGAGTTTGTTCCCTAGCCTAACACTCAACCTTCCCTCTTTCCTAGGCCTACTATCGTCTAGGCGAAGTTTAGAATTTCTTCATCAGAGAGTCGAACTTGGATCACTAGGATGACTGACGAGAATTCTTCCACTGAAGCACCATCAAATTACGAAATCAGTCAATTAAATTCCGTGACTATATAAGACTGGATAAGACAAAATTAATTAATTTCCACGCATACCTATCCATAATTTAAAATGGTTCTATACTATTAATTTTTCAACATATTACACAATCACTTAAGCTTATAATATAAAAACTATATTTTAATATTTTAAAAATTAATCTAAATCTACTTAGTTACTTTTTTAAATTCGATTACTTTAAGTCTCTCGAGAATATCTTAACTCTTTGCCTTTACTTACTGTAACTGGATATCCTTCTTTGAGAAATTTGTTTTCCTGCAATTGTCATAATCGCTTATTGACCTGACTCAATGATTAACAGTGTATAGTAATCACCAGTAGTTTGATAAACTAAACAGAATTTTTCAACATACTTTACGAAAATAAGAAAGTGGATGGATTCCTCTGATATTTTGACAATGGAAAAATTAAACTTTAATCTTAGTGAAATTACATAGTACCATTTTGTTGAATGGACTTAATAAACACAATAGACAATTTTAATTTATTACTTGTTAAAGGGCAATTTATTATTACTGTATTTGTATTATTATTCCCTTAGGTTCCAAGTGGAATATAGGGCTACAACAAAACATCTCCACTTTGTTTTATTTTCTGCTGTCCTCTTCAATTGGGCAATTTAGACAGAATGGAATGCTTATACCTGCTTGCAATCTAAATATATTGCATTCCGTAAATCCAGTGATAAAAGTAAACCCGCAATGTTTCAAATTTTGTTTAGTTGAGATATTTCCAATGGTTAACAAGGAAGGCCGGACACTTAAGTGTATGATCTTAACGCCCACGTTAGTGATAATAAATGTAGCGCCCATTTGACTGGGTTGTAAAAGATGACTGTTCAACAACTTTTATAAATAGAAATACGTGTTTTTAAAAACAGAACTATGAAGAGAACTATTCATTTGTCTGCCATCAGCAAATTATGAGAACCTAAAAATTAAGGTAACATCTTGTTTGAAGTGGAAAGGTCTCATGAATAAAATCTGGTATCTGAGAGTGACGACATACCAAAGGTACATAGCTGACGATAGCATGCAGATATCATGATATATGAAACTTGTCCTAGAAATAATTTATGGTGCAACACGATAGGCATCCAGACAAATGGAAACGAGTTGGATGATTGTTGAATGTAAAGTCATGCCTAACAGTTGTTGTATTTTAGTTTGAGCCTCCCTAGTATTACATAAGCATCACTGTATCTTAGATCAAGGTTACAGCAATAGTGTTTTGAGGTGATTATTTATGATTCAGTTGTTTAACAGAAAAAGACTGGAATGTTACTCAACAACGACTTATAATTCCATATATTTGGCATTGATCTTTATCTGTTTCGTGAGAACTCGTAGTAATACCTGGCCACCCAAACGTAGTCAGGTGGAGTAGGTTTTGAACTTGTGGCCTACTGGTTGAAAACTGAACGTCTAAGCTAATCAACCAAAGCCTCAACATTCAGTCATTCAATTGGAACTAAATGATGCATGAATTCTAACATCTTCCAGTCATTTCTGAACTAGATGATACGAACTTACTCCCCACTTAAGTGTACTGCATTAAGACAGTTAAATTTAGGAGTTAATAAGCATGAAACTTTCCTAGTAACGGACTGCCTTACAATTAATCAAGGCTGTATTAAGAAGCAGTCTGCTAATAACTGCACTTGACTTTGTTCAATATGATCTCATAGAGTAATCCAAATTTTACCAACCTGATATTAGCTGTTAAATGACAGTCAAACTGAAATTCAGTATTGTCTGATAGCCATCTTGACAACCAACACATTAACCTGTCATTCAAGCAATAAAAATCTGCCTGTGTTGATTGAGTGTCAGCTTTTCGCGTGTTTATAACATAGTGAAAATGTTAAAGATGGTCGATTCAATTTAATATGTTCTTGTTCTTTAAACATAAAATCAGACAATTTTACTTTGTTATTCAATCACTAACAGAAAACACAATCTTAAAGTCAACCTCGAAAATTTGTTTGGGAAATCTGGTTAAATCAAAGAACTTATGTATTTATAGAAGTTATTATTTAAACCAAAATATTAAAGAAATCAGATGACTTTACGTTTTTTTCACTTTGCATTTACTAGTTTTATATTATTATATTATTCTTTCATCAGATAACATCAGCTGGAAATTTATTATTATTATTATTGTTCCCTTGGGTGCCTAGTGGAACATAGGGCTTCAACTGCACGTCTCCACTTGCTTCTGTCTTATGCTGTATTTTTCACTTGCATCCATGTTATTCCATACTGTTTCAACTCTTCTTCACACGATCTCCTCCATGTCACCCTTGGACGTCCCACTCGCCGCTTCCCTTTCGAGTTCCACTCGAGGGCTGACGCGCTAATATTAAATTGTTGGTTTGCAGGGATTTGATTTGTTACAGGGTTTCATAGTGAACTGACATCGGTTAGAGGAACATTGGAAAACCAACTGGGAGTACTGGACAGCTGTTTCATCCTAGTTTGAGACTCTTCATCAGCATGCACCAGCCGGGGGTCGAACCTACAATCTCCCGGTTACAAAGGTTGGATGTGAGAACAAATATCCGTCGCCGATGAAATTCGCTAGTAGTCGCTCCATGTCGTGAATTCACAGAAGTTGGAATTCATGAACCGTTGGATCAGGTCAGTGGCTTAATGATCTACGTGCTCGCCTTGTAATTAGAAGGTCCTGGGTCCGAACCGTGGAGGTGGGTGCGTACTGCTGAAGAGTCCTAAACTAGGTCGAAACAGTTAGCTGTCCAGTACTCCCAGTTGGTTTTCCAATGGTTCTCTAACTGATTTCAGTTCATGATGAAATCCTGTAAAGTTGATTTTTAAAGCTCTGACAGTAGTATTCTGATTCATTTTAGTATTTTTTGCATTGAATTCTCTGCCTTCTTACATATTATAAGGATATGTATGTAGAATGGTTTTTTTCTGAAAGAAAATTATACCTAGATCTGAGCTTTAGATAACTCCACTTTCAAACATCACTAATAATCTACAGTTAAATCTGTCTGTCCGTGTGCAATATATATATATATATAAACGCACTGTAGATATCTTAATGACGTGCACTAACTAGACTACCTCTTCCAAAATATGACGAATACCACGTCTCGTCTACATAATCAAAAGATTATACTTTTCAAGATTTGATATGTTTCATGTTTGATCCTTGATGGATATCAGTGAGAAAACCAGTAAAAATAAGGGAGTACTTAATAGCTGTTTCTTCCTATTTTGTAACTCTTCAGTAATGCACACTTATGGTCCCTCAGGGGATCAGACCTGGAACTTTGAAGTCATGAGGTAAAGCTTCTTGACCATTCAGTCACTTGGGCTGGAATTCAGCAGCCCATATACTCTAACTTCTGTCAATTTTCGAGTTTAGTTAGACCACTAATCAATGTCATCGGTGAGTCTTTGTACTCACATCTGACCTAGGGGACTTCTACTGGTCACTACACTTCATAAAGGTTTTTCATAGGATTTATCCACAGTATAGATAAGATGGCTTTTCGCCTATTTTTTCCCTGTTTTTCTCTTTTTATCATTTTTCGCTCTATCTTTATGCTTCTACTTTAATTTAAAATGTGTTTTTGTCGTGTTCCCATATAATTCACTTCAACTTTGAATTTGTTATTTTCTTATTGTTATTTTCTGAGGAGGAACATTTTAGAGATATTCAAGAATATTTATTTTTTGATAAAAGATTAGTAGACTAACAACTAAATACTTTTGCTATACACAAAGGTTAAACGAAACCAAACTAGGATTAGCATAAATTATAAACTCCAGTCTCTTCTGCACAAAGGGAAGGAAAATTTTTTTTCAGATACTTGAGAATAGCCAACAAGGGAATATGCTTAATCTCGTGATTTCAGACGCTTATCAGTAAGGTTTGTACATTTATTTACCCCAAATAAGTTAATTACTTTCTGTGTAGATCCACTATTGCGTCAAGTATACGCTAACACAGTCAGGGATGTTTTTAGTGAGTCTTTGACTGTTCCTTTATAGAAGTGGATAAAATATTCTGATTAGTTGTAAGTAATACCCTAGTTTTATCGGTCAAGTTAGCACTGTGGTGAGAAAGCCCGAAAACACACCTTTACCTTGATCATATCACGAAGTTGACCAGTAAAATTGTCGACTAGCGCGTAGAGGACTGAACTATGTAGAATTAAGGCTTCTGTTGATATGGGTACATTCAGCCGAAGAGTCGCGAATAGGATAAAACATATGTCCTGGATTACAGTTTTAGCCAATATCATCAGGTGAATAACATTATGTTCATTTTGTGTTATAAGCTTCGCTGCTTCAAATGATTACTGATTACAATAATGATAATAATAATAATGGCATGGGATAACTTTCATTTCAGATATAAATGGATTACTCAAAGGTTATGTAACGTAAATGTAAAACAAACTGAAATATTATCTTTATCGATGAACTCTTCTTCATGGGCTGTGCAGTCTATCACCGAATAGTACGGCCATACAAAGCGCACCTCAGAACACAATCCGGTATGGTTATCCAAAAGATAATGCAAGTCGATTGCCAGCTTAATTCCTGAGCACCCAGTGAACTTGGGCCACGTAGCTACAACTGACTCCTCTTTTTCTAAGGTTATTTACAAGTCAAGGGGATATTATACAAACTTTGTCACTCTATGGCAATTTTGTATGCTGGAGGCTAAAGAGAATCGTGAATACAACCCGCAAACTTTGTGCAGAAAAGGTTTTTGCAGTCTCTTATCTTATCCTACTCATATACTTCAATTTTTAATGAAAGATTCACTGCTGTCACTATTTACCTACACTCAATTAATTTTACATTTTATTTTGAATGAGAGCGTATTCCTGATATTTCATCTGCTTTATTCTAAGTAATGTCTTAGATTTAATTCATATCACAGCTCTCTGTTCATTTCAAACTGGTAAACACTAAATTATGATATTATTATAAATGAAAGCCTAATCACACACTTAAAATCACTCAGGTGTTAAGAAAAAGCAGTCGCAAACAGTATATGAATTAACAAAGTATCTTCAAAGCTTAAAATTGCTTTCTACATTCTTTATGTCATTCATATATGTTTTACTATTTTAGACATATAAATATGGTTTCCAGTTAGATAATGAACTATTATCAGTTATATAAGTCATATTATGTGATTTGTGGGAACTTCCTAGTTTTCAGCAGTTCCATAACTTAAATTGTTAGATTTGCAGTAGACCTTTTAGATAGTTCTGTAACTAATATCAATCTGTGATCGAGATGTAGGCTTTTGACGTTGTAGCGTTTGAAGTTTAAAATTAATAACTTCACGATGTTATGGTGTGAACGGTATAGATAATTATTATTCAAAATGTATTGAGAATGGATTGGAATTCTTTTTACCTTGTTTTGCTATAGATATTAGATTGGAATGCAAAGATATCAAAGATTCACTTTCTCTTCTGAAGCCTCAATTTTGAAATGTACAGTCATCATTATTATAGTAGGTAATTTTTATAGCATAGAACAATGTATAGATTTCAAGTCATGAAAGCAAAAAGTCAACAGAAAGTATTAGCGATCATCAGTCAATAGTATCACTAAGTTACTGCCATTAATAGCCGCTGTAATATTCAATAGAACTTAACGGAATACGCGATAACTGAATTTTAATTGAAACGAAGTATTCCTTGCATAGTTATTGGTCAGGTTTAATGTGTCATTCACGTAGTTATTTTACGTTAGGTTAAATGTTTGATAATACAACGGTACACCTGCATCCCACGTGGTTATTTTCCATCGCCTTCATTGCCATCAGAACGTTCCAAAAGACTTAATTTCCAGATCACGTAATTTATTTCCATATCACCCTCGAATCCACGCCCAACCCATCGCTACCTGTTCAAGTTCCACTAGAGGGCCTGTCGTGTGATGTAACTAGTGGTCCATCTGGCATATGTCTAATTTGTCTCCAGTTCGTTGATAATTATAGTGAAATCTAGATCACGTTAACAACTACGTCTCATAACCTATTACATGAAGTGTCATGACATTTGGAACGTAAATAGTAAAAAAAATCATATGAAAAAACTAACATAAAGTTATTCACTATGTCCGTATAGTAGTTGTACTTTCACACTTATGATGTTGTGGACAAAGAGTGAAAACCCTGTGATTACATTATTGTTACTCCCCCTCCCTTACGCTCCGAGTAGATAACAGGGTTTCAACAGCCCATCTCCATTTCATCCTGTTAACTACAGTCACTTTTAGCTAGGTCCACGATAGTCCATAAGCTCTCATCTTCTCTTTACTTGATCTGCTCCATGTCAACCTTGAACTCAGGAACAATTCGTGGTTTCCCATTTGAGTTCCATTCTAGGTCCTGTCATGCGATGTCACTCTACAGTCTCTACAAAGAGTATGCAATCCATCTCTACTTTCCCCAGCACATCTGTTACAAGGCAACTACGTAGACCATTCAGCCAATAAGGCTTGATCCAATGGACCATGAATTCCACCTTCTGCCAACTGGCGATATATTTAGCTCAACTGCTAGTCAGTGTCATAGGCGAGTAACTGTCCATTTACCTGAGTTAGTGGACCACCCTGGTCCATCAGTTAACTTCGCGTAAACAGTCTGTAGTAAGCTAAAATGTAACAGGAATACATTCATAGAATCACATTAATCTAAATAATCTCATTTCTGTTTGATCAATAACATTTTCCTGTTTTTGTGTTAAACGGTGAAAACTGGTATTTTGGTGCCGTTTTTACTGTCACTTCAACACAAAAACAAAACACGACTGATCACTGAAACACTATTCCCAAAGTGTGCAGAACAAAAAAGATTTATTGAAAAGGACTAAGAATTATTGCTCCTTGAAAAAGGCAATACTATCTACAGTTATGAGTTTAAGATGTAAAAACTATGCATCAACTGGTTGACATGTACCAATAAAAACCCATTTACTTGACCCTTAATCTACTTGAGGATCATATGTCTATTTCATACACAATGCGAACACTGAGTCATAATATTTCTTTCCGTCCTAAAATCTCCTTTTTTAAAGTAATTATGTGAGTGAGGGACCTCTTGAAGATACTCGGTGAGTTGTCGTACTCTCTGTCGTCTTCGTAGTAACACTGACTATTTTTGATACTCTTCCGCAAATCTGCTACGACTGCGTAGAATACTGATCAGGTTACTGACACATCCAAAGAGAAGCGCTAAAGGAGATGCACATGCTTTTGGACTAGCTGAATTCGCGACTAGTGGGGTCCACCATAGCAACGTAAAGTGAATGCTCATCAAAGTCAATGGTGAGGGTAACACTGTATCACTGGTGGACAAAGTTAGAATTCACGCGTTATTGGATTCCGGCCCAAATGGCTGAATCTCATCGAGCTTGGTCTAATAAAATAAAAGTCATGGGCCAAAGGTTAAAAATATTGGATGAAACAGCTACCCAACGCTTCCTAGTTTTCAGTGATCTCTCTAACTGATGTCAGTTCGTGATGAGATCTAATAATTTAAATTAAACTGAGTTTCACTTCAACAAATTCATTTGGCTGCTGCTATCAAAGCAATAAACTTAGTTTCATAATTCTGAGGATAAGAAAGCAACTTCGTGAAGGGAGTATTTTTCACCTTTCTTGTGCCATCTATTCTTCCCCGATAAAAAATATTTTAGACATTGATAAAGAATTAATCTAGTAGATATGATTGATAGGTTATATTATTCATATTAAATGATTCTATTTAGGAAACATAATCGTTTTTTAATATACTCACTGGCTAAACATGATCAACTATACTTTTCAATCATACTTTTCTTTCAATAATCATCATAACATTTACTTTACTAAAGAGCCGATGAAATTTTTTAATAGGAAGATATTCATTGGATGCGGTATAAATAATAATAATATCCCAATAATAGTTAGAAAGACTGTTTTCTGGATAATATTACTCCTGCCTATCAACTAGGTTGACTAGTTACCCAGTTGTTATTAAACTTCTTGATAAATTAACTTCCGAAATAAATATTTAGTAGGTATACATGGTTTTATTTTTCATTAAAAAACATACCTCTGGCTGATGTCTTCTAAAATACAATCAATATATATATATGTATGAAACGGAACATGAATTACTGAAGTCTATGTTCTGAAAGCTCAAGTTGAAAGATTGTTTCAAGGATCTGAATGAGTTCAAATACTTTAAAATGAATTCCCTGTTGATCACAGATGAATATTTGGATGGAGTTTCCAAAGGTTTCACAGGAGGTCTTGATCCCTGAGGATAGACACTCTCCAATGAAATTGTATATCGATGATAATATTGACAAAAGTTAACATTCACAAGTAGCTGGATTCGGAGCTGAAGGTTTTACTTTCGACCCCACCTACCAGGGTCATGGGTGTGTACTACTGATAATATTGCGAACAGAACAGCTGTCCAATGATCTGTACTCTTCAAAGTTTCTGTAACTGACATAGGCTAAAACCGAGATCAAGCTTGAAATTCTTTTTTGAATGTATTCGGAGTTGGTTAATCGCAAAGTTAAGAAGAATAGTGTTTAACTTGGAAACACATAGTAATGTAATCTAACTGAAAAGGAGTTTCAAATCTATGCTTTTTCTTCTGTTTTCAACAATTTAATAACACCTTTTGTAATATTAAGAACGCAGTATTCGGCAAAGAGACTTTTCAACGAATTTACTATCCAGCTGTACAATCATATACACAAATATATATATATAGTTTTTTAAAGAAACAATATACCGTAAAGAAATCCTTAAAAATAGTTGTGAATACATAAAATAGTAATAGGATGAAATGTAATTAAAATGTTTATGATTACAATCATAGTTAAATGTCAAGTGTCAAGTGGCAAAATAAATAATGTTATAAATAGAACAATTCATAAGATGTATAGATTTCGGAAAGGGGTTTAAAATTATGGAACTAGTCGCCAAATATGGAACGTCACATAACATGATGTGGAATTCGACAAGAAAGAATTCAAGATGGCGAAAACTTTTGCTCCTAAAATGGCAAATGAACAAGTGAGATAATACTGGAGACAGTTCAAAGTGAGAAAGGTAATGGTAACAATAATGATAATTATGGTAATGAAGGAGAGGTATACAGATTAACCAAATGAACAAGATAAAAAAACATTAATTAATTAATTAATGTTTGTCCCTCTACGGCCAAGGCAGAAATAGGGACTGTACATGCTTCTTTTGTACATGAAGGTCTGGCTTAAATTCATGAATGACCAAGGCCTCTACTGTATTTAGAAGTTTAGAAACAAGAAAACGTGGCAATTTAGCATGAACTGTATACGTGGTTATGAAATCATGGTCAGGGTTAGTATGGTGTCAGAAGTCGATCAAGTGTTCTAGAATACAGCCTCACACACCCTTCCTTTCTCCCTTGTAAAACCACACTGGAATATGTTCTCGTATCTGTGCGGAAGCGTTCTGTGACTACGGCCTTTGCACCTTTCTCCACAAGAGCAGGTGAACTGTCAGATGCACATTGATGAGGCCAGACGACAGAGCTTATCTTTCACAAAAAATGGAAAAAAACTTACGGCTGGTGAAGGTTATTTGTAGTTTTGCAGCAAAAAACGTTTTATTGTCTGATTTAAAGGGGTGATTTTTGAGCATACCTATATTCTAACTATAATCAAAGAACAATGGGATATTAACTGATCTCGTGATCGATTTTGTCATAAACTGCAATCATTTATTGAATCAACAAGAACCATGAAACACTGGACAGTCCTTCCAACCTAGTTTTGAACACCATAGAACCAGATATTGAAATTACTACTCTCCAATACTCGATCTGTAATCCATGACTTATGAGTTCAGTCTCTAGTCTGATCATGTACATAAGTGCACACCTCTGTAATGTCCAAAACTAGGCCATAGGCGGTGATATCTAGTAATCCATAGTTTTCACGAAATCTTTGACCAATATCAATTTAGAGAAAAGTATAATGTGGCTTAAGCTGTGCAAAATTCACACATCACCATAGAATAAAATAAATTTTTAAATCTGATAAATTTTAATCCTGATATCATCTGAGATTTATTCAATTCAACACTTTTCAACCATAAATTTTTTTTCAAAACTCTACTGTTATTCAAATAATATCTATCACTGACTATTATTTTCACACACCAGAAAAAAAAGAGGCAAGTTTATTTATTCTGCCTGAAGGATTATTTTTTTGCCCCAGTCTTCATGCACACATTTAGGATTTAATAAAAGTTATTATTAATATTATTATTAGAAGTAGTAGTCCTAGTAGTAGTATTGCTTTTTAATGAAATAGTAAATTCAACAACTGACAAGACAGTGAAAGGAAGAGAGTGAAGGCGACGGGGGAGAAGGAGAGAAAATGATGTGTTCACTAGACTCTAGTTTTTTCCACGTATATACTACATAGTAATATTTTCATTAGAGGAAAAAGTTTACTTTTTAGCCCAGTGCTCTTGTTACTGTTGTTATTTTGTTGTTGTTGTTTTTATTCCTGTGACTTTTTTTTCCCATTCACTGACAGTCTAAAAGTGTATATAGTTGAGCTACTTAAACTAATTTTATGGTTAGAAGACATTTTGTTCAGATTAAACGACTATTATTACTATTATTAGTGGTAGTAGTAGCAGTAGTGGTATGCTCATGATTACTTTTTTTCTAAACAAAGACATCCACACCATGATGATGAAAGTTAACTGATAGTGGAGAGAAAAGGCTGCAAGAATAAACTATCGTATACACAGAAATAACTAATAAAATGCATAGTGGACAGTTGAAACTCTCTAGCTCTCTGTTTCTCTCTATCTCTGTATCTTGACTATCAGATTTCAACATTCCATTTTTAGATTTTCATTTGTCTATCTTTTTGTCTTGGTTAATGAAAGAAAAACACTTTGGCTTTTAAAAACTAAAAACTAACCATTCTTAATACATTTTTCTTTTGTCAATTATACTTACTAAATGAAATAATAAAGCATCTCAGTAAATGGTCATGTTTCACCATAGAGATGTTTGTTTGGAATCGGATCATGTCTTTTTGTTCCTTTACGTTCCCAGTGGGACACAGGACTTGAAGCTAGAAGCTTGAAGTTTCGGTGGCAGTGGTGTTTATTTTTACTGGATGGGATTGTCAGACTGATGCCCAACATTGCCTCTTTACAGGCTTAGAGAGATAAAGGAGTCCGTTGGCCGGACCACATGAAGCGTGTTTGGCGAGCATTCTACCGCTGTGCCACTGACGCATGGATCATCTTTAGATAAGATTTTAAATTCACAAAAATTCCCATGTTATGTGAAGCAAGAATACATAGGTGTGAGCAAATAGAGATCTCTTTTCGTAACTTCTGTTTAAAGCCTTACACTTATCTAGGCGTCAATATGTACAATGTTAACTGACAAAAGTTTGTCAAAGGTCATTGTTAAAGATAGATCGAAGGGGATGAGAAATGACATGTGGGTATGATAGTGAAAGAAATGAAAATGGGTTACAAAAATAAAGATCAAAATGAAAATATTACAAAGAGTTTCAGAAAAATAAAATAGACTCTGAAATCATTGTAGTAAAAAAACCGAAAAGACCGTTTCTGAAACAAAAAAGTTCAGATTTCGCCTAATGCATTGCAACAGCATCGAATTCATGAAGAAGATGTAGCGAAATCTTTTTTTACGGCTAGATATCACTTTATATATGACTTTAAATGAAGTCTTTAGTTATACTTTGTCTTGTAAAACGCTAAATGAAATCATGTGCATGATTTGTAATGCACCCAATGCTTATATGGTTCATTAAAATCTCTTGATAATATTTACATAAATATTTAATTAGGATTAACAAAAGTTAATAAGTAAACGATAATCAATAGCTTCTAATGCCGATAGTAAAGCATTTTGATTGGACTTTAGTTAGCAATTATTGTAATGTGTCTAGTCCTTTGTTTGATGTAGATTGAATTCTGCCAGTCAAGTTTGCAATGTGGCCACCATTCAAGGTGGCTGACCATCACGGCTCACTTTGAATTGTTGATATTAGATGGTTGGAGGCAATCGGCAGGAAGCCTTTGACCTAGGTTTCGTGTTAGTTGACACCCGTCATCAATGCCTAGGTCCAAGGCTTCCTGCTAATTGCCTGCAACCATCTAATGTCAACAATGCAAAGAGTAAACCATTATTTACTTCTTGAAATAGCAAACACCATTTGATAACTAACCAGTATTGGAAGTGTAATAAACCTGAGTATATAGATATAAAAGTAAATGTGGATTTATTGCAGCACACATACTGATTAAAAAGTAATTCACGCAACTATACAATTGGTATAACCCGTGGGTAAGTGAGTATTATTGTATCATTCACCTGTAAACCAAGCTTTCTAAATTTATGGACAAAAATTTCCGGATATCATAAGAAAATAACCATCCTCCTTACCCTTCTTATCATTAGCTAAGGACGGCTCTAAGCTAGAGCTTTTAAGTTTCAGTAGCAGTGGTTTTATTTTTACGGAGTGGAATTGCTAGCCTCACATCCAACCTTCCATCTTTACCGGCCATGCTGCTGGCTTAGAGAGGTATAGGAGTATGTCGGCCGGGGATTGAACTTCGGACTAATTGTTTGGTTGGCGAGCGTTATACCGCTGAACCACCAACGAGCAAGTTCTACATGTAAAACTAAGGAAAGACTATATATCGTTCATTTCAAACAAACTGGAAACTCTATATTGTTAGAATTAGCAGTATGGGATTATCGACCTCTAATTCAAAATATCAAACACGTCAACAACTGTTCTCTGAAGACTGAAACTAATTGGACTGATATGTCAGCAAAACTTTATTTCATATTTTTAAACTAGCTAGTTATCCAGTCCGTATTGTATGTCTACGCCAAAGATAATTATTTTGTTTTTCATCGCCATTAATGCATCTGACAACTTTAATTCACTTGCAAAGGAACTTTTGACATTAAGTTGTTTATGCATATACATCGGTGTAGTGTTACATTTTGTTTGCTGTATTTACTCCGAGTAAGATAAGGCATACATAAACAAAAACATACATGATGAGTACCTTTCAAATTATTATTTTGATCGAATTCAGTGGAAATAAAATAGGTGAAAGTGGAAAAGCGGTATACCACAAGATCTTGTTTACTTTTGAAAAAACCAAAACACTACCACATCTTCGTAGTTTAATTTCACTACGTATCCCGCAGCCGTAGAATGCTCACCAACCATCCATATGGTCTGTGGTTCAATCCTCGGCCACCGATGCACTCCTTTACCTCACTAAGCCACTAATAAAACTGGTAAAAAGGGAAAGTTGGGCATGAGGCTAGCAACCCCATCCCGTAAAAGTAATAAATACCACTGCTACCGAAAGTCAAGCCTTTAGCTTGAAGCCCTGTTTTCCATTGGGAACGTAAAGGAATAAAATGATTTTAAAAAACGTATCCCGCAAAATACAACAGTTAGTGAATATTCCTACTGACATGGATTTCAGCCTTGGCAGTTGCAAATTGAGCGTAATAATAATGGATGCAGCACAAAATTAGCAGTGAGTTCCAGTGGGAAGTATTTACTCCCTGTACGAGACCCTCCAGTAAAATAATTAGCGCAAGTATATCATTTAACCAAAATTCTGTAATACCCCACAAAGCTTATCCTACGTTCCCTTCATGCATTTCATAGTATTAAATTGAAAGCTAATTGAAAATAGGTGTTGAGCAGAGATCGTGATTGAAGGATATTATTGGATTATTAAAAGAACACGAAATGGAGTGAATGTAATACATTTTGATTGATGGATGAATGGAAGGTAAGTCAACTGTGAGATTTAAGCGGGCTACGAATGGCTTAATCTGATAATGGACTTTTTATTTCACAGGGACGTATAGTTTACAGTGAATTTCTATTTTATTCAAGTGTTGGTTTATAGAGATTTGATTGGTTACAGGATTTCATCATGAGCTCACATTAGTTAGAAAACCATTGGAAAACCTGGGAGTACTGGACAGCTGTTTCGTTCTCGTTTGGGACTCTTCAGCAGTACGAGCTCACCTTGTAACCAGAAGGTCCTGGGTTCGAAACCCGGTTGGTGCGTACTGATGAAGAGCCCAAAACTAGGACGAAACAGCTGTCCAGTACTCCCAGGTTTTCCAATGGTTCTCTAACCAATGTCAGCTCATGATGAAATTTCTATTTTAATTTCTCCAAAAGTGGATTCATTACTCTAGTTTCACTTAAGTATACTAAAATATGAATGTAACTGATCTTCATAACCATTCTGAGAAATTTTATTGTAACTTTCAAACTTATTTATACATCAGACTGATCTATGAGTATGTGTGTGTATGTGGTTATCATATCTGGTATTCTTACGATTCCCAGCTTAGAATGGTCTTTTTTGTCTTAAGACTGAGATTTTCTTTAATTCTTTGCCTCAGTTGCCACCCAGTGAAGGACTAGAAACATGCCACTAGTTACTACCTTGCGTCCAATTAAAGCACCCATTACAATTGTACAGGAAGTCAATCATGAGCCTGAATAGCTCAATGGACACGTCTTTGACTGCGCTACTTCGTGAATGGGATTTGAATCTTAGAATTGGGACATTAGATCCTTCACCATAGCAGATGTGCTTGCTAACGAATCCTAGCAAGCAATAAACCTAAGTGCAAGCCTTTCTGTTGACTGCCTCCAACCATCTAAAAACAATTAAGCGTGCGTCGTTATGGCTTGATACTTAGAATAGCGCTCACATTGCAGACTTCATTAATGTAATTCACTTTGCACCAAACAAAGCACCAGACGCAAGAAATTATTCCATCAAAGGAAGACAAACATTATTTCATAAAACACAGTTGTTTCTCACAGAAATTACAACACATCATTACTCTTCTCATTGCCTGTCACAGATATAGACCTACTTCCCTGATGGTGTCTTCAAAGAATTTTGCTTAATTAGCATAGTCATCAAAAGTTTCGTCTAAGATCCACACAAATACCTATTCCTGCTTTTAAAAATAAGAATAATAAAATATTTCGCGATTCATGAGAGATGATAAGAAAGTGTACTGAAAGCTTATACCATAACAAGACAAGAGACTAGGTTACAGGATGTTAGGCAATTTGGCATACACATACAGGGAAATTATGTAGCCTTGTATTAAATTCGTGATTTGCACAGATCGTCCATGTTGTGCTATTTATGCCCTTCGTATTGCGTTTCGTTGTCTTTTTTTTCGTGTCTCCCATGTTTTGTCGCGGTGCTGGTTCATTTCCTCTCTTCGACTTCAAATCTACACATCTGCTATTTGATATTTTTGTGCCGATGAAAGTCTCTTTATATAGTACTGATAAACCTTGTCAGTAGCACACGTCACAATCTGACAATATAAACCTATTTTGTTTTTTTGAAACAATGTGTTCTGAACTACTCATATTTACCCGAAGTGAATATAATCATCCCAGTAAATTTCTCTGTCGCCATAAATGTTGCACCAAAAGATGATCAGTCCGGCTATCTATTCTCAATAAGCTCACGGGAATAAATGCTTCGCATGTGTGTCACACTTTTGAGATTTAATGTTTGATTTTAGGATTCAAATCAGCAGGTGTTTTCAGTTTTAGATTTCTCATTTATTCAATACTTATGAGTTAGCATTATATCTACAACCATGAAATTTCAAACTTTTATTCTCTTCAAACCATCCAGCAGAGATTTTCCTTTGAAAATAAAATATGCTTTGTGAGAGTTAAATAAAATAGGCAATAGCTGCAATGGCTTGGTTATTTTCCATTTGATAGATAATTTTTTTAGTTATAAGCCTATTGTGGATTTCCCTAGATTGTTTTTATTTTTTTTCATAAGCAAAAGAAAACCTCACACAACTTTCGTAGCAGAAGAATAAAATTCAAGAATGTACTAAGCGTAAAGTAACCGTGGAAGTGCACAAAATTAATCTTGAATGTTCCTTTAATTCAAGTAATAACGATAGACCATAAGTGGTAGAAATGGTTTAATGCTCACCAACTACTAACGTGGTCCAGGAATGGATTCGTGGCTGACTCACTCCTCAACTTCTCTTAGCCATCAGTAAGCCCAGTAAAGAGGACAGACTGAGTGTGAGCCCAGTAACCACACCCAGTGATTAAATAATAAGTAAAAACTAATTCGTGTTTTAATTTTTTTGCACAACTTCAAGTACTTACTCACTAACAGTCATCAGATAACCTGCAATAAAACGATAAACAGTTTCATTAGAGTTAAGACGAATCATTAATGAATGAAGAAAGTGACCTCCTTATTCAATGCATAAATATGTTTACAGACTTTTTAACATATCATTAATTTCATATTGATTACATCAGTAGTATTGTGATTTTCTGCTTAATAGTGAAAACAAATCAAAGCTACTTAATCATTCTGGTAAAATCTATAGGCAAGGGTTGGTTATTTATGTCTGAGAAGTAATTAGTTCCCTTCCATTATCTTTCCATCTATCTGTCTGTCTATTCACTTGTCAGATATGCATTTAACTGTTATGTATATCTTATGGCGTAGAAGTAATATAATGACTTCATCCTATTATCAGAAGAATAGTGATAATGATAATAGTTATAAATCTCCTGATGATATCTTTACTACATTTTTCTTGTAAAGAAAAGCTTAATTTCACTTAGAGGCAATTTTGTCATAGTAAATAAGCTTAGTTTCATGCAATATATGTTTATTCTGATTGTCTATAATGAAATGTAAAAAATAAATTAGAGAATAATGAGCACTTTAAAAGTTTAGATGTCTGAGCATTTTAAACTATCTGATAAAAGAGCCTGAAAATAAGCACTACACATAACAGTAAAACGTTCAACTAAAGCATTACTATATCAAACCTATTTTCTTCGCTGGAGAAGCAGCGAAAACAGGACTCCGGGTGAACATAGAGAAAACGGAGATGATGGGCATAACCAACCAACAGCAACAACAACCAGCACCAATCACAATCAACGGGAGAAATTTGAAAGAGGTCAGTTCCTTCACTTATCCAGGAAGCATGGTTTCAACCACAGGGGGTAAGGATGAAGATATCAAAGCCATCCAGAATCGGAAAGGTAAGATACACTTTCATCAACCTGAAATCGGTTTGGAAATCTTTTGCACTCCACGACATTAGGGAACAAGATTCGGACTTTCAACACTAATGTCAAGTCAGTCCTTCTATATGGGTCAGAAACTTCGCCGGAGCGTCATGGAAAGCATTTCTAACAGTTTTCAGACTTATCAACAACTACCTTTTCTGGCTCTTTATTGAAGATAAAATGGCCGGAAAAAATTAGGGATAAGAAACTGTGGAGACAAGCCAAACAATAATCGACTGCTAAACGAATTTCACAAATAAAATGGAGATGAACTGGGCTCACACTGAGAAGACCATCGAATGACGTCTCGCGCCAGGCCCTCGAGTGGAATCCGAAAGGGAAACGACAAGTGGATCGCCCTAGGGGGACATGGAGGAGATTACGTGAGAAGGAGATAAGAGATTATGGGCAATAGTGGACCCAGCTGAAGAGGACAGAAGAAAATGGAACAAAGTGGAGATGTGTTGTTGAAACCCTATGTTCCACTTGGAACCCAAGGGAACAATAATAATAAAAAAATTTTTCCTTCTTTGCATTCCAAAGGTGACAAGGGCTTAAAGCTTTGAAGCTTGATTGCCAATGCTGCCAACACCCAACCCCTCTCTTTGCCAATCATACTGTAGGCTTGTTAACTAGATGGGGTTTAAGAATGTATCATCCAGGAATCAAACCCTCGCTGCCGTGTAGTTGGCAAGCATTCTACAACTGGACTATCAATGCATCATAAAAGCTTAGACAGTAAATAATACCACTAACTAAATGTACGCATAGCTGTGAACATATAATTTGAAATTCTATATTAGCTAAGTTTATCTGATGCAACACACACTGGATGATGCATCAAACACAATTTTTCGCTCATAATCATATCAATGTATTGATACGACTTCCTAACTTGAGCTGTGCAGCCCTACGTCTTTCTGTTTTTTATGGTACTTTACATAAATACTGGATAGGTGTTGCATCATCCAGTCACCCAGTTCTTAATATTCTATCACCATTTATTGTATCAAACGAACTTCTTTGATACATACTACCTCAGTGACGAAATTCCACTCATACAATAAAACTTGAAATACCCAGTGAAATAATATACATCTATTGGTTGATTCAGAACGAACTACTTATAAGATGGTAATTAATAGACTGGGCAAGTGAATTGTAGCCACTGATTACCGACTTCACTGCTTGAATACTACCCAAAACGATACGAACTCAAATAATTGAAATGGGTGCAAATGAATTAATAGTTATTTGCACCAGGAGAGTTTGTAGTCATGATGTTTATTATCAAAACTAAAATATCATAAGTTTCAAACATTTATTCCCCTTAATGAATTTGAACAAAGCAAGAACTACAGTTTTAGCAGAATAAAATGGTACCATCTTTTATTTCGTTGCCTTCTCGTCATCTGCTTACAGGGCAAAGACATTATTAAATGTATCTACAAAAAACAATTTTAACATACTTGCACAGAGTTCATTTTAAACAAAAATCAATCGATCAATATACGCATACACTAATAATATATACATATATATATGTAATATTAAACACTATTCCGAACAATAATAATCACACACAATGAAAACTTTTCAGCATCTCGCATTCGGATGAAAAATATCCAGTAACCAGGGCAAAGAAAGACTGATAACCGCTTCTTTCTGAACGCATAAATCAGGTTTCAGGCACTTGATGGAAATGGCTTCAGCAAACTTAAGGAGAATTGAACTCTTTTGCTTATTGATAATTTTGAACGACTTTTTGACGTCCACCTCATGACCCGTGTCGAGGAGATGCCTGGCGATGGCACTGTTTAAAGCATTTGTTCCCTTTAGACGTAAGCTTTTTGGTACATGTTCAGAAAATCGTAGATATGCCCTTCTTTCTGTTCTTCCAATGTAACTGCTCCCGCAGATACATACTTTGTTCAAATGTCATAAGTGTCAAAGCATATAGTGTGTCTGATAACAGCATGCTACTGAACATAGAACCCCAAGCAAAATAGGCATATGAAAAATGTTTTGTTCTTTAAAAGTGGAATTCTAAACCCATGGTAAACACTGATCATTGTTTGATCTCGGTTTGAATCTCAGAAGGGACATAAGTTCCTTCAAGTTTAAAGACACGCCTTATTGACGACTGCCGACCAGCACGAAACCTAAGTTCAAGGCTTCCTTTCGGTCGCCTCAAACAATCTAACAATGATAGGTTTGCTTTGACACATTTTACAGTGAGAATATGACACGTCTTCTAAATAAGAGATACTTTCAATCAGAAGCACACATACTTTCTGAATACATTCTAGAGTTTTCAGTGACATTATAGTCACCTTCGAATCGATTTGAGACTATAGCTAGAGGAACACCTCAACCAAGAAATCCAGATTCTAAGTCCAGGTGAGATTTCACCATGAACTATGTAAATTAAAAATTTCAAATATTATTGTTTTAAGTGTTTGACTAGATAGTTTACCAGAACTAGGGTAGTGTGAACTGATTGAGCTCTTTGAGCTCAATCTAACAAAGGACATCGCTCACGCGCTCAGCAACAAACAAGCAAAATGGACCTACCGTGTTTAGATCGCATCAGTCTGCCTGGCCAACAAGCATTACTGGTTCATGTGATTGGTGTGCAAGTATTCGTCTAATCAACCAGTAGTCTATAGACTCAAGCATTTTTATTTGTTGGATTTCATCATGAGCTGGTATCTGTTAGAGAACGATTGGAAAACCTGGGAGTACTGGACAGCTGTTTCGTCGTAGTCTGGAATATCTGAGAGATGCTCACTAGCGACTGACCCTATTCAGATAGGTAGTTACCTGGAGCCTTAGTGGGAAAACGTGACCATTAGGGTACAGCAGGTCGAGTGTGAAGACAAATACTCGCCATGGACGACATTGGCTAGCGGTAGCGCTATATCGTGAGTTGGCAGAAGTTGAAATTTACGGGCTATTTGATGGGGTCTCAATGGCTTAATGGTGTACGAGCTCGCCTTGTAACCAGAAGGTTCTGTGTTCGAACTCTGGTGGTGGGTGCGCACTGATGAAGAGTCCCACACTGTGACGAAACAGCTGTCCAGTACTCCCTGAAGGTTTTCCAATGGTTCTCTAACAGATGTCAGCGCATGATGAATTCCTGTAACAAATCAGTCAAATCTCTATAAACCAATACTTGAATATCATGCATTTTTGCTTGCCTTCTTAATTACCGTTTATGGTATAAAGCAGATAATGTACTGTAATTTGAATAATTTCGGTTCGCAAAGGAAACTGTGGGGAAATAACTAATTACTACACCCACGGCTTCAAAAACGAGAGAAAATTATTGAAACCTGAAATGGACTGAAGGAAAAGTTTCACCTCTTATTTTCAATAGGAAAAAAAGATTCGTATTGTTAAACTACAATTTTTAAAAAAAAAGACAACAACAATGAATTTAATTGCTGAAACGCCCAAAGAAGTAGCATAAATATGATTTACACAATGTGTCACTCACTACTCAAAACATCAATCAAACAAATTCTGTGGATGAGTATAAAGAAGCAGGAAAAGGCTAAAATTACAATGAAACTATTTTAAGTGAGGTACATAATAGAAGTACATTGGACTGTTAGTAAAAAAAAATGTATCCCCCAGTGTTTCGTTTCACTGGAATTAATTTACTTGTCAATATACTTTTAGAGTTGACTGCAAACTCTCATTACAGTTGAATCAGTGGTATTAGAAATTCACTTATGAATGTGTAACTGACATGGAAATTATTTATGTCAAACATTCAATCATAGATTATACTATGCATAAAATCTTAGGATGTAATTAACCATTTTCTGTTGTTCACCTATTACGTAACTGACTAATTAACCTACAATATAAGAGTGTACATTAAGGTTGACAAGGGTAAATGAACTCTCGAAAATTCACTTAAACCTTTTTCGTCTAGAAAGGCTGTGTTGTTTCATCATGCAATAAACGCATTTATCAAAAAAAGAAAAAAACAAACAAAAGATTATATATATGAATAGAAATTTGCATAGTTTTAGTTGCTTGACCCTATGTATCTCCTGAAAAAAAAGACCTTTAATCTAGTTTCTAAATTATCATCATATATAACTGGTTGAAAGAGTTAGTCCCTTTATTCTGGTTAACGGTGATTGGCAGTGGAATTCACGATACGGATTTGGTCTTTTTTTAAACTTTTCTCCTCGATGTGTCTGTGCTCACCATGAGTGACGGTGTTCCCACTGAGACTTGAACCCTTCCTCTATGCTTTCAAACAACAAAGCATTATTTGATAGGCCAGTAGGACAGGAGAGCCATTTCCTGTGCAGTGGGTATCAATTATTAATGTTCAAATGAGTTTCCATTCCCGATTGATTCATTATGTTGGATATGGCGACAGAGGTCAAGCATTTCGGTCCGACATAATAAATCAAGAGGAAATGCTAAATTAAACCAATAACAGATAATAATTGATACCTGTCTCATAAGAGGTGGATCTTCTGGCCCTTGTGGCCCAGTCGTTTGGCGTTTGCAGAGTTGAGTGTCTGATTTGAGTCTCCCTGGAAAAACCATCACTCACTGTGGATTGTAACTGCATCAAGCTGATTCCAAAAAAGGATGGAACGCGCTGATAGTCATCACCAACAGAAATAACTTCCCTCTAATCGTCAGATATCATCAAAATGTCCGTACTAGGAGCTGATATGTCACAAGAAATCGATTATTTCGGCCTAACACAATCAATCAGTGGTAAAACAACAAATAGTCCTTCAGTCAGTAACTAGTGTAATGTGTCTAGTCCTATCTTATAGTCTGCACCGAAGATAGGACTAGACACATTACACTAGTTACTGACTAGTGTGCAATCAAAAATATCTACACTATAGGAGGTCAGTCGCGAGCCTGAATAGCTCAGTGGTAACGTCTCTGACTGCAGCACTGGGTGACGCGGGTTCGAATCTCAGAAGGGACATCAGTTCCTTCAAGGTTGCAGATACGCCTTGCTGCCTTTGATTATTTTAAACAAGGGATTAAGAAGACAAATATTGTGGGATGATATCACTTCTTGGTTTCTCTACAGTCACGCTAAAACTAGTATGTTTGACAAATAATTAGTTATAGAGAATAAAAATTCATTTTAATAACCACTGGTGTTTTAGTATGTTCAATAACCCAGAATAGACAATTCTTGAAGTCTATTGTTTCCTGTACACATAGTTTAGGACTGAAGCACTTTTGACATAAGAATAGGATTTACGCACTGAGGAAGAGTATAATTCCATAGTCATGAGAAATAAATTGTGCAAGAAATTTCACCAGCAGATAATACTTTATCACTGCGTTTCTTTTTCATTAGAGAAGATTATTCCATGATGGAATATGTACTTTTATATGTTTTGTATAAATGATTAATTATCAGAAATTTTACTTTTTCCATTGTCAACCAGGCTAGTTTTAGTGCGACTGTAGTGAAACTTGCCAATCTCGTACATGGTGCTGACGTTCCATGTCCCCACACAGACTTTTTCTTTTGGCGCAAGGAGATTCATCGTGCTGAAGTTTCTGTAGCAACTTTGTTTACAGGGTAGGGTTGCTAGCCTCACGCCTGAGAAGGGGATTGTTACATTAAAATATAGTTTACAGAGAAGCGACCTTGTGGGTTGCTCCTCTTAAAACTAGGAAAACATGGAATAAAACAATCAGAACAACACCAGCAAAAGGAAAATAATTCATAACAGGAAGGGCAACAAGCGACAACAACAATAAAAAAAGCAAAACGTAAGTAGTAGTATCACAGTCAGATAAAGTTTAAAAAAATGATACCAAAACCATAGACTCACTGACTTGAGGCAACTTGAACATGTAAATCCATCAATATATACAATTATAGATATTAGTTAGTGTTAGACAGACACAAAGTGCCAAGCAGATAGTTATATATGTATTATCAGTCAACAAGATTATATCCACAGATTCAGTGTTTGAAAGGCAAATAATTACAATAATTTTTGCAACTTCTTGGCAAGAAATTCCACAGAAATAAGAGTTTTATGTAGCTACGTGAATGTAGCGTAGTAATCGAAAACGCGTCAACCACGAAGTGATATCACCCCCACAATATTTGTTACCTTAATGCCTTATCTAAGTATTTAACTAACTAAAATACAACTTTGTTCAATTTAATATAGTCGAAAACTTTTGTGTAAATAAAATCACACTAAACCACAATTCATTCATCTAGTATTATCATGATTATTGTTTTACAATCACAGATTTTAGTTAGCCTCATAAATAGTTTGAAGAGAATATTTATACTGCTAATCCATCTTATCTGTGGGCCAATAACCCGGAAGTATACACTGATTAGTGACTAAAAAGTAATCAGTGTCACCTGTCTACTTCTTCATGTTGGCACTGACTGATTTCTAACAGTCAAATTTCTAAAGTGATCACCAAGCTAAAGAACTCAACTTCGTGATGCACTTTAGATATACAGGTGATGTGGGTAATTGATATAAGAATAAAACTTGTGCACTGTGGTAGAGTGTAATTCCATTATGGGTAAATTTTGTTTTGATAAAGTCTCACAGTGTTATACAGTAATGTTTATTGATGACGTTTTGAGCACAACTTATTGCTCATAATCATGTCAAGGTAATCACACGACTTCCTAAACTCATTTATATAGTTCCATTGTTTTTCACTTGATTTGATTGGTAGTAATATTTTCCATATTTCAGGTATGAGTGATGAATCATTCCTATTGCATGTGTTGGGTGTAGATTCGATGAACAAGGATTCAGTAATCAACAACTCTCTCCACTACCTAGATTACTTTTTAGATATGTGGATGACACTTTCACAGTGTTAAAAACAGAACATATCTCTAGCTTCTTGACATACATAAACTCACTAGTGGAGGGGATAAAATTCACATTTGAAGCCGAAAATGAGCAAGGAGAATTAGCTATGTTAGATTGTAAAATAAAACGAATAGAAGAAGGCAAACTACACAATAGTGTTTATAGAAAACCAACGCATTCTAATAGATATTTAGATTATTCATCTCATTTTAATTGTAGAGTATTAATGGAAAATATTACTACCAATCAAATCAAGTGAAAACAATGAACTCAAAACTTGAATTTCAAAGGAGACAGTAGTTCTGTCAAGGTTACAAACATGCCTTGCTCATGTATGCCAATATGCACAGAATCTGAGTCTGAAGAATTCTACCGATTGTCTCCAACTATCTAAGCTGGAAATATAAGAGATGACTGAACCATCCTAAGGTGAAATTAGGGAATAATTTTAGAATTCTAAGAGTAATTTATTTAGGTGATAATGTTTGCTTAAAACTACTAAAAAAACGTTGACTAATAAAATATCATTTTAACAGAACTAACTTGACATTTTCAGCTGTCAGGATAATTTTCATATCTATGTTAATACTCTCTACTTTAGAGCAGGAACTCAGGAATTCTAACTTTTTTTGGCAGTCCTCACTCCTGTCAACTGTATAGATTTTCTAAAAAATCTGTTTGTTTTTTCTACTTATAAAGTAATATCCTTCTAAAAATGGGCGTTTGTCCTAGTAATCTATCTCAAAACACTGACTGACATAATATGGTAATATGCATGCAATACAATCATTATTAACACTTCCTGCATGATTAAACGACAAATAATCTATTAATGATAATGATAGGAATGATAATGATGGTGTTAGATAGCAAAAAGTGTTAAAAATGAATAATTTACAGTGTAATTTAACCAGAATTTTTCATCTAAAATATATATATGTAGGACAATTGCAAATGTCTGTTGTCTAACTTCCTGGTGAAAATGTTTCACTCATACTTTTTTTCTTTGTGGTTATCTGATGATACCTTGTCACACCATAATTCTGTATATTTTCATATGAATAAGATCTGAAGCTGCTTGTCACAACCGACTTTTTTTCTTTTCTAGCATTATGAGTGGGACATAAGCCTTCGATCTCTGAAGTTTCTCTATCAGTGGTGTCATTTTTTACTGGGTGTGATTGCTAACTAGCCTCACGCCCAATCTTCCTTCTTTTCATGGCTTACTACAGCTTTGGCAACGTTCAAAAGTGCAGAAGCAGTGAACTGAACCTAGACCCTCCATGTGGCTGGTAGTCATTCCACCATTCAACCACGGACACATAGTACCTATTATCCTGTGTAGTAGTATTGACTGAAATTATCAAAAACTAACTGGACAGGATTAACTGATATATTTCTCTCTTACCTTCCAGATTAAATTTGACTTCTCAAAATACATTTCTCACATGATACTAGTTTATTGTATCAAGGTTTATTATGAAATCAAAGAACCAGATTAGTCACGAATGTTTAGGTTAACGAATCGGCAGAAAAACAAGTATAGTCTAGTGTTATCTTACGCAACTATTCCTTATGTCTTATCACCTTTCTAGCGATTTCAGTTAATTTTTAATCAACTTTAATTACTGTTTACTGAAAAGGCATTTATTTACACAACTTTGACAGTTAAATGACTTAGGGCAGAAAATTTATGATTATTATCAATAGTTTCGACTTCTATGTCAGCTGAATAACGTATTGCAACAGATATAAACTTACAAAAGTAAACGTAATGACTCAAGTGACTGAAGTCCAGTTATTTAAACTTTATCATTTACATGTAGCTGAATCAATTATGCCTTTATTTATGCATAGAAATTGACTTCATACTGTTCATATGGCCGTATGCCAAACTTCAAAATAACCCATAATGTCCTACGTATGCTAAGTAATTTACTTTAATTATCAAAAGAGCCTCTTATACTGACAACAGGATTTGTAGGTACAAAATCGTTTATTAAAAATCATAAAAAGCACATAAGTATAAAAGTTTAGATATGATGGAGAAGATTTGTAGCTCAGGTGGATGATTTTGGTGTGGTTGTGTTCTCTGAGCTGGATAGTTAATTTGCGAAGCTTTCATCACCCTACTAGGTGACATCTTCAGCGCATACTTCAATTCGAATTGAAGTGAGCTTTTAGATTTCTCCACGAGTTTATTAATCATCTCTCCTGGTGACCACCTTGAAAGTGATCGGTTGTTTTTGTGTGTTTTCACACCTTCTAGGCTACTTGTATTGGAACTGATTGTTTCTTTGACTTGAACTTTGAACCTTTGTGTGTGAGGTTTCTTTCTTATCGGTTGATAAATTTTGTCTATCACTACATACAGACAACCACGGACATCAATTCGATTGGGACAATGTTCAAATATTAGACAGAGGAAACAACAAGAATGCTAGAGAATTTTTAGTAGCCTGGCATTCCAGTGAATCATCAATCAATAGACACATCGAGATAGACAAAATTTATCAACCGATAAGAAAGAAACCTCACACACAAAGGTTCAAAGTTCAAGTCAAAGAAACAATCAGTTCCAATACAAGTAGCCTAGAAGGTGTGAAAACACACAAAAACAACCAATCACGTTCAAGGTCACCAGGAGAGATGATTAATAAACTCGTGGAGAAATCTAAAAGCTCACTTCAATTCGAATTGAAATATGCGCTGAAGATGTCACCTAGTAAGGTGATGAAAGCTTCGTGTAAAAGTTTATACATAACTATTTTTAAAGGAAATAGTACAGCAGACTTACAGCAGATTTTACCATTGAACAACAAATAAACAATTGTTACGCTTTATCTAAATGAAGGGATATTTCTGGATTCCAATTTTCTCAATAAGACGCAATCTTTATCTGACATCACCGTATTAACTATTAAGTAATGGTTATTCCTTCAGCAACTCTTTTTCAATAGTTATTAGAGGTTTTAATTCCTGTGACTGCAGTTTCCTTACATCATTAAGCTATAAAAATATTAATGATAATAATAATTTGCCTTATTCCAGAAACAGTACTAGAGGTACAGTGTGGAATTTTCAGCACATATCTACAATATTTGGATCTAATTTTACAGACATTTAAAATAAGTATTAAACAAAAAAAATCTGAAGACACCAACAGCAAAAAAAACAGGATAAACACAACATAATTATAAATGCTAAAAAGTACAAAAGTCTACCAAAGTCTAATGCAGTGTTTGTGGCGGAAGTGTGAGTAATCCTGAATAATACAAAATTTTTTAAGGTGGTGACTATGGCGTTCACAACCAATGATTGTCAGTTTAATATTGCCGAAAAGTATAGGAAATAAGAAAACAACAACCACAAAACCAATAATCACATGATGGTTAATGACAGGACAATTTTGTAATACTCATAGTGCTAATAGAGTCGGAACCAGTGGATACACAATAGAAGGAATATAGTAAACTACAAAAAGTAAGCCAATGTTAATAATTTAGGTAGCTAAGTAAGTTTGAGAAGGAGTTCACTATAGAATACAAATAAGAGAGAAATAAAAGAGCCTAAATTATGTTGTTAATAACAAAGCAAATCATAGGTTTCACGCTTAACATTGTCTCTGTCGCTTAGAACACGGGCCAAGTATGGTATCGCTGAGTTCCTGTACTTGGTTGTACGAGCATAGATTATTTTATACTGATTTCTGGTTTTACTTGATGAGATACAAGGCAAGAGTTGGTAATAGAGGGGGTGTTGGGGGTCAGAGAGTATGGTTTTTGATCATTTTTCGCATGTATTCAGATGCCTATCAACTAAAGTAGTGACGAGCTGACTGAGTTATACACCACTAGTTCTACTAACTACCTTCAACATCCTTCTCAGGATGGCATAGTCCTTTTTCAGTAGCCCAGGAAGGACTGACGGGGAGCAGTAAAGTAGAATAGGTAAGATACAAGAGTTGACGAATTGTGAAAGTAGAGGTTGGGTGATTCCAGATTGTCTAAGTTTCTTAATGTAGTAGGTAAGACAGAACACTTTCTTAGAAATCGTTAGGATATGAGATGCCCAAGTAAGGTCGGAAGATAGAACTAGACCGAGGTATTTAGCAATAGACTTGGTTTCAGTTTTAGTCCCCTCAATGCAACAGTTTTCATGAGATCTTACTAGTGTTTGTAGATCTCGTTTATGTCAACTTTTCGACTTGACTAGACAATTCTCTTGATTTGGTGTTAACAAATGACTTCGGATCATTGTATTATACGGATACCGCCAAAAATATATGGGGAGCGGGACAAAAGCACTTTCTCGTACCATAGTAAGGAAACTAGACATAGACGCTAATATCAGGACAATGTACGGAATCTCAGATGAACGTTTAAAGATAAAAACTGGAACGTATTTACTGAATAAGTTCTAGGTGACACAAATGTAATACGTTATCTCGAATTCTATTGGTATTACCGCCTCTAGGGGTGACTCATTATTGTTAACGAACTTATCGCCACTGCAATGGTATATTTCTGTAATGTATTAAAATTGTTATACGTATATTAAAGTACTGCCATAAGTAATGATATAATTAGAAAGTAGACATTTTTTCGCTCAATCCTTTTGTCTTTTAAATGTCTAAATTGGGATAACCACTAAAATTTCATAGCCTTTTTTACCAATTGATATTAATAACTGACCTTTATAGGCATTTCTATAACCTTTTAGAACACTATATGACTGTGGAGCTTTGATGTGAAGCAGCGAAAAGAATATTCCTTGCTAGCCTATATCTTTGACTGAACACTACTCAGTAACCAGAGTGACGTGTGTGTCTAGTCCTACCTTCGGTACAGACTGAATCCTATCAGTCAAGTTTGCAATGTGGCCACCATTCTAAGTAGTTCGCCATCATGGTGCACATTGATTTGATGATATTAGATGGTTGGAGGCGATCGGTAGGAAGCCTTCGACCTAGGTTTCGTGCTAGCTGGCAGGATCCAATACAGTCCTATAGGAGGCCAATCGCGAGCCTGAATAGCTCAGTAATAACGTCTCTGACTGCAGCACTGGGTGACGCGGGTTTTAATCTCAGAACGGACATCAGTTCCTTCGAGGTTGAAGATACGCCTTGCTGACTACTGAGTACCAACTAGCACGAAACCTAGGTCGAAGGCTTCCTGCCGATTGCCTCCAACCATATAATAACCTATATCTTGTTAAGCATTTATCAAGAAAACATTGCAATAACTCCTGAACTCATTTCGGACAGCAAATGTTATGTACAGTCATACTGAAAATCTTTTTTCCCTTAGCTTATTTCACTTTGATCAATAAATTCTCTAAGTACTTCATAGATTACTCTCTAGACAGAATTCGAAACTGTTTTTTCCTACATGTAAGGACAAGTAACCTACCAAACTGCGTACTGATGAAGAGTCCAAAACTGGGACGAAACAGCTGTCCAGTACTCTCTGATGGTTTCCAATGGTTCTCTAACTGATGTCAGCTCATGATGAAATCCTCCAACCAACCAAACCAAATCCCTACAACAATACTTGAAAATATCCAACTTTCTGTTGCTACTAGTTCGATAAAGATATCCAGTTATTAGATTAGTGAAATCATCCCTTTACAGACGGTAACAAGAAGGGAAGTGGTTGAATACAATACAGCATCAATTAGACAATCTAGTTTGTCCATACACACATATATGAATATTCCCTACATAAACCCTCATTTGTGTATCCAATATTTCATGGAAAACAAGCGCTTACTAAAAAAAGGGGCAAAAACAAGCCAAATTGAGCTCTATTACAAAACGGTTATTTTACTCAATTCAGTTATCTTTCAAAATACAATAAACTGTTTAAATCGTTAAGCAAAGCTATCTTGATGATTCAAAATCAAAAATAAACAAAATGAACAAGTGAATCCAAATAGAGTAGCATTTTATGAATATTCGCCTTTTTCTAACAGATCCCGTACGAAACAAAAATAGCAATAGGAATAAAAAACAAAACAAAAATAACACTAAGAGGAATTATAGAAAGAGAGAGAGAAAGGGAGAGAAGTCATTTAGTCAACGAATAAATAAACGATTAAATGAACAAATGAATCATCAACATACATGCTGAAGTGATTGTTTACCGTTACCAAGGTTACATTTGTTTATTATTCACAAGATGGCGTAGACTCCTAGGTCATTTTTTAAAGCATAGAAATGAATTCAACTGCTCAGTATATTGTTTAAAAGCGCGACTACCTCTCTACCCCCTATCTTCATTATAATCGAGTTTAGTAATGACAAAACAAAAATCTAATTTATGCATGCAGTTATATTATTCTTTTCTACACAGTCATAATAATAATAATTATTATTATTAAAAAAACAAAGTGGACACACCTTTCCTACATTTTTTTCTCTCTTTCAAATAGAATCATAGATACTCAGACCTACAACTAAGTGAGTAATGTCCATCATCATTAAAACAAGTCGTTGTTTTCCTTTCTAAATTTGTAGGCTGACCATCATGCCTGAAAAATACGCGCCTATGAATATAGTGAATGGTAACCGACAAAAAAGATTCTATCCTACTTAACTCTTAGCATATTGCAGTAATTCCCATGAGAACAATTTGTAATATAAACTTGGTTAATTTTTAAATTTCTGTGATTCCAATCCTTCGCTCTTTGTTTTGTCTCCTGAAAGTCTATTTGTTTAACTGATAAAAGACAGTTATGACTAAAAATTTCAATGAAATCTTGCCACACTGTGAATAGAGATTTTTTCCTGTTGTATCTCGGTTGTGGTAAAGACGTTACTCTGGTCCGGATAAAGCGATTGAATACGTTTAGGATGTTTGAATGCAGATGTTTGGTCTCAAGTCTCGAATAGCCAATGATTTGGTTATGTGCAGTTAACGTATTCGAAGTTCTTTCGTGAGATATTGAAGAACTCTCTGTTGCACTGGCGAAGTGACGAGGGGGTGCCCGATGGCTACAGTTGACGAGGTGTTACAGAATACGTTTGCAGATTTGGATTGAAGAACGTCAGTAGTTCAGTATTTGAAAACTTTTTCAACTTTAGACATCGAACACTGCCGTTCCACTGCTTCACAGTGCTACACCGAGTCCGTTAATATCTCAGGAAGGGACTTCGAATGCGATATCTTGGTCACATTTCGACTTGAACATATGTAAAAACATGTAATCTCAGATCACACATCACCAACTGCTTGAGTTCTACCTACCATAATATCGGGATCAGCAAAGAAATTAAAAGACGTTCCAAGCGTTGGTTTGCAGGACTTTGATTGGTTTTGAGACTGTTCATAAACTGAATTCATTTGCAGAATCACTAAAAATCAAGGAGGACTGAAAAGTCATTTTGTTTTTCTTTAGGACTCTTCGATAGTAGGCCTCCATTACGTGAAGTGGCAGAATTTTACATTGATGAGCCGTCGGATTCCTTCTTAGTGACTGAATGGTCTACGAGCTCACCTTGTAATGCCGAGGGTTTCGGGTTCACTGCTTGGTAGGGTCATGGCTGCGTACTGATAGAGGGTCCCAAAAAACGATGAAACAGTTGTCTAGTACTGCATGGTTTTCAGTGATTCTCTAACTGGAGTCAATTTTTTAACCAATCTTGAAATTAAAAGATCATCAATTCTCACTTCCATATGCGTAAGAGTGAAGCTCTTTAAACCTGGAAAATAATGAAATTCTGATAAAAAACAAGACTAGACATTTGGATCTTGATTCTCTTCAGACTGCAGCTTTTTGTACGCTGAGTTTATTTTCAGTGAGAAACAGATATGTTTGAGTAAAATGTTTCAGAGAAAAGCATTGCATCACTTTTCCATCCTTCAAAACTGCACATGAAAACAAAACGAGAAGAATTAATATTGTTACTAAAACACAAGCGCAACTCAAGTATCGTGAAATTGCTCAACGTTTTCTATAATATACATTCAAAGTCTGTCTTTAGCAAAAGTTAACACAATAACTCGTTCACAAGCTAACATTATAACTTCTTGTCCCAAACCAAACTGAGATCTAAAGGTTCAGTATTTTATGCTCACATTGTTAGTGTTTTGTGCTCCGCTTATGCTAAACATTTTACTACAATTCCAAAGGGCATCCAGTTGATTAGCCGAACTCGCACAGAATATGTTTAATTCACGGTGTTCTTCAAACAAAATACTCTGTGAACGATAATTTTGGAGCATTTAACTTGAAGTCTGCCAAAGTTGTCCCATGCCGCAGAAATGACAAGCTTTTCTATGCTCCTAACATAAATATTTGCAAACTTCATGGACCACTTCAACTTATTTCTACTTGTTATAGTAATAACCAGCTGTTCGCTGCTACTTTGGTTTTGATAACCCAAAACCTTTGTTTTTTTCTTCTTCATTTTCAGATTCTTGTTTTCTACTCGCCAATGCGCGTATTTTAGATTTTCCTATAGTTTATGTTAGTAATGGATTTATTAATCTAACTGGATTTGGTCGTGTTGAAGTAATGCAAAAACCTGGTCTATGTCCATTTCTACATGGACCACAAACAAATAAATCAATAATGGCTACACTGGAAAATGCCTTTAAAGAACAAAAATCTGAACATGTAGAAGTTATTCTATACAAGAAGAACTGTAAGTTTCTATATATATATATATATATATACATATATATATATATATACAAAACTGGTTAAATGAAGATATTGTCTACTCCACGGTACGATTCAGCGATCTATTTTTCGTAAACAGAAATGGAGTGGACAATATCTTCATTTAACCAGTTTTGTTCCTATCCAGTGTAAACGTTCCCTAGTGAAATGTTTGTTCTCAAGGGCCCGAAAAATATGCACGAGTGACACATTGATGGATGAATTTCGACATATACATTCAGTTTTATTAGCTAATGGTTATCCGGAAAACTTTATCACTTATCACAGTAAAGAAAGACCACATCTCGAAAAGACAGCTACTGTACCAAAGAAAGCTATCTTTATTCACCTGCCAGTCAAGGGTGACCAGATTATACAGTTGACAGCCCAAAGACATCGGTCAGCCATCAAACGCACATTTTACGCCGCATCTCTTTTTCTCACTTGCCGAACATTTTCGATCCCTGTACCTACGATTAGAGGACGAAATTCTATGGACTCTACTTCAAACTGTATCTACAAGTTCACCTGCAGCTGCGGTGACACCAATATGGGTAGAACCAACAGAATGTTCCAATGTCATCGAAAGGAACATGTTTCAAAATTTCTACTAAATCATATAGAAAATCCCAACGCGATTAATCTGAATAGAAATCCAGTTCCTCAATGAATGTTATTCTTCAGATAGTGAGTAACATGATGCGCAACATCAGTGTGCAGTTGGTCTACTGGTTCACCAGAATGAAATAATTCAAGTAACATTCGAAGGGGATTGAAAATGAAATAATCAGTTACTCTTCTGTTATTTGTTTACTTTAATTTGCATTTTACCGTTGAGCGACTGCACTGGACCAAATGTCTGGTTCTTCTTGACACGTTAGTTACTTCTATGGATGCTTCGACTATGTCTGGTAATTAACATGATGTTATTTGGTGAATAGTGACCATCAGTGCCATTATGGGTGAAATTTATTTTGATAAAGTCTCACAGTAAATATTACTGTACAACACTGTGAGACTTTATCAAAATAAATTTCACCCATAATGGAATGATACTCTACTACAGAGCACGAGTTCTATTCTTATATCAGTGACCATTAGAGGAATGAAGGCGCATATTTCATCCCATCTGGGACTCGTCATTGGGTGTACCTGTAGTCTCCAGTGAGTCATAGTGTTCTAACTGGGACTCAAACCTAATACCAATCGTTCAAAACACAAAACCACTTTCTACTAGACCACATACACTTGGAGCTTAACCAACGTGAGACAGCAAGGTTAACTGACCGTGGTCTTACATAGACCAATCCAGATCTTACAGTATTGTGATCAATAAAATGTGTTTATCATTATTTCGAAGAATTTTGAGTTTTAGTTTTGGTCATTTTTTCCTCTTTGCTCGCTTTAACATAAAATTCAATCAAATAATCAGCAAACGCTAGCTTTTTCTCATTCAGAGAAATTCGACTGAGTTCAGTGATTCAATCAAATAATGACCTTAAGTTATTTCCCCATTATATTCCTACCTTATGCCGATAATAAATATAGACTAATAATGTAATTGAAACAAATAAAACTATTGACAATGCTTGTTTATACGGCAATTTTTTTTCTATTTTTATTTGGTCTACTTAATTTCTAGTGACCCCATTGTGTATTCTAGTGGAATTGATTCCGATAAGAAACGACGAAAATGTTGTGGTACTATTTCTTATTACTCTCAAAGATTTGACAGCATTTCGTCAGCCGCTGAAAGAAGAAACTGCTCAGACGTCTGCATTAGGAGCATTTGCAGCTGCAAGTGATGCTGGTAGCAGTAAGTAACGTTTTCTTCTTTTGGAATATTTCACTTTTTTATTCTCGGCTGTAATAATACCGGTAAATGAGACGAAAATAGATGAATCAGTCTATTCTAGAACATAGAGAATATGTATTATTCTTATTATTTTATTTTACTCCTTTGTGTTTCTCGTAGAACATATGGCTTCAGACTTGGGCCTTTGCATTTCAGTAACTCTGGTGTTTATTTTTACAGGATGCAGCTGCTAACCTTGCGCCCGACCTTCCCTCTTTACTAGGCTTACTACAAGCCAAGCGAGATTTAGATGTGTGTCGGCCGGGCATCAAACCCCGAACTACATGCATGGTCAATGAGAACTTTACCGCTGAAAAACTAACATGCTGAACACGAATAATTAGGATGAATAGTTATTTTCAGTTACTTTTTCAGGCTGTTCATTTATATTTCTTGAACAAATACAATAAAATAATGGATGTAATGCATTTGCTAAAGTATTTCAGCGTCTAAAACTACCAGCAAGAACTGAATATTTAGCGAACTGACTTTTTAACGAATCTATTTTCGAGCTGTACAGTCATATATATATGTATATGATTTCTAAGAAACTATATCGCATGAGGAAATTAATGTAAAAGTGAATATTTGCAATAATAATATGAAATGCGACAGAATATTTGTGATTATAATCATAGCGACAAAACAGGTTGCGCAATATATGAAATAGCATAAAGTATGTATAAACCTTGGAAAGGAATGTCAAACTAATAGGATTATTGGATTAGCAGGAGAAGGTGAAAATTTTGATTAGACAGATTTTAATATTTCAGTAATACACTGAATTAAACTTTTAAAATGAACAAGTGAAATAATTCTGGTAGTCATGCAAAGTACAAGTAATAATAACAATAGCGGAAGTAGTAGTAGTATAGGAAAAATATACAGATTAAACGTTTTTATCCCCCATATCTCACGGCCAAGATAGAACTACGGACAGTACATACCTTACTTTTACACGAGGGCCCGGCTTAAATTTATGTCTAGCCAAGACTCGCACTGTCTCTGAAAATTTAGAACGAATAAAGATCAATAAATCATCATGAATCCGATAGATGTGCTTAAAATCATCGTCAAGGTTAGTTAAGTGATAGAAGTCGACCGATTTTTATAGAGTAGAGCTCTCACCCTTCCTTTCTCCCATGTAAAACCATGCTAGGATGTGCTTTCTCATCCATATGAAAAGAATTCTCTGGCTATCGCTAATGTACCTTGGTACACACAAACAGGTGGACTGGTATATACATATGGAGGTGGCCAGACAAGGAACCTTATCTTTTACAGAGAGGGAGAATAACTTGCGGCTACAGTAGGTTATTTGGAGCTTCGCAGCTAAGAACATCCTGCTTAATTATTAAGAAGACAATTTTTGGACATATCTGAAACTTGATCGCCTATGAAAAACAAATTCATGAAGATGGTTTTCTTTGGAATTGAGTTAGTAACCAGTTTAGAATGTTTATCCCATGAATTTTTATCAACAGATCAGTTGGGGTAATCGTTTTCAGTAATGATAACCTTAAGGAAGAAAGTTATGCGTCAGCACGATCGAAACCATAAATATTTCTTATCCTATAAAAAAGAGTGAAAAAGATTCATTTTCCTGGAATTAGGCACCCGACTATAGAAATTAGTTAAACGTATATTTCATGTACGTTCCCACTGGATCGATCGTGGACAAGGTCTACCATTACTTCCTGCGAAGAACATATTGAAAAAAGGATGCTTAATCGGATCTCTTCTTTATGGTAAATTGTAATATTGAATGGTAGTTGGCGAATGCAAGCGAAATATCATTAAGCACTACCTTCTTATCACAAACAAAGAATATGGTGTCCACATATCTTCTGTAGTTATCAAAGCGACCAATAGTTTGATTAAGCTGAGTATTTTTATGGGCTGACATCAGCTGGAGAACCATTGGGAAACCTGCAGGGAGTACTGGACAGTTAGCTCTTTCTTCCTAGTTTAGGAACCCTCATCAGTACTCGCCCACCGCCGGCGTCCGAACACAGCACTTTCTGTTTACAAGACAAGCTCGTAGACCATTAGGCCACTGAGATCCGATCCATTTGCACATGAATTCCAACTTCTGCCAATTAATGACATAGCAAGACCAACTCACAATGTCTTCTTAGATGAGTTACTGCCTCACCTTCAACCTGCTGTACCCTACTTGCCATGGCTTCCCACAAGAATCCCAAGTGAACTGCGTGAATAGCGCCAGTCGCTACTGAACAGCAGATTAATTTTCAGAAACTGGTTTTGCCGGGAATGTTGTTTGATTGGTTGGGGGATTTCATTATGAGCTGATAAGCTCGTTTAGTAACCAGAAGGTCCTGGTTTCGGACCCTGACTGGTGCGTGTTGATGAAGAGTCCCAAAATGGGACGAAACAGCTATGCAGTACTCCCAGGTTTTCCACTGGTTCTCTGACTGATATCAGCTCGTGGTGAAATCCTCCAAACAAGCAAGCAAAATTCCCTACAAAATCAAAACTTGAAAATAAAATGTAATTCTCCGAAATTCGTAACTTCCTAAATTAATGCTGATTACTGATTATTTCTATCGTGGAACATTTAAATCTATGGATTGCAGTCATTGTTTCACCACCCTTTATTTAAAAATTACAACTCTAGAGTTCGAAAAAGAAAGTTACTGAGAAAAACTGTTCGCTCTAATTCTTCTTCTGAGGATATATACGTATATATGTATTCAAACTGACATCTGCATAGTCAGACGGACAGCCACTTCTCAACTACAGTTTCGAATTAATTACTGAGCAATAGATGGTTTATGAAGGGAAACACAATTTTGTTGAGAGAAGTAATATTTCTTTACAGTCACTTAGTTTTCAAGCTGTACAGTCGTATTCATATTATGAAAAAGGCATTAAATGGCACTAAAAATTGTTTAGTAAATATACATGTGATAAGAATAAAGATAACCAACGTAATGTTTAATAGCGGTGCGGTTGAAGTGGATGAAATACTAAGTTTTAAAAGATTATTGAATAAGTGAATTTGTGTTAGAATTTTAAGAGTAGGTCAAGTATTGCCAAAAGAATCAAAAACACACTGGTGGCAACAAAAACGAAAGCGAAGATACAGTAGAGTGGAATGGATTCCAGCGATAACATAAAATCGGATAAAGGAAACTACTCTGACCAAGGTAGAAAAAGAGGCTCAACAAAACTTTCGATAAATAGTATAAGTTTTTTCTATTTACAGCTAAAGCTTCAGAGATGCATAAATTGTGAAAATGTAAACTTTTAGAGTGACTGAATTTCGCCCTGTAGATATCTGCAACGCATAAATGGCAGGGGGTTACGTGACCTGACTCAAAAAGTTGTTTGCATACTGAAAACTTCGTCATTATATGCTCATCTTTCACCAGTCGAGCTGCGTATTGTTCAGCTAGGCGTTTTTGGAGGACATTCTTACAGAGTCCAGTGTAATCAGGATTTGAAAGAGTATATGTACTTTAAGGGGAACATAAGGATTAGTTTGTTAGTGACTCATTGTCCAATCATATTTCAGCTGAAGATTACTTAATGTAAGTCAACCACATAAAAACAGCGTTTTATTCACTTGGATAGGCGAGTTCTAATCCCCCCCTCAGTAATATTAAACAATACAAATTTGACTAAATACTTAAAATGCTGATGTTTTCTGTCAGTATTTTTCAATGACTTAAGTTCACCTAAATAGTTAGCATCAAAATGGTGAGTAATGATAACAATTTTAGTAAAAACCCACTAGGAAAGCTATTAGATTTTCAAAGCGATATAGCCGAATAATACTCTTACTTTTGTATATACATGGACAAATATTATTTTTGGTACAGCGATGATCAGATTTTGATATCAAAGTATCTCCCTTACAGAATAAATCATCACGTTTAAGTCAAGGAGACTTATTTATCCCTCAAGAAGTTTGTTACAAGTGTAGGAATTTCATAGCAGCAAATGCGTTCTATGCGCTTCAGTGATTCAGTGATAGAATAAAAGCTAACCATGCACGTGGTTTGGATTCGATCCCCAGTTGACGTAATTGTACACTCGCTAAGTCATTAGTAAGTCTGGTGGGGAAAGAAGGTTGGGTGTAATGTCAGCAACCCCACAACCACTACAAAGCTCAGGCTTGAAGCCCTATGTTCCAATCGGAACAAAATGAGAAAAGGATGTGTTCTTTACGAAACCAAGGAATAAATTCAAATAAACAGCCTACTTTTAACATAGTCTACCGAAAAAAGCTACATTTAATGTTGTCCTGTTGGTTAAATGGTCTAAATACAACTGTGAAAAAAAGTGCATGTATATAATAAATTTGAAAAAAGAAACATGTCTTTGTAATCTAGATTGTAATCAGTAGCCTTATGAATGACAGCCAGGTTCAACTCAAAAGGAAAAAAGGTCACAATCATTCAATGCTACGCGCCTACAAACGTCTCAGAGCATGAGAAGAAGGAGGATTTCTACAGTCAACTACAAACAGTCATGGACAACGTCCCAAATAGCGATATCAAAATCCTGATGGGTGACATGAATGCGAAACTGGGAGGAGACAACACAGGAAGGGAACTCACCATGGGTCTTGAGGCCCTCGGTGAAATGAACGAAAATGGTGAACTTTTCTCAGACTTCTCCGCCTTCAATTATTTGGTGATTGGTGGCAGTGTGTTCAAACACAGGGATATACACAAGGCAACATGGATTTCACCAGATGGACACACCAAAAACCAGATAGACTTCATTTCAATCTCAAGGAAGTGGAGACGGAGCCTACTGGACACAAGATCGAGGAGAGGAGCAGATGTGGGTTCAAACCACTATCTAGTACAAGGGACATTCAAGGTGAAGCTGAAAGCCTCGAGGATACCTGGGGATAGGCAACAATGCAAGTTAAACACGCAAAATTTGAAGGACACTTTCACTGCAACTGTCAGAGCAAAGCAGGAAACACTACGTGGCATCACTGAGGAATCATGCATGGAAAACCATTGGAACTCTCTGAAGGTGATTTTCAACGAAACGTGTTCAACGGTTTTAGGAAGAAAGAAGAAACAAGACAAGGAATGGCTCTCAACGGACACTTGGAAGCTAATAGAGGAGAGGAGAATGGTGAAAGAAAAAATGATTCAATGCAAAGATGGACAAGAGAAAGAGACGCTGAACTCAACTTACACAACACTGGGCAAAGAGGTGCAGAAGAGTGCCAGGAAGGACAAAAGACAATTCTACGACAACCTGGCTACTGAAGCTGAGAAGGCAGCAGGCAAAAGGGACCTGAGGACACTATATCAGATAACCAAGTCTCTATCCGGGAAGAGATCAACACAAGTGAAACCTATAAAAGACAGCCAAGGGAACCAAATTACCAAGGAAGAAAGACAGATTAAACAATGGGCGGACCACTTCAAAGGACTCTTGAACCGACCACCACCTACAACCCGTCCTGAAATACCAACAACAGCACGTACACAACTGCAAGTTGACACCAATCCTCCAACGAAAGCTGAAGTCTTGAATGCAATCAAGATTCTGAAAGCTGGAAAAGCGGCTGGACCAGATGGAATACCCCCGGAAGCACTGAAAGCGGACCCAGAGATGACAGCAGAAATGGTGACTCCATCATTGCAAAAGATCTGGAAAGAGGGAAAGGTGCCTACTGACTGGAGGAAAGGTTAAATCGTGAAACTACCAAAGAAGGGCGACCTAGAACTCTGCAAGAACTGGCGAGGAATCATGCTCCTGTCAACGCCAAGTAAAATCCTGAGTCGCATCATCCTGGAGAGAATCAAGGACGCACTGGATACAGAATTCCGACCAGAACAAGCTGGATTCAGGAGAGGCAAATCATGTTCTGACCAAATCGCAACTCTACGCATCATCATCGAACAAAGCATGGAATGGCAATCAAACCTCTACCTCAACTTCATAGACTTTTAGAAGACCTTCGACAGCGTTGACCGCTAAGTAATTTGGAAACTACTCGAGTACTACGGCGTACCCCAAATATTCATCAACCTTATTCAACAGCTGTACGACAGCAGCACTTCTCAAGTGATCCACAACGGAAAACTCAGCGAAGCGTTTGGAGTAAACACAGGAGTCAGACAAGGGTGCTTATTATCACCAATGATATTCCTAATTGTGGTGGACTGGATTATGTGTCACACAGTGGGAAACGAGAAGACAGAGATATCCTGTCCTGACCGAAGTGAAGAACTTAGAAGACCTGGATTTCGCGGATGATTTACGTTTGATGTCACAAAAATCGAAGACTTACAAGCGAAAACCGACAAACTGGTCGAAGAAGCAGCCAGAGAAGACAGGACTCCAGGTGAACATAGACAAGACGGAGGTTATGAAAATAACCAACCAACAACAACAACAGCAGCAATATCCAGCGCCAATCACCATCAACGGGAGGGATTTGAAAGAGGTTACTTCTTTCACTTATCTAGGGAGCATTGTCTCAACTACAAGAGGAACGGACGAGGATGTCAAATCGAGAATCGGGAAGGCGAGAAACACATTCATCAACCTGAAACCAATCTGGAAATCTTCGTCACTCAGCATCAACAACAAAATTCGGATTTTCAATACAAACGTCAAGTCAGTCAGTTCTTCTATACGGATCAGAAACGTGGCGGGTCACAAAGAATATTTCCAACAGCCTGTTGCAGACCTTTATCAACAACTGTCTTCGTTCCATACTGAAGATCAGATGGCCGGAAAGAATCGCAAACAAGAAACTATGGGAACAAACAAATCAGGAACCAATCGCTCAACAAATATGCAGGAGAAAGTGGAGATGGATTGGACACTCAGCTGAGGAGGCCGTTGGGTGACATCCCGCGTCAGGCCATAGCTTGAGTGGAACCCGAAATGGAAGCGGCGAGTGGGACGTCGGTGCAAGGGTGACATGGAGGAGATCGTGTGAAGAAGAGTTGAAACAGTATGGACTAACATGAATGCAAGTGAAAAGTACAGCAGAAGACAGAAACAAGTGGAGGCGTGCAGTTGAAGCCCTATGTTCCACTAGGAACCCAAGGGAACAATAATAATAATATATGGTGTGGTTCGGTAAGCAATACAGAAATGAACACTCAATGTTACATTTTTTCCCTTAGGAACTGAAGGCTAATATATCTCATTTTTAGTTCTCTATTTTTGATATCTAGCAGAATTAAACGTGATTATTCAGTGTAACTTACATACTAATTACATACTGATTTACTTTCTCTTAGTGAAAGTACTTCCACAACCTCCTAATAAAAGTATATTATTTCCTTTTAATTACACTTTGTCGTTAAACAAGGAATTAAAGTTGACTGGTTTTTAAATTATCGTTTCTCTTTGTAAAATGAAATGTTTTGTGAATATTGCTCACAATAATAGGAAATTGGAGTAAATTACTACCAATTTAGTGTTTTTCAATGAATAAAATGCCTTCTTCTCCAAAAACCATGAGTAAAGCCATAAGAAGAATTCATGAAATTTATAGACATCTCTGAGATACAAATATCTGGTTGACGGTGAAAATTTAGACAAGAAAAGATTTAGTCGATACCAAGGTAAATCACTGAACAGCTCAGAGAAGCTGAAACCTCCTACAGGAGTTACTGATTAAGATACTAGTGACAATTAGATGAGATCCATAAACTAAACTTTTTCAACTACATTAACATGAGAAATATGAACGTTTATTTAAGGAACTAGATTGGGACTGGAAAGGTAGGTATAGTAAGCGTATGTTTTCTTCCAATCCATTTGTGTTTATCCAACGTCAGATGAGAAACGTTTTACTAGAAAAAAGCAAGAAAAGTGATGAGATGTACTTTTCAGCATTGAAATTGCTCAAATGAAATACACGCGTAGCAAACAAAGGTTCATTAAAGAGGAACTGAACTTAAAAAAATAATCTACCTAGTAGAGAGAGTGCTTGGCCATATTAATCTAGAATAATTACTTTGTAAAAGCGTCGATGTCAGTCACCAGTGTCGATTACCGATTCAGCTGCAGACTAGCGATTTTGTAGAATTATGTGCCACTACACCATCTATTTCGATGGCACAACGGTAGAATGCTCGCCAACCATCCCTTACATGGCCCGGAGTTCGATCCCATGCCACCGACGCACTCCTTTACCTTGCTGAGCCATTGATAAGACTGCTAAAGAAAGAAGGTTGAGCATGAGCCTAGCAACCCCATCCCGTAAAAATAAACATTATAACTGCCGAAACTTCAAGGCTCTAGCTTGAAGCCCTATGTTGCTCTGGGAACGTTAAGGAACAAAATAAACACCGTCCATAAATTCATGAATTGGGTTCACAGGTAAGCTTTCGAAAAGTAAGAGAACAACAGTTTTTTATTTGTCTGGCGTTGATGAATTGAACGTTGAGGATTGCGTGATTACACTGCATAAATAAAAGAAACAATTGAGACTGATTTTCATATATTTAATGCATCCAGACTGCTGTAATAAAACAGTGAACGGTTATTTTTGTTCTAATCAGTCTCAAATCAATAAAAATATAATAGAATCTTTCTATTTACATTTATTTATCTTCTAGGTTGGGGAAAATTTGCACGTTTAGTATTTTCAATGGTTCGACAAAAAGCTGATGAATTAAGTGAAAATCATAGTCAAGATCCATCTGATCCACCAGTGTTGAATATTGAAAATGAAACCTTACAAGGTTCACAAGATAAACAACAGAATCCTCAGTCACAGTCAACTGGAACTAATAAAAGCGTTGAATGTGTAAAAGAGTCAAACAGTGATAGTAATAATAATAATAATACAAATGATGACAGTGAAATTATCCCATTGAAACAACAAGTTAAACGCAATTCAATAAAACCAAATCAACACTTATCACCACCGGATACTATAGACAGTTGTCGTAGTAGCATAGTCGGCAGTTGTCCAAAATCACTAAATAAAATGGAATCTGGTGATTTCGACTTAACTAATTTGGAAATAAAATCAAAGAGACACAGGTGTAATTTATTTAAGAAAAGAACAAATAAAGCGAATCATACAGCATCAAATTCAAAAAAGCTTGGAAATATTAAAGTAAGTCAATAGATGTGGTCTTTCACTTCATGTGTATAATCTAACTTAAACATAGGTGACATCATTGCTTCTATATATTAAATATTATTATTATTGCGTCGGTGGCACAGTGGTTAGGACTCTCGCCGACCATGCACATGGTCCGGGGTTCGATCCCCTGCCGATGCACACCTAATATCTATGGTTGGCCTGCAAAATTTGTGCTACCAATATCCATGCCAAAAATTCCATACATGTACTGAAAATACGATGTGACATCAAGCTGTAATCAAAGATAAAAAAAATATAAATACTCCTCGAGTGCGTCGGTGGCATAGCGGTTAGGACGCTCACCGACCATGCACATGGTCCAGGGTTCTATCCCCAGCCGACGCACTCCTTTACCTCGCTAACCCAGAAATAACGCTGGTGAAGAGGAAAGGTTGGGCATGAGGCTAGCAACCCCATCCTGTAAAATATGCACTGCACAGAAACTTCAAGCCACTAGCTTGGAGCCCTATGTTCCACTGGGGAACGTGAAGGAAATTTTAAAAAAAATAAAAAAGGGTCCCGAGTGGAATATAGGGCTTCAACAACATATCTATCTCATTCAGTTCGCTGGAGTCATTTTTAGCTAGTTCAACGATTGCATATAAGCTTTCACCTCCTTCATGTCACCCTCAGATGCTCAACCAGCTTGTCGTTCCTCATTCGCGTCCGAATTAAGACGTGCTCAGCGCGCTGTGTCACTCTATGGTGCTCTTAGTGTATGTTCATTCCTTGTGCATTCCTTTCTCCACGTTTGTAGGGCAATAGACGCTTGGTTATTTTGTGGCCAAAGTTCCTTGTTGTTACTCCTTTCTCGTCTGATATTTGATCTCCACTAGTGAGCCACTGAAGGTATCTGTTGATGGAAGTCTACAGTACCAGTTGTAAATGTTTTCCATGACACACCAAGTCTCTGAACCATATAAAAGCACTGAGTGACTTGACAGTAGTGCTGAAACTCTTAATTTTGTTCTTTATGCTGAGTGCAGTCGATTTCTACACTGATTTCAAATTGGTGACGGTCCTTCTTGCTTTTCTGACCCTGCGTTTGACATACTCATTCGTGCTACTAGTATAATAATAATAATTTATATTTCGTATAAACGGGTAAGTTTACAAGAAATGCATGCCAATTTTACAGGCACGATCAGTAATGTTATAAATTACAATCCTGAAGTATCATACATTAATACTTTTTCAAAAGTTTGAATTGTTCAGTTATTGTACAAGCAATCAGAACAGGTTCTTATAAATGTTAAATTGTAAACCGTTTACTAAGGTCACCATCAAAGTTGAGCGACAACCCAAACTTCGTTCCGTTTCCTGCTGATAGTTATGGTCAACCAGTGAACAGCGTATATCTGGGTGAGTGCTATACCGCGACGTGATTGAACGCTATTTCAGGAAGAGAAGAAAATTCTGCGCAGCTGCAAAATGGTATAAAATGCAATTATGAATAATACATTATTGAAAGTATATTAACAAGATAAATACAAGGGAAAGAAGCTATATAGTACTTGAAATGATAGTATACATTTGCAATGTTTAATGCTAACCATATTGGTGTAAGCATGGAAACTATCACGTTTCCGATGAAAATCCTGTAATCAATCAAATCCCTACAAACCAACACTTGAATATCAATGAGATGCTCACTAGTGACTGGCCCTATTCAGGTAGGTAGTTGCCTGGGGTTCTAGTGAGAAGTCGTAACCAGTAGGGTGCAGCAGGTCGGGTGTGAGGACAAATACTCGCCGAAGATATTGGCTAGGGGTCGCGCTATGTCGTGAATTGGCAGAAGTTAGAATTCATGGACCATTGGATCGGGTCCCAGTGGCTTAATGGTATACGAGCTCGCCTTGTAACCAGAAGGTCCTGGGTTCGAATCCCGGTGGGCGCGTACTGATGAAGAGTCCCAAACTAGGACGAAACAGTTGTCCAGTACTCCCAGGTTTTCCAATGGTTCTCTAACTAATATCAGCTCATGATGAAAATCCTGTAAAAATGGCTTTGTTCAAACATTGGTGTTGTTGTGTTTTTAATCAAAGCAACCAGACTTAAAGCAAGCAACAAATATGAACAAAGAGCAAGTTTTAGCTTCAATAAAGGCCTAGGTAGTTAAGATCAGATAGAGTATAACAGTGCGTAAATAAAAAGATTATTGTGAGGTAGGTAAGTGACATTTAAGTGAGGAGTGAATTCAAAGATCTGGAAAATTAGAAGCCGTAGAACAAGCTGACCTGTAAGATCTGTACAACCCTTATTATTATTTCTTTTAGTTGAGGGTCCAGACTAATGTTTAATTCTCGAGCTGTCAAAAAATGCATGTTGCTGTCCTACAGATTGAAGCGATTCACAATTGTGACCACTACCATATCTGCTGATCAGCATGCGCCACAATACCGCCTTGGACATTATTCCTTCAGTTTACTCTAATTAAGCAAAATTAAAAATACTTCAGAACAATCCTTTAGGGAATTACTCGTTTATGTATTAACAATTAAAAGTAGTTTATTAGTTTCAAGTGCCATCAAAGATCAAACGCTTCATGGTATTCGGTTATTTCAAAGAAAGTACTTTTTCAGCTTACTCATCACTACCTTTCAACAATCCTAAAAAAATTGTTATATCTCCGAAATTCATTTTTGAAATGTAGGCGGATGCATTTGAGAAGAATCATATTCGTACAGTAATTTTTCCTGGAAATCTGTATGTAGGCAGGAGACACTAGTAGATTAACATCTACTGTCACCCTATTCATTACCTAAAACTCGTTTTCATAGATTATAGTTTACTCACTGAATAGCGAAAAGATGGAAAAAAATGGTTTATTGAAGTATGGGCAAGTACTACTGAACATTAAGGAGAACTAGGTGACTGTTTCACGGTAGTTACGGTCTCCTTAACACTAACCCCATTCCACCCAGATCAAAATGGAACCCAAGATTATGAGTAAATGAAGTCAACAAGTACCTCCTTAAACAAAAGGTCTAAATACATCTTCCAAACTCCATACACTTGTTTAATAGTACCACCATCAACGAATTCCATGCTTCAGTTTCCCTTGGAAGCGACAATTGATATAAAGCCGTGTGAATATTTTGAGAAGCACTGCAAAGATCACTAGCCTTTGGTAAGTCAGAGGAAGAGGGAAGGCTTGGAGTGAGAATGCCAAGCATACTTTGCAAATACAACACCAATGCTCCTGCAACTTTAGAAGTTTGACTCTGTCTTCTGTGTTAAGCTGTATTTTGAAATTCCGCCTGTTTGATCACAGATTTCTTTTAGATGTAGAAAAATTGAATTCTATATTACTTCTCACTGTATTTTCCTTATTATCCAACATAAAGTAATTCTCGCCATTAGTCAGTTATTGACTGACACAGAACTGGTACTAAAGTCCCTATCAGAAGTCAAAATGAATAACTACAAGCTTTGAGTCATCTACATTGCCACTGAGTTAAAAGGTTTTAACTCAATAACTAATGAATAATCACTTCTTTTAAGAGGCAGTATGGTGCCACCACTATCTCCTATGAACTGTGAGGATATGTCTTCACAATCAACTCTATCTGCGACATCTTATCAGTACTTCAATAATTACATCTAAAAGAGAGCAACCGGTGACAGGAAGATTCCTGAGATGTAAAGATTTATAGACCATAACGTTCACTTACGGAGACTCAATCGCATCGTGCTAACTTTACAACCTAAAAATCTCGAGTTCCCTGCCAGATAGTAGCTAGCTACAGAATGAAGTTGCCTGGAGTTCTAGAGAAGCCTGGTGACCAGTGGGAGTGAGGAAATTTACTCGCCGATATGGTCTTACTAAAATGGCGAATTAGAAAACGTTGAAATTAATGAGCCATTGGATTGGGTCTCAGTGGCTGAATGGTCTTTAAGCTCACCTTGTTACACTGGGTGATTACTGCTGGAGATTCCCAAACTACGACGAAACAGATGTCTAGAAATCCCCTGATCCTCAGGGTTTCTCTGACTGCCATCAATCTATGACCAAACTTGAAAATTATTCAGAAGTAAAAGAATTGTTTACTGCCAAATAATGTGAATGTAAGTACTAATAATCATGATACAGAAAAAACATTATTTTCATTATCTAAATGTCATAATGTATTAAGATGGTATATTTCTACCACTCATTTACCAAAAAAGGTCTTTTACTGAAACACAAAATATAATATGCGAAAAGAATAAACAGTGGTTAGACTCTCGCGACCAGTGTCGATTCCATCACATGTGAATCTATACGAAATACGGTGTGAATCAAGCTATAAAAAAATTTCTCTGTGCATTGTTTTCACATAAAAACCTATTTGCTATATAGGACTGTGTAAAACTCTATTCATTTTTTATTCTGATTGGTTAGAAATGCAGTTTTTATAGTATTCAGCCGTCAGTATTATGATGCATTATCCAATACATTTAGGAGACAGTAACCTCACTAATTTTAAATGTGTCACCTAATACATGTTCCAGTCTTTAGCTAAATAAAATTAATCCAACTGTCTGTTTTAAATCAATTCGTAGTTTTTATTGTTAGCTCCTAGTTCCGAAATACTTCATACAGCTGTAGTTTGGAATAATTATTTCCCATATTATTCATAAAAATCAAGTACTCTTTAGTTTTAATCTTTGTTTCTAGTACACGTGGTGATCCATTCTAACGTAAGCGTCATCCACTCATTCCTGTACAAAGTTTTAGGAATTACGAAAGGTACCAATGGACTGATGTACTTTTACGTCACATTTTAATTTTTAAATCCCAGAAAGACTAATATGGTTTACTAAATGAACTGAATTCTTAACTTAAAACCTCACGTTAAAGTGCAGCAGTTCAATTTGTCACACTGTAGAAGGCCTGTGTAAATATGGAGAGAAAAGGAAATGTAAGGGAACTGGTACAGAAATGTACTGGAGAAAGAGTGACTGCCTATAAAATGTTGAGGATTCAGTGAATCTGATAAATCAGAAAGATTGAATGCATTTTTAGCCACTGAGGACAAATTAAGTCATTTCACTAACACCTACCAACCATTGATTCTTAGCATATAAGAAACCCAAGTCAGGCAGTTTAAACATCCCCACGTGGCTCAAACCGACAGCAGTGACTTTATGGATTGATCCCAAACTTAATAACTTACTTCTTAATGCATAAGCAGTAAGTAACCTACTCTTCGTTTAGATAATGCAGTTGCTAATATGGAAGCATAGAATACACTGGATAGATGGCAGGATAGTATGTTGAAAGTGCACGTTTGTTGTGAAGTGAAGCTAACAAGAAACAACCCAGCTGCTATTCTCCACTCGCCCGTAAGATGCTATATAACAGGAATTCATCTAGCGTTGGTTTGCAAGGATTTGATTAGCTACAGATTTGATCATGATCAAACATCAGTTAGGGAATGATTTAAAAGCGGAGAGTACTGGACATCTGTTTCATCATAGTTTGGGGCTCTTCATCAGTACTCACCTACTGGGGTTCGAAGCTAAGATCTTCCAGCTAAAAGATGAGTCCATAAGCTTTTCAGCTACTGGAAGCAGAACCAATAGCCTGTGAATCTCAACTTCCGTCAGTTCGGGTGTTTTGTCAAACTGCCAGCAAATGTCACAGACATGGAACTGTCCTCTTGATTGACTTGGTGGACCCTATTGATTATCTTCTTTTGTATACATTTATATTTGTCTTTGTTTACCAGTGATGAAAATATGCATACCACTGTCCATTAAAACCAATAATGTACAGGCTGTATCAGTAAAGGCAGGTCTTCGAGATATTTGCCTTTCAAGGCTGTATTCAACATTCAGCTGATGTCTCTGTAATTATGCTACTTTCGCTAATGAAAAATATTTAACACAGAAGTATACAGCAGCACATAAGGTGTTGTAAAACTGCATAGTGATATTTTTATAATCAATCAAGATAAAAATTAACATATTAGATGGTTGAAGGCAATCGGCAGGAAGCCTTAGACCTTGGTTTCGTGCTAGTTGGCACTCATCAGCAAGGCGTATCTGCAACCTTGAAGGAACTGATGTCCCTTCTGAGATTCGAACCCGCGTCACCCAGTGCTGCAGTCAGAGACGTTACCACTGAGCTATTCGGGCTGATAGAATTCAGTCTGCACCAAAGAGAGGACTAGACGCATCACACTAGTTACTAGTGTCAAATCAAAAATTAACATTCACCAAATATTTTTTAAATCCTCATTACTGGTTTTTATTTCTATTTCAGGGTACAAATATAAACGGTGATGTTGAGGATCTTTTCAGTAATCAGTGGTCAGCACCTGAATCTGTTCCACGCTACCGCCCAGAGCCTCCGTGTCCTCCAAAACATGTATTACTTCACTACTCAGTCTTTCGAATTGTATGGGATTGGACTATTCTACTGTTAACTGGTTATACAGCTATTATTGTCCCACTGAGAGTGGCAGTTATCCCTCGACCAGCATGGATTCCTTCTGCGGATCCATTATCTTTACAGTCAAATAATGAAAAGGATTGGTTGCATCCAACAACTCTTGAAATTTTAACAATAACAGATGCAATTATAGACATTATATTCGGTGTAGATATCGTATTAAATTTCCATACATCATTTGTTGGAGCAGGAGGTGAAGTTGTTGCTGATCCACCAGTTATTCGAATGAATTATCTAAGTGGTTGGTTTACTCTAGACCTATTGGCTTGTCTTCCGTATGAAATATTAAAATACTGTTGGCCTGTAAATAACACAGTAAGTTTTTTTTCACAGACGTTTTGCTTATTCCACATTTATCTAGTCTAAGGTTTCATTGTTCAATTAACTTAACTCATCATTAATTCCTTATCTCTTATACCAATTTAGAGATAGAAGAGACGAAGCCACAAATCTGTTTTTCCTCATACGAATATCCATACTGTTTACAGTGATAGTGACTCAACCTTACAGATATATTTTCTGGTGAAAACTTGGTACAAATGCTACACTTAAGATAATCTGGGCATCATTAGACTGGCATTGGTTATTTTAGATGGCAGAGTTTCAAGTGCAGTTACTCTTCTTATCTACGGCTACTGAACATTGTACACTTTTTCACTAGCGACAACTTTTATCGGTTATAAAAAGTACAGTTCAAAAGTTCAGTGTGTAAATCATCAACCAGACGATTAACCTGCTAGGTTTAAAACTATGCTAACTGACAACAACTGTCAGTAGTAAAAATAATTATTTTACTAAAACTGTGTTAATTGAACAGTATGTAATTGTTATAATAAGTAAGCCAGGTAAAGAAGTGGGTGTAGTATCAGTGAATAAATATTAATACATAGACAAAATGAGCTATCTTCTGAGCCATGAAACAACATTCTCAACACAGTAGATTTATACAACTGGTTTCCTTGATACATTTCGGTTAAGAAAGGAAGACGAAATTTGCAGTATAAAATGATATCATTCTATTTCACAGGTTCTCATCAGTTGCAGGCTACCTGAAATTACAATGGTTATATAAATGATAATAACATACTTTAATGTTTGAGTAGTAGTAGAGAAGAGATAAAATTGACGCATCCAAAAAAGAATGAAAGCATTACAATTTTTAGTTTAAGTTTTCATCATCAATTTATACACTTTCAAAGTTGAAAAGAGGGTGGAGGGGCAATACAGAAAACAGAAAAATTGACTAACAGAAACAGTGTTAGCTTGTAGGTTCACATAGCAACTCCAAAAAAACAATTACAGTTTATGAGATTAAGATTTGTTCATTGAGTTGCGATCACTGAATTAGATGACTAATTATTGTAATCAAAATCAAAATTCAGCTACCAAGGGAGTGAGAGCTATCAACAATATGTCTGATAATTGCACTCTGAGAATACTTGCTTCCTTTCAGTCATAGGTTTCTTGGAATATGTTCAGAAAACCGAATAAAAGCCCTTCTTTCTGTCCTTCCAATGTACTCACTCCCGCAAGTGCACGTAAATTCATAAACGCAGTTGGAGGTGACATCAGCAGGGTATTTATCCAGTGTTGAGTGGATTATAGAAGGAGTGGTGTTGTATACTGTTATGAGTTTTGCTTCCGGGAAGCTTCTATTTATTGCTCCTTTCAGTCATCTGTCAATCTTTTGTGACACTGCATCTCCTTTGAATGGGAGACAAATAAACACTTTTCTTTTCTACTGTTGGATTCTTTTCTTTCTTATCTATCCATTTTCCCTCGGGCATTTCTCGACGAAATCTAGTTCTTCTTCGACCTTGTTTGGTGAACATAGCTTCCTGGCTCTGTCATACAAAGTCCTCACTAATCCACGTTTATAGCTTATGGAACAAAAGCTGTTATAGTGAAGATATTGTCCAGTCCAGGTTTCTTTTCTATAGATGGACTTTTCAATCATGCCTTCGTTTGTTCTTTTTACATTTAGATCCAGGAAACTGAACTCATTTTTATGTTCATATTCCATGGTGAACTTGATATTTGGATGGATCTCATTTAGGTGATCATATAATGCCGATGCGTGATCCATGTCTTAGCAAACAACAAATGTGTCATCAACATATCGGCGATAGTAGGTTGTTCCATTTGTAGCAGAACTTAGTTGTGTCTGTTCATTAAATGGAAAATCGGAGAGACAGCGGATATACGCTATTAAGAACCATAAACGAAGAGAAATGTTCTCTGTGACTTTCCTAAACCCACTCTAAGCAACAAGTATGGTCAGCCTACAGTACATTAACTAGGGTTCCCTGTTCGCCTAATTTCGGACATATCTAATTCTGTCTAAAAATGACTAGTCAGAACGCTACAAGCCTTACACAAACAAGTAGCAAACCACTATGTGAAGAATGTCTTTGAATATGTTTCAAATTAGAGGATTTGGAGCATATGAGAAGCACATGATGTCGATGTCATTATTTACCAATGTACCACCAATGAAGACAGTAGAATCCATGTGTTAACATATACTGAAAAAGCAGGCTGATGTCACGATTCCAGTTATTATCTTCACGGAATTCCGTCTAAGATTTACCATGGACACATTTCATACTCAGTAATATCTACTTTAGATAGACTGGTGATATCAAGAGGACACAAAAAGCCTATTTATGGTAATTCGTCATATTCCATCGAATTTTTCGAACTCGTCTTTCACATAGCGGAAGCTATGGGATCTTAAGAGTATAACCCTAGGCCAAAATGCGTTTGTCTTGCCACTGTGTCCCCTCTAGCCTGAACAGATTTAAAAAACTAATTGCATTTTCTCACACATCCACCTCTTATACTTCACTACTTTTCCATGCTTATATAAACTTTGATTATCTATCCGCTTCAAATTTTAGTGTAACAGTACTTCTGATTTGACATAGTTTAATTACTGAAATGTTAATATTATCATACTATTTTTCATTATTCTTATGACCACTTGTGTCAACTAACATAGACTTTTGTTTGGTGGATGGTAACTAGCAGTGTAATCCAGGATACCCACTTCGTTCTATGTGGGGCTCGTCAGTTCAATGCACCTGTAGTCCCCAGTGAGTGTTCGTATTCTCACTGAGAATAGAAGCCAACATCCACCGTTTCAAACGCCAAAGCGTTATCTACTGGGCCACTTGGACCGAACATTTTTGTCCAGTATGATCAATCGACGGGAAACACATAACTGACTTAAACAAACACATATACTGTTAATATCATTGATATTATTGTTACTACTATAATCATTAATGCCTGTATTTAATTTCATGAGACCTCATTTTCCGGGTCACTGAAAATAGCTTATTTCCAAAATAAATCTTAATTATTCCTCAACCGTGGTACAAATATGTCAACCTCTATACATTTTTTGTTACATTTTGATTAGTCCCCACTACTGTAAGAGTGTGCATTGGTGGAACAGAGGCAGAATGCTCGCCAACCACCCAGGTGGTTCGGGGTTTAACCCCTTGCTGAAACACTCCTTTACCTCACTAAGCCAGCAATAGGGGGGAAGGTTGGGCATGAGGCTAGCAACCCCATCCCGTAATAAACTAACATCACTGTCATCGAAACTTCAAAGCACTACCTTGAAGCCCTATGTTCCTCTGGAAACGTAAAGGAATGAAAACACTACTGTAAGAGTAGAATTTGGACATTAAATAGGTTTATCTAATGTGACACACTGATACAGCATCAATAAGTGGATAACATTTCAAGCTCAATTTATCGCTTATAATCACACCATTATATTCACACAACTTGATAACGTGTATACTACTTCCATCAACCAGTTGTGCTTAATAGCCAGATCGAAGGGATCTAAACACTCGACGACCGTTTCTCTCCTTTAGAGCTGAGCCCATCAGTGGCGTACCTAGTTTCACCCAGCTCAGTGAGCTGAATCAGTTCAAACCACATGATTTCTGGTTATTTATTTGGGCACATTGGTAATACCATAAATGAAATTCACAATTTTCAAATTAATTAATTATTTTCATGAATAATTTTATCTTTCTTATGACCAGTAGAGAAAATAATAAAAACAGTAAGTTATTCAAAGCCTCAATATTACTGCTGCGTAAAGAAAGACCATCAGTAGGCTTACCTAGGACTCTTAATAAGGCTGGAATTAGGGTGACATTTAAGCGAACCAACTCACTCAGAGACAAACTTTATAGGGTTAAAGACCTGACAGATCTAATTAAGAAAAATAATATAATTTACCAAGTACCGTGTAATGACTGACGCTGATAAGTTAAATAACCTAGAAAAAACTCAACCATTGCATTGCATTCACTTTCATGTAATCACACAATAGAATGGGAAGGGGTGGAAGTACTAAAAAGTAATACATTTAGGTGGATGAAGAGGTTAATCATTGAATCTTTGTTAACCTAAGCAACAACACCAAGCAGGTATGATCAGAGTGACGCACTGTCTATGCCGAATTTATGGAAAATTACTATAAAAAACGACACAGAACACGACTATATAACGCACACTACCAAGCTGTATGCATATATTGATATGATTATGAGCAACAAATTAGGTTAGGAGTTATCCATTTATTACTAATGTTTCAACATTTCATCAAGAACTGACATCTTTTAGAGGACCATTGGAAAACTTGGAAGAACTGGACAGCAGTTAAGTCTAAGTTTAGGACTCTTCATCATTACTCACCCACTGAGATTCTGGGTTCAGTCCATGCAAGTTCATGATGAAATCCCGAAACCAATCAACTCCCTACAAACAATCACTTGAATATCAACCTGATGTTCCCTAGTGACTGGCCCTATTCAGATAAGTAGTTAGTTACCTGTGGTTCTAGTAGGAAGTGGTGACCAGTGGGATACAGCAGGTCAGGTGTGAGGATAAATACTCGCCACGGATGACATTCGCTAGTGGCCGCGCTATGTCGTGAATTGGCAGAAGTTGGAATTCATGGTGTAACAGCAGAAGGCAAGACACGGATCCAAGGTATATTTTCAAGTGATTAAATAGCTGTTTATATCTATACAGTTTATATTCTTTAACCAATCACTGAGCGTGTGATTTTGGTTTAAATAAAACAACATGAAATAAAATGTTCAAATATACGTAGCATTCTGTTGTTACCGCACAACTAAACTGCGGTAATAGTATTCTGACTCTAGCAAAAAACAGAATGTTATTATTTTTACAGATATCGTAGCCAAATTTGCAGGCCGACCATAGATATCGGGTGTGCGTCAGCATGGGATCGAACCCCGGACCATGTGTATGGTTGGCGAGAATGCTAACTACTGTGTCACCGACGCACACTATACATATATATATAAAGTGTTCTTTAAATATTTACATTTATAATATTAGAACAAGACATATAAGCGAACAATATTGCTTTCAATTAGATCTTCTTCAGGCTTTACTCTAATTTACATAGACTTATATATAAAACTTTAACCAATGACGGTGATTTTGGGAATCAAATAATAATAATGTGGTAAATGTTTTGAACGAAATTAATAACGATGATTATAATGATAACAAAATATTGATAATAAGGTTTATGCAGGTGATAAGAAAAACAAAGATAGTACATGTATATATGTGTATATGTAGACAATTCAATAAATAAATAAATTAGGTCAAATCTTTAAAGGTGAAGTGGAACGATAATCAGAGTTTAAATAAATATTATAAAAGTACGAAGGAGGTGGAAAATAAGAAAGGGTGGGAGGGTTTTGAATAGAATTCACCTAGGCCAAGGGAGAGACAAAGGTAGAACAAACTTCTTTTGTATGCAAAGACTAGGATTGTTCTCTCGAATTCCCATAGCTTCGGCTAGGTGTAAAAGATGGGTTCTGATTCCGTTCGAAAGACTCGATGGAATACGACAGATAACTTTAAAGGCACTATTTTTGTCTACTTGGTGACCGCTATCAATCAAATGAGGCAAAATAGAACTTCGTATGGATTTTATTTGACCTTTTCCGAACCATGAAGGAAGATGCTCATTAATGCGTTTGTTAAGCTGTCTAGTTGTTCGCTCTATATAGCTTTCTCCGCAGGAGCAACTAAATTTATAGATACACATCGAAGTGGCACAACTAGGTAGCTTATCTTTCACTTGAGCAATCAAAATTGGTCGGCTGGAAAATGACAAACAAAGAGTGGCGGCAGTATAAGTCCGTTTTATTGCTCTCGATAATCTCAGATGTAAGACTTCGTTAGCCACGTCCCCATTAGATTGCAGTTTCATGAACAGTTCTTTCTTTTTAACTGTAGTCAGTTTTTTTTTTATTGTATCTGGTATTCATGCTTCTCCTTACAAATCTACTAGGATAACCCATTTGGACCAGCGTATTTTGGATGTATCCTAGCTCATTTTCTAGGGAGTCATCTGTACAGATACGTCTTGCTCTATTCGTGAGGCATCTGACCAAATTGATTTTATATCGGATTGGTACAAAACTGAGGAAATGTGTATATTGTCCTACAGATGTAGGTTTTCTATAGACATCTCTCTTAAGTGAACCATCCTCTCTTCTGCTCAATATTTTGTTATCATTATAATCATCGTTATTAATTTCGTTCAAAACATTTACCACATTATTATTATTTGATTCCCAAAATCACCGTCATTGGTTAAAATTTTATATATAAGTCTATGTAAATTAGAGTAAAGCCTGAAGAAGATCTAATTGAAAGCAATATTGTTCGCTTATATGTCTTGTTCTAATATAGTGTTCTGTTGCTAATGCAGTATTGAACTGTGGGAAGAGTATTCAGACGATAACACAAACAAATACAATGATTCTTAATGTGAGAATAATATTCCGTTGGAATCCATTGTCTGTATCACACTCCCACAATGGGTCATTGGCTAGGGTCTCAGTGGCTTAATGGTCTACGACCTTGCCTTGTAACCAGAAGGTCCTGGGTTTGATCTCCAGTGGGTGTGTACTGATGCATAGTCCCAAACTAGGATGAAACAGCTGTTCACTACTGCCGGGTTTTCCAATGATCCTCTAACTGATTTCAGCTCACGATGAAATCCTGTAACCAATCAAACAGATTCCTGCAAACCAACACTTGAATTTGAATAACCACCCATCTTCATGCATTTTACATTTTATATGAAATAGGTACATCAATATCCACAGTGACAAAGAGTTGTTATTTCCAAAAGTAGGACGAGAAATTCATTATTTAATTCCATGTTACAATTGTGCCTAAGTAGTAATTATTCCATGTTCTTTCTCTTTTCTCTTTTTTTTTAGGATGTTTATTATTTAATGGATGCACTGCGCATAGTTCGATTATTACGAATAGGACGTGCAGCTAGAAGAATTGATCAATATTTGGAATATGTTTCCACTTTATTACTTCTTATGATTTTATGCTTTTTTCTATTAGCACATTGGTTTGCTTGTGCATGGTATGCTGTTGGTGTATATGATTTAGAAAATAAAGTATATTATGGTTGGATACCAAGAATATATAATGATTCATTAAAACCACAGAATTGGGAAGAATTTTCCTTATATGATCGTGATATCACAGTGTCTACAGTACAGTTGAATAAAACCCACTTATTAATCAATCAACATGATTCAACTGTACATAATTCACAAACTCCATCTTCATCTACACAGAACCAAAATTATTTTTTACAATCTACTAATTTTACTAATTGTTCAATGAATAAAACATGTGTAAATAAACTATTAATTCAGAATAAAACGCTTAATTTACAACTGGTGAGACAAAATCATCAACAAAGTGTTTATATGTTATCACCATCATCAACTTTACCATTACAGAATTCAAGAGATAAATGGGCAGCATATTTAACAGCACTCTACTTTAGTTTATCATTACTTACAACAATTGGATTTGGTAATGTAGCAGCTTTTACTGAAAGTGAAAAATTGTTATCAATTTGTTGTATGCTTATAGGAGGTGAGTGAATGAGCCTTATCATGAATGTATGTTTGTGAGTTGATCTGCAGCGGTGTATTATCATTGAGAATTATTGATGTCTTCATTGTAGCTTTAAAAAGAAGCATATGCAGTTTTTAAGTGTTTATGGTCAGTGCACGCAAAAGTGCGTCGGTATTTTAGTGGAAGAATGCTCACTGGGGCTCGATTCCCTGCTGATACACTCTGCAGCCTCGCTTACCTTTCATTAAGCCCTGAAAAGGTGGAAGGTCTAGCATGAGGTTAGAAATCCTACCTCCAAAATAACTACCACTGTGTTCCACTAGAAAAGCAAAGGAATGAAAACGTTTCTAAAAAAACATGCACCACAGGGTAGCGATTTGGAGGTTCCTGGTTAGAGTTCTAGCCTAGTTATTGTCTCTAATCAAAATAGATTACATCGTATAAAAGTTATGTTTATTTGTTGCTAAACAAGAGATGCAAATGAATGTGTCTTTTCATGGGTAGCGATGAAAGAGTAATGTTTGTTCTATTTATTATATATGATCTAGAAAAGTGCTAAATAGCCTGAAAAACCATAGGTAATCAAGAATTCCATCTTTTTGGGAAACATTTGAGGCTGAAAACAAAAATTAACAACCCTGAGAATAAACAAACTCACTGATTTGAAACAATTTATCCTCTTGATAAGGCGTCCAGAATAAAGTTAGGATCAGATGATATCCTTTCGCAGTTTCCCTTACAACCATTATATGAGTAGCGTGGTTGACAATAAAAACGCTTGATAATACTTAAATCATATCATACATCATATAAAGACACTAATGATGACTTAGTTTAATCGTTTAATTAGTTCAGACTACACAAGGGATGCAATTCATTGTTTGATGTAAATAATCTAGGATGAATATTGTAAATTCGAACCATTGGCCTCGACAGTGGTTAGGACTCTCGCCGACCATGCACATGGTCCGGGGTTCGATACCCTGCCGACGCACACCCGATATCTATGGTTGGCCTGAAAAATTTGGGCTACCGATATCCATGCTGAAAATTCCATACTTGTACTGAAAATACGGTGTGGCATCAAGCTGTAATCAAAAATAAAAATAAAATATCATCAGAAATGCTCGTCTTGGCAAAACTACAAAATATTATCATCTCTCATTAGTTGTTTTTTAACTGCATTACTGGGAACAAACATTCTAGCGATTTATTGGTTCCAGTTGATCTTAGCTGAGTTATAAAAAAACGTGTACTGCATTCGGTACATACAACCATGTTAAAAGTTATGACAGTTAACACAGCATACAGAATCCTAGTAGGATTTTTATACCTGGCTGCTCATGCACTCGAAGAGAAAGATGGTATTATATCCTCAAAACCTAAATTATGTGAGTAAGCCTTGGATGTACAGTAAAATAAAACAATTGTAATGCATTGAAATGATCACGGTTGGCAGTTATGATTATTAGTGGCCAAGGGTGCCATTGGTTCAATTATAGATCGCTTGCCAATCACGCATATGGTCTGGTTTCAATTACTAGTCGACACACTCCTAAACCTTGCCTAGCTTGCTAACTGATAGTATTGACGAGACAGGGTTAAGATTGGGCGTGATTCTGGTAACAACACTACTAATGAAACTTCAAGGCTTCGACCCCTATGTTCCACTGAAATAGCATCATTATTCCTACGATATTTCATGCATCAACATGTCATCATCAACCACACTCAAGACCACTACTGTAACACCAAAATCCATTTTTAATATATATGCATATTCATTACATGTATGTATAAACATGTCTGGTGATTTCAGCACTGAGACTGACTGAATCATTGTTTAAATAATTTATTGGTATTAATGATTTGGGAAAACGAAAACAAGATGTTTTCCAAAGCTTCTCACTATCCTAATCCACAGATTCTTCAGAAGCGTTAGTGGGATTCCATTTTAAATCGAAATACATGGTCAAATGTTATGTTACTTATAAAATCCGAGTAATTCTGATGAAGTTGTCCAGTAACAAGCACATTCTGAGTCTCTAAAAACTCTGAGGGTATTTGAAACATAATTCTGATACCAGCTCTTTTGTGAAAATGTATTCAGCACATATATGAACATAGAATGAATGATGACCGCCCTACTATTTCTGTTTGTTCGGCTCGGAAAGCTGAGTTTTGCAGAAATCGGAGATTTCATCCTAAAAGTCATTTACTGTTCACCTCACTGAATTACAGTAATGGGTTAATACCGTAAAAAATTCGTATGAATCCTTCTGCACTAACCTATTCTGACTATAACCTGAGGTATAAATGACTGTTTAAACTGAGTAATAGCATTAAAACAAAAACCGGCCAGTAATTTCAAAATTACTTTGTGTAACATAGAAATCGATTTATTTCTTCAGTGATTCAGAACTAGAATCGATGCTGCTAGAAGATAGCGGTGCTGATCTTCAGAGGATGCCATTAGTAAATCTGTCCTAATCACAACTAGTTGACTAGTCAAGATTATCTAAGTCAAGGTATTTTAAAAAACAAACTTTTTGGATAAGATTTTAATTGAAATCCAATTATTTTGGAACATTTTCCCTTCCCCAGAGAAAGCCCTTCACTCTAATTCAACTATTGTTCTGATTTAAGGCAGTCTACGATATGTAGAGACTTTTTATCAGGTACCTTATTAGATGTAACCCTTTTATCTTTGATGTAGATCATTTTGTATATCAGCCTAATCTGATGCTCCCTAGTGACTGACTAAAAGGTGAATTTACGTGGAGTTCTATTAAGATGTCGTGCTCAGTGGGTCCTACCAGGTCGGGCGTGAGGACAAATACCCCCTGAAGAAATTGGCCGGCGGTGGCACTATATATCACGAATTGTCAGCAGTTATAGTTCATCGGTTGGTCACAGAATTCCGTCTCACTGGTTAAGTGGTCAAGGAGCTTATCTTATAACTCGAAGGCTCTGCATTCGACAGCCGGTCAGGCTATGAATGCTTAGTGCTGAACAGTCCCAGACTACAAAAAACAGCTGTACAGTATTCCACTGACTCTCAATAGTTCTCTAAATGATATCAATCTGCGATCAAGCTTGAAATCGACCAAATTTCTACAAAATAACACTTTAAAAAAATTTCGCTCAATTGTTTTATTTTAGACACTGATGACTATAAAGCAAAAAACTGCATATAAGAAAAATAAACTGTTTTATATCGTTACGTTTTACAACTTTAATCAATTAGACGGTTAAAAAAAACAATGCCTCTTTAAAAACTACTGTCGCCAGTTTCATTTATTTGCGTGGTGTTAGGTATTAACGCAAATCCTGGCACCAAAATGATTCATTTAAATTGTCGTACTTCCAAGTTATGGAAAAGGCGAAAGGAAAACAGGTAACAAAAGGAAATGGGAAAAGTACAGTAAGTTCAAAAAATGTAGGGGTGAGACAAGCCTCAGAAAATAAATAGTATTACGTAAATCAAATTCACAATTTGTAAATTAGTTAGTTCTCAGCAATTTACACAGTTCTAGGTAATTATTTCATAATAGTTTCGCTTAGAAATCATGTTTATTCAAATCACAATATTTGATCTGCTTGATACCATATATGGGAATCAAGAAACCAAGCGTAGATGCATAAAACTGTATTCTGTTGATTGGTCGAGATGAATAGCTGTCTACCGCACACATCAACCAGTAGTATTTGCTAGCCAGGTCATAGTTATCTGAACACCGGACGGCCGTTTTGATCGCATTTTATTCTTGTTTGTCAGTCAGTGCTTTTTTAATTCCTTTACTTTCCAGTGAAATATACGGCTTCAAGCTAGAGGCTTGAAGTTTCGGTAGCAGTGGTGCTTATTTTTACGGGATGGGTTTGCTAGCCTCATGCTCAAACTTCCCTCTTTGTTAGTCTTATTAGTGGCTTAGAGAGGTAAACGAGTGCGTCGGCCGGGGATCGAGCCCCGAACCACATGAGGCGTGTTTGGCGAGCATCCTACCTCTGTGCCACCGACCCGAGTTGTGGTGGCATGCGCCTGTAATCTAGCTACTTGGAGGCTAGGGTGCGGGATTTCGCAGGACCGGGAGTTCTTCCATATGGGTGCTCATGTTGATCGGGCGTCCGCACTAAGCATGGCGCCAATATGGATGATGTGTCGGAGGACGGGTTATCCAGGTCGACTAAGGAGGGGCGGACGGTCAGCGCTTTAGTGACTGAATAATCCCTTGCCATGAGGGAGGTCATGGTTCAATTCCCGGCTGTTGTACTTCTAAAACTCTCCTAGTTTACCAGCCGGTAGTAGATCCAGAGGAGTGGGGAGGTTGGGTGTGAGTCTGGCAATCAAACCCTGTAAAAATAACACTACTACTACTGAAACTTCTATATTCAATTCAAAACGGAAAAGGGAAAATGTCCACATTTTATCACATAAAGTCATCATCAGTGTGTCAATGATTTTTTTAACAACTTCATTGTTACTTTCTATTTTAATTTCATTTTGACACTGAGTCATATGATTGTTTGAAACAGAAAAAAAGCACAGTGAAAGATTTAAACAGTCAAATTTATTTCTATAATCCCTAAATTCATACCCAACATCAAAGTTCATTATTTCAAAATTGTAATATATAAAAATGAAAAATATTGCCCAAATGACAATGAATTTTCATATGTGACATAGCTTTAGTTAAAATGAGTAGGCTTTCCACCTACTGATTTTAACTTGTAATTAAATTTAGCCTAGTTTTGTGTTAAACTACGCTTTATGAGCATATTACCTACCTGTCAAGTCATAGTTTTCAGAAGTTTACAAACATTAAAGGCTGCCTACAGCATTCTAAAAATTATGCCTGCCAAGTTCTTGAGAGGCTTCCAATTTCCCGCTATTACATCTCATAGATGCTCAGATTTCAGTAAATTTACAAATTTGATTAATAGTGAGACTTTTTGTGATTGGTTTGAATTGGTACAATGTTACTGATGTAATGGATTACGATTGACTGTGAAAACCACATCTGGGCGGTAGCAGGAGGATTCCAACGAACAGCCTCCGAATTTCCGCTACAGTGCCCCACCCCAGCTGAGCTACGAAAACCAACTGGTATCCAGGTCATCGTTTCACCGCAGTTACAACAGTCTGAATAAATGGAGATTAAATACTTAGGTGGCGTCGGTGGCATAGCGGTTAAGACGCTCGCCGACCATGCTCATGGTTCGATCCCCGACCAACGCACTCCTTTACCTCGCTAAGCCAGAAATAAAGCTGGTAAAGTGGAAAGGTTGGGCATGAGGCTAGCAACCCCATCCTGTAAAAATAAGCACCACTGCTACAGAAACTTCAAGCCACTAGCTTGAAGCCGTATGTTCCACTGGGGAACGTGAAGGAAAACAAAATACTTAGGTGATGTGTCGGTGACTTAAAAGCGGAATGCTGGTCAATCACTCTCGTGGCCCGAGTTCGATTCCCGGCATTCCTGCACTCCTAAACCCCCTTTAGCTAATAGTTAGCCTGATAATGAGGGACAGCTGGACGTAAAAAGCAGCACCACCACTAATGAAACTTTAAAGCTCAAGCTTGAGGACCTAGGTTCCATTCGGAACGCAAAAGGATGAAAAAATATGTCATATTTAGACTTGACAGTTGAGAAAAGTATTCATACTCCGACGAATGTAATCGGACGAACGGCATATTACTTCGGCTTGACTAGTGGTAGCAGTAATAAATTAAAGGATGTAGAAACAGATTAATATTACGCGTGAAAAATTTAAAGAAGCCAGATAAAGACAATGTATTCACGAAATATGATTTTAATCCCATTCCAAAAGGAAATTCTAAAACCAAATCTAAAGGAAGGCAATCCCATGGTTTTATCTATTGTTAATTTCTTTAATTCTTAGCTATAATAGTTTAATTAGTATGCTTAAATCTCATTTTTCGGAAGTTTGAGGTATTTATTCACTACAGTGTTTGAATAAATTTGTAAGAACAGTAGTGGTATAGTTTTTCTTAGTAGTATATTTCGCGACAGAAGTTTTTGAAAACGCTACATTAAAAATTAAAATGCTCCTTTGATAGTGACAGATAATTTAGGATCTCTTGACTGAGATTGTAAAACTGAGTGTATGTGGCTCATTTAGTACAATCTACAATTGAATCTTCTCAAAAAAACATATAAAATTCAAAACTTTAGACGCGTAACTAACAAAACACTGAAAAAATCCATTCGTGTAAAAGACACATGAATGGGACAACACTTTACAGGTGTCTTTTAATACTATATGAGTGTCAGTCTCTTCTCTATGTGATAGAACTTGTAATATCCATAGTAATGACAACGCTAACGATGAAAACATTAAGTTAAGAATTTTCTGACTGCGAAGGTCTATGATGAAATTTCTGTTTGTAAACATAAAAAGCTGCGACCAGATAAATAGTATACGACACATGTTCCAAAACAGTTACTCTTGAATCATTATTTCAGTGACGATTGACTAGCTGAGGTGTTAAGAGATCACCTATCTTTTTCATTAAGAGAAACCTTTCAAATGGCTAAATTTTTACCTACAGCTAATGACAAATAACCGTTATTACCTTCGCATTGCGATTTCATCAACTCAGAGTGGAACATACGGCTTCAACAACACATCTACGTTTTGTTCTGTTCTCTGCAATTTACTTCAGCTTGCTCCTCGACTGCTCATAAGCTCTCATCGCCTCCTAAAGTCATCTCTCCACGTTACCTTAGGACGCCTAACTCGACGTTCTTCATTCGGGTTCCAGTCGAGGACACACGACGTCACTCAAAGGTCCCCTTGGCATATAACCAATCTATTTTCAATTTCTTCGGAATATTTGTTGAGTAAAAGGTCTTTTGTTGTTGTATTTTCAGAGCTCTTTGTTTTGTTAACTCTTTCTGGTCACCAGATCTTCAGCATGGAGCGAAGTCAGTTGTTGACAGACATCTACAGCCTGTCAGAAATGCTTTTAGTGACTCACCAAGTTTCTGACCCTTATAGAAGAAGTAATTTAACATTCGTGTTTGAAATCCAAATCTTGTGCTTTATGCTGAGTGCAGAAGGTTACCAAACTGATTTCAGTGTGGTAAATGTCTACCTAGCCATTCCGATCCTCACTTTGGCATCCTTATTTGTACTGCCTATAGTTGAAACGATGCTTCCTAGATCAGTAAAGGAAGTAACCTCTTTCAAATTTCTCCCGCTAACAGTGATTGGTGCTGGTTATTGTAGTTGGTTGGTTATCCTCAGCAACTTTGTCTTCTCTGTGTTCACTTGAAGTCCTTTATTCTCTGCTTCTTCTGTGGATACGTTGACTTTCGCCTGTAAGTCTTTGACTTTGTGTGACATTAGCCATAAATCATCGGCTAACTTCAGATCTTCTCAAGTCTTCTTATCGACTGAACGTACTTCTGTCTTCTCGCTCCCCACGCATGGTGTGCCGCATAATCCAGTCCACTACAATCAGGAATACCACTGATGATAGTAGGCAACCTTGTCTTACTTAGATATACACTAATTAAGCTTATTAAAATTGTGGAGGCTTTAATATTTCATATTTTAAAAACTAAACCCCCACTGTGAAACGTTGATCGAGTCTATGGACTCACAGTGGAGTTAATTCATGCAAATACTTTAAATCTAATCTTGGCTACTTTTCACCGTGTTATTATTGTCATAATATGTATTTCCGTTTTTATAATATTTCTAACTAACTTTCCTTTATATTTTTGTATTTCTGAACTGCAAATCATATCATTCGGTTTTAAAACTGTCATATTCATATGAGATTATTTATTTATAATTACGTAATATCTTCCAACGACCTTAGTTCCTAACTAAAAGTGAAATTTTATGAAGAATTACTTGGAAACAGTTTGACATGTTGCTAATTAACAGGCTGTTTACAGCTTGAGGTTTTGCTGAACGATCTTCTCTTCTTCAAATATATTTTCCCTTAAACTCAAGAGCCTTTTATTCGTTGAAGCCTACAAGATAGACACATTGATGTCCGAATAATACAACCTCAGAAACCACGAAACGGATGATCATCGTGATGATCCAACTGGTCTGCTTTTGAAAAAAAATAATTGAGCAAAGAATATCCTTTTCGATAATTTCCTCTTCTGGCTGTCCAATTATATATATATATATATATATATACAAAGAATATTCTAGAATAGTAGTCAATAACAGTATTGGTGTTTATTAAATAATATCGATTTGTTAAGTAAGATCAATGGAATTACAGTTCATTGAAGATGAATAAATTATAATAATAATAGAATATCAACTAAAATTAAGGAAATTTCCACAAAATACGTAGGATCATTAGAACCTAGATGGCCAAGGTAAGAACAATGTCTGAACCAACTTCTTTAGGGCACATAAGTTAGGCTTCTTAATGTGGATCCCAACAGCCTCAGCAGTATGTAGTAGTTGAACTCTTAAGGCGAAGTTAAGATTTATTTGTATGCGCTAGATGACTTTGAAAACCTTGTTTACATCAATCTTGTGTTCTGTATCCATAAGATAAGATAGAATAGCTCTATGAATGGATTTTGTTTATCCTTTACTTAACCACGCAGGGTGATGTTCGGAAATACGACGAGAAAGGATTTCTGGAGAATTCAATGTATTCACAAGATGGTATTTACAGATACTCCATATTGAAACGGTTATGTCAAGTTCCAGGTGCCGCTTAGTTTTTGCTGTGTAATCAAACGTTTTCGTTGAAACTCTTCCACTAGAAACCATTAGTTTCCTACAAGTATCCCGGAAATACTTTTTATTTACATAAGTCTCTATACTACGATTGATTGAGATAAAGCAACTTTATGCCACTCACATCAAACAGTAGTGCATGTAGCGACATCGAATGATCTGAACACCACTTTCTGGCTGATGTGAGTGGTATACTACCACTCATCTCAACCAATCAGTAGTATATAGTGCGATCTGAACAATTTTTGTTTCTGAAGTAACCTGGGGTGAAATTTCACTTCCTCGAACTATATAAATTGCAAATTGTGAATTCCCTTTTTATTTACCCAAGTTGTTTTTGTTATTGATCATTTATCCTTTTAGCCTTAGTATATGCAACAATATTTGGAAATGTAACAACTATTGTACAACAAATGTACGCCACTCGTACAAGATACAATGAAATGATGAAGGGAGTTAAAGACTTTTTGAAAATCCATGAAGTACCAAGAGAACTAGGCGAACGTGTTATCGACTATATCACTTCTTCTTGGTCAGTAACTAAAGGTATTGATACAGTCAAAGTAAGTGGTTTTGTTTCACTATTGCCTATTAAGTTTTCTCCTTATTATGATCAGTAAGATTTTAAATTCCTTACAGTGTCAGTATGTACTATGAAAGACTTTCATTTGGGCTTAACTGACCGACTTAATAGTGATTGTAGAATAGATTTCCTGCTGAAACCGCTTATTTACATTGTTGCATAGCTTCATAGAAAATCAACGGAAATGTCAGGTTAACATTCTTAATAGAATAATTTAATTGACAGTTGTTTTGGTTATAAACTAAACGTACAGTTTTTTGAAGTGGTTGCTAATTATTATTGACCTTCCTATATAAGATAGGCTACTGTTAGCGACTTAAGAAAACGAAAGAAACATTTTTTTAATTTGAGAATATGTATCACAGCATTACTTAACTATAGTCGCTCAGCTATAAATGAGAACGTGGCCAACTAAAAACGCTATTTAACACTTCCCTAAATGTATTCATCTAGCAATCAAAGCATATTCACAAGCCAGAATTAAATTCAAAAAGAAAATTAAAACGATGTGTTACACTATGATGCTACATCATTCAGAAATCAACATCTGTGTTGGTCAGTATGGCTGATTTGGAGAAGTGGTGATAGTTGGTTGTATGTCTTCACTCTTCTTGAGGTTTTCCTGCACAGCTTGTCAAGCAAAACAGTAGTCGATATTTTAAACGCAACTGTTAACAAACTAATACCCCTATGACTGTTACACCTTTTGTGCAGCCCCGTTTTAAAGATGGACACGATGATGATTCCAGTCCACACTGGTGGAATATTCTCTCATTCTTATATTTTCCTCAACATTCCAGACGATTCCTCAAAGGGAATCTCGACGCCATCCTTGGTGAGTTGGTATTAACCAGCCGTGGAACACTGTATTTAATGATGTTGTATGCTAGAGCTGTCGGCCAGCCAAACTGCCCTCCATAGTGCTCTGTACAGCATTCCAGGCATCTGTCCAGGTTGGTAATCGAAGTGCCATCTGCCTCATAAACCGCATGACCGATACCGCGCCTCTTGCCACCGGTGGTTTAGATGACCTGGAACAGCTCCCGACTCTAGTCAGATGCAGCTGCTGATTTCATCTGACATGCAAGTTCTGACCACCAGACTTCAAGGTCCTCATGCAGACACTGTTTAATCTTGCGCGTGTTGTTATACTCGCTGTCTGCCGGAATGAGCCGGCTCGTATCCAGAGGTGGCAAGGAACTTCAGGAGACCCTGTGGTTTTTGGCAGAACATTCTTTTAAACCACAAGCAGCTTTACTCACCACTTTCATCCAATAATCAAAATATTTATAAGACAGAATAGATTAAAAGAAGTCAAAACACTTTGTTATACTGTGATATTAATATAAATAAATGATAGAAATATTTTGTATTCTCAGACCAGATGTTAAGCTAAGTAACCCCTTTGAGTATTTAATCTTTTGAACAAAGCAATAACAACACATTTTACAGTATAACTTGGACCGGTTGTTTATTTCGTCCGTATCTCGGAAACTGCATACAATCTAAATAATAGAACTGAATAGTTCTGTTGCAGTTTCAATATACTTAAATTCACTGGAGATGAAGTGTGGAGCAATAACTAAGAATAATCCTGGTATACAGATGAATCAAATGTCAAGTTAGTAAAATATAAAATATTGCTATACTTATTGGGTGCGTCGGTGGCACAGTGGTTAGGACGCTCGCCGACCATGCACATGGTCCGGGGTTCGATCCCCGACCAACGCACTCCCTTACCTCGCCAAACCAGTAATAAAAAAGCCGGTAAAGAGGAAAGGTTGGGCATGAGGCTAGCAACCTCATCCTGTAAAATAAACACTGCTACAGAAACTTCAAGCCTCTAGGTTGAAGCCCTATGTTCCACTGGGAACGTGAAGGAAAATAAAATACTTATTGGAGTAATATTATCTCAGTTTCTAGAATAAAAAGATTAAAAGCAAGGGTAGCAACAAGATACTGAGGTACATTAAATTATAGAACTGGTAATACGTCAATGAGATATGAAAAAACAGTCAGTTAAACTCATTTGATTAGGTATCAGACAAATGAACCATAACTACCACTAAACGAGGACGTAACCAAGTAAAATTAAAAAGAAATCAACACCTTCATTCAATAGGTGATACAATCAATTAAGGTTAAAAGACTACTTTCGAAGGTAGAGAAAAACTTACTACAGTTTATTTTTGAATACGTTTTAGTAGCAGTTGCCTCTGTGAATTTTAGGACACTTGATCGTAATTATTTGTGTCAATTAAACATTTCAGTACTGCTATGTCCAATAATTTACTTCCTCCTAATCTCTGACTTGTCGGTATGTGTTCAGAAAGTGTAAGATGGCCGTTTCTTTCTGTTCTTTCAATGTATCTGCTTTAGCAGCTTCACATAAATTGCTATGCACAGTTGAAGCTAACATTTAATATACCGGTTTTATTGATTCTTATATATTGTAACAAAATTTCACACATGCAACCGTCAAAAAAATTTCACAAGTTATTTGACTGAAATTTTAAGAAATTTAAGCAATTAAATTTAAAAATAAAGTCACGTAAAACACATTTTCGGTTGTAGATACTATTAAATTAAATAAGAAGAAGAAAATTCTTCACTTCGATAGTCCAGTGGTAGAAAACTCGCCAACTACGCAAGTGGCCCAGGGCTCAATTCCCGGGAAACGCACTCCTAAACCTCGCCTAGCCAGCAGCAAGCCTGGTAAAGAATAAACGCCGCTCGTGGGGTTTGCGTCCACACCCGATAAAAAACACCAGTTCTACTGAAACTTCACAGCTGAAGTCTTAGGCCCTTGGTTCCACTTGAAACGTGAAGGAACAAAATAAGAATAATAATTTTTTTCCTTCACGTCCCCCAGTGGAACATAGGGCTTCAAGCTAGTGGCTTGAAGTTTCTGTAGCAGTGTTTATTTTTACAGGATGGGGTTGCTAGCCTCATGCCCGACCTTTCCTCTTCACCAGCATTATTTCTGGCTTAGTGAGGTAAAGGAGTGCGTTGGTCGAACCCTGGACCATGTGCATGGTCGGCGAGCGTTCTAACCGCTATGCCACCGACGCACATAAAATCCCTAGCGCCCCCGGGTGGGCTTGAACCACCAACCGTTCGGTTAACAGCCAAAAAGAATAATAATGCACCATAAAATTACACCTCACAATCTATTTGGTAGCGAGAGATTTGAATTTTGTTAGCACTCGACATCCAGCCAACAAATATGTCACGGGATCCAATCCAACTGCCAGCCTGAGCAACTACTGGGCAGTATCGTCATCCCTTAAAGAATCAGTCTGACTCATAACCTGGTAAATGAACAGTTTGAGTAACTGAGTTCTAACTAGTTAGTCAAGTTACAGTGTAACAGAATGGTTGATTTTTTTCCTGAATACAACTTTAGCGATCAGGTTAAACTGTATTATGTACGTATATTTTGTAAACATTTAATTTGCTAGGTAGTGAAAGGCAATCAGCAGGAAACCTTCAACCTAGGTCTCGTGTGTGTTAACATTCGTTAGCAAAGCGTATCTGAAGTCTTGAAAGAACTCATGTCTTTGTTGGGATTCGAGACCGAATCACCCAGTGCTGGAGTCATAGACCTTAACGCTGGGCTATTCAGACTCGCGACTGACTTCCTGGAGGAATGTAACTGATACGTTGGCTGGACACTAGGTAATAACTAATTTCATGCGTCTAGTCCTTCGTTTGATACAGACTGAATTCCATCAGTCAACTTTGTAATATGGCCACCATTTTAGGTGGCTCGTCATCACGATGCACTACTTCCGCTAATAATTAGTGTTTAATGAAGGTTAATCTTTTGATTTGTCATATTTGAAAGTAACAAGTAGTACCGAGTAGGGTATATTGTAGTCAAAATTTAGCGGCTTAAATTCGAAAATAAATCCAATCCACTTAAATAACAATTATTTATTGAAAACACATGATACTACTTCTGAAAAGCAAACAGTTACGATCATGAATGTATTTTGCTCATTACTGTTATGTGTTGATCCTACTTCATTTGATTTCTTCGCAGATTTAGTTTCATTCCTATTTCACATTCACGGTTAATCAGTCATCTATCCACTTGTTATCTAATGTAGCGTTTCCTCATAACACTGACAATAAATCCATTGTGTATCAGTTTTAGTTGCATTTATCTGACATTTCTAAGCATTCTCCTATTTCCCGCATACTTAAACGATGAGCCTATTAAAACGTTAATTGGGGTGTGTGATCTCTGAATTATGTGCTATCGAAGCTAGTGAATTGATAAAGGCATATTAGCATCTTAGAATGGAAATCGCCCTCTCTTACCTAAACTTCGACATTGAATCAGAGACTTTTCATCACCGAACTAGTTTAATTATTAAAATGAACTAACTACTTCTAGTCTCATTAAACCTGACAATGTTAAGTCTGTGATGAGGTTACAAACTGTGTAGGATTAATTACTAATTTTCCACCCGTTGATTGATTCGGCTTCTGCTGACATGTTGGCTCCTAGTTTGGATGCGCTGAGGATGTCTGAGAATTAACACTGCTGTTATTCTGTGGAATTATTTTGGTAGAATCCAGGATGAATATTTCGTCATATTTGGAACTCACCAGGGAAATAAAGTCTTATAATAACTTGTGATAGTCAGCATATAATTCGCTGTAATCTATGGTCTTATTATCTTTTTCTCTGGAGCAGTAAGCCTCTGTCTTCTTAATCAGTCTTCTGTGCCTTTCTCGGTGTGTGAATCGTAGTTGAGTGGTCAGTTGTATATTGTTGCCTGTTGAAATAATAGTAGAATGAAGCCAAAATGAGTGTTATCTTGGTTACAACAAGTTAAAGTTAAGAAGTTAAAATTATTGATTTCATTAACTTTATAAAAATACATTGATGATGACTTAGTTTGAAATTCGAGTCAGCTGCCTCTAGATCCCTGGCATTTTCCATATTCCAAAGCACCACCATCTTCGTCGAGCAATGTCAGTTGGCAAAGGATTATGTCGGAAAAGCATCAGGGATGGTTAAATCAAAACATTACATCAATGCCTAAAGTCTCTAAATGATGATCTTTGCCAGTCATGCAAGAAGGCGTAGACTGCCTGGTCGGGTTGGTTTTCTTTTCTTTCTCTAACTTTGTGTGATGGTGAAGAGTGACAAACTGAACTGGTACACTTTCATGCAAAGGTCTATGTTGTAACTGAGTCACTCAGTTAGAATACGTCCAGAACATCTATCAGGTACACTATTGGACCTGGGTTTCGTCGCAGTTACATGGGTTTTTTCTGTGTTTTCTAGTTGATGAGATGTACGTCAGTGTTTTGTCCATCACCCGTTGACATGTTACTCAACTGCCTTTTTATATGAGGATTTTTTGTTGACTGAAATACGTAAGATGGGTGTATTTTAAGAGGCTAATGATAAACTAGGGAGTACACCCTGTAATTTAGTCTTATCAGATAAATTCTAATCACTCTGATAAGCAAACATGAATAGACAATAGAAATGTTTAGACATTATATAGAATTACATCATAAAAAATATCCTGCAGTGATATTATGTCTGCATGTAGATGTTCATTTAGATGTAGAACTGAATAAATAGATATATATTGCGAAATAACAAATAAAACACAGCCTCTACCATTGTGCAAACGCAAGGCTTGATGCCTAAATAACGTTTTATCAAACAATTATAATTTGCAGACACATAGAAAGCAGATGAATGTGATAGAATTACTTCTTTTCAACCTCCTTACTTAGTTGCTTAAGTTATAAAGGACAACTCATTTGTCAATTTTTTTCATTCCTTTACGTTCCCAGTGGAACATAGGGCTTCAAGCTAGAGCTTTGCAGTTTCGGTAGCAGTAGTGATTATTTTTATAGGATGGGGTTGCTGGCCTCTTGCCTAACCTTCTTACTTTACCAGTCTTATTACTGGCTTAGCGATGTAAAGGAGAGCGTCGGCCGGGGAGCGAACCTCGAACCACATGAGGCGTGGTCAGTGAGCATTCTACCGCTGTGCCACTGACGCTCATTTGTCATATGTAATCATTATTTGCAGACGATAAACAACAAGCAAGATGGCCATTTTGAGAAGGTTAAGATGAAAAGACGATAAACACCACTCAAGATTTAGGATAGACACTTTCTTGAATAATAAATGAATATTGGACACTAGACATGATTAAATCTATTTCATATGATTTACAATTTTTGTTTTCAGTGGGACATAATAGTTTTGTGCCGTACAAATATATTAATACATATATATATATATATATATCCCTAATACTGTTGAATGTTTTAGGTACTCAATTATTGTCCAAAAGATATGCAAGCAGATATATCTGTCCACTTGAACCGTTGTGTATTCAATAGTCATGCTGCATTTCGTCTGGCAAGTGATGGTTGTCGACGTTCATTAGCTGTCAACTTTCAAACGCTGCATACAGCACCAGGTGATTTAATATGTCATCAAGGTGAAAGTGTTGATCAATTGTGTTTTATAGCTAGTGGAACTTTAGAAGTATTACAGGATGATGAAGTTATAGCTATACTAGGTAAGAATACGACTATTTATACAATTTTTCCTAAATAAGTATGAGTATCCATGTATTTTCTTATCTCGAGATGTCTTCCTACCAGCTGATTTCCATAGGCACACCGTCTGGTAGTACGACTGTATTATGTAATACAATGAAACCATTCAGCTCAACACACACACACACACCAGTTAACACGACCACAAGTTTCATTGAAAAATATACAGTTCTGAAATATTTAACATAGAAATGTGCATTCAGGAGAATAAGCAATCGTCAGACACATAGATCTACTCATTATTTACGAACCAGGGAAGAAGAAGATGATTAAGAGGGCCTCCAATGTCAACTGCTGTTGAATAGAAAACAAAACAAAAAGAATTTTCAAAACAAGGCAACTTTACAGAATGATGAGGCAAGAGAACTATCATCTTAAAAAACAATGAATCTTAACAATCTGTTGCAGTTGAAGGAAATCACAACATAGCACTGTGAAAACAACAGATCAAGTAAGAAACTATTTAAGATTGTAAACGAATTAAAATGCAAACTCTAGATGATAAAAAAGAACCCAGAAGAACAACAAGTAGAAGTGGCAGCTAAATTCAATTTTCCTTCAAAACTAAGTAAGGTTGAAATATGTTGAAATGTAACCAAAAAACATGACTGATGGTCATGTGATGATCATAAAATAGCTCAACTCTTTGACCATATATAAAGGAATCAATAACCAGAAAAGTGACCAAGGAATTCAACAAACGATGAATGAAGAAGAGAGCGAACTAACCAGTCTGATATGGACGATACAAATAATGCGTACTTCGTCGTTCAGTAACAGTACTGATGATTCGCTAGACTGACGTAGTGTGGTGGATGCTACTTATAATCCGATATAAGTAGTATATCAGAAACGAATTCAGAAAAGTAACAATATGTTTTGCACACTAGAAACATCAATCAAAGAAGAGAACCATGAGAAGAATGTTGCCATATGATGCAGAATCCAAGAAGCTATCGAATTTGATGATATTCGACCAATTCTTCAAGGATGTGGTAAATGATGTGCAAATGGCAGTTTGAAAATATGGTATACCAAATTTACTTATGTACAATACGTTTCGTCAATTCTTTCACCTCCTCTCTTTTCTTCTTTACAGTAGAAACTTCCGAGTTCATAAATCAATAAAACTGCTCAAGTGTCCATCACCTCATACAGCAGTTTTCCGACATCAAATTAATATCTAAGTACTCTTATTGTGTGACGTTAATATTTTAAGCTTTATGCTTTTGTATTTCATCAGCTGAGAAGTTTAAACTTAGAGGATTCTGTCATTCTAGCTGAAATCATGTTCATCAAATTAAAACGATGTAGGCATATATTCATATATATTTCTGAGTTAGTTTGATGTCTAATATTTATTCTCAAAAGACTCCAATATTATCTAATGTGACAGTTTTTTTCAAAACCTCAGTGTTCACATCTATTAAAGCTTTAAGGTCTATTTTTCATTAGCTTACAACCTTTGGCTTTATATCCTCTGTACTTGAGTCCCATGACTTTAATTATTCTTGTTACGTTTACTTTCCGAAATTACTTTTCTCAGATAGCGTGAATGTAATATATTAGCATTGACAGATGTTCTCTTTGATTTTCTGAAGCTTTGATCACACGTATTGTTTAGTCAAATAAGTTTAAAGTACGAACACTGAGAATGTGGGCGATTGGCTCAGAAACTAGAATTTCAACCAACTGGTCACGTATTGTATCCTCGTCACACCCAATCCTACTTAGGCACCTGGGTAGTGTCATCATCCCTAACACAATAAGTATTCGTTATAGTCTAGTACGTGCGTCGGTGGCATAGCGGTTAAGACGCTCGCCGACCATGCACATGGTCCGGGGTTCGATCCCCGGCCACAGACGCACCCCTTTACCTCGCTAAACCAGAAATAATGCTGGTAAAGAGGAAAGGTTGGGCATGAGGCTAGCAACCACATCCTCTAAAATAAACACTGCTACAGAAACTTCAAGCCACTAGCTTGAAGCCCTATGTTCCACTGGGGAACGTGTAGGAAAAAAATAGTCTAGTACATGAGGAATATATTCCGGATGACTAAGTGTTGAAGTGTGTTGTGAGAACGTCCAAGAGGTCCCCTTGTAACCGCCGTTCACAGAGGTAATGAGCAGTAGAAAAGTTACATGTTAATTTTATACATAGTCATGCCCAAATACTGACACCTTTAATTGGAATCTCCATTTGCGCATGTTTTTCGTATTGTACTTCTATGGTCTTCCTTCTGTGCTTGCTATATTATTTCACAGCTGCCTTTTATTTCTTTTATTTGCCAATTATTTCGTCACTCTCCTATTCAATATGCTTGCAGACGAAGCCACATACAATAAACTACTTACAAATCCTTGTCAGTAGCACAATCCTCACTTTAATAAAAATTGATTTAAAACTGAGAATAGGATTAATAAATACTCCATGTAATTTATCACACTAATGCATTCTTTTCATTATTATATTCTTTTCTTCCTCAAGGTAAAGGTGATGTTTTCGGTGATCCTTTATGGAAAAATACAGTTTCAGTACCGGCTGCCGCAAGTGTTAGAGCGTTAACCTATTGCACTTTGCATACAATACGATTGGATCGTTTACGAATTGTACTTAATTTTTATCATGCATTTGCAAACAGTTTTACAAGAAATTTAGAGTTAACTTATAATTTATGCAACCGGGTAAGCTGTATGAAATAACACTGTTAAAAATCTACTCTCTCTTGAATAAAGACTTTTAAATGTTGCTTTCAGTTGAAACCTTAAGGAATTATTTCGTTTTCTTTAAAGTATTCTATGTATAATCAAAGCGTTCTTTGTAGTTCTATTATTTCTGTACAAAATAATGTCACTGAAAAATTAGACATTCGTCTTTGTATTAGTCTAATCCCCACAAACGTGTTAGCTGTTGGTCATCCTCCTGCTAAACACTAATCTTTTGTATGAATTTACTTGAATTCTAAGAAGAATATTGGTGTAGTTGTGTTCTCTGAGATGGATTGTTTAGTTGAGAAGCTTCCGTTGTTTTTCTATACAACATCTTCAGTTCGTGCCTCTATTTGAAGTCAGCCAGTTTTCCTGGCAATCTTGAATGTGTATGTGATTTCTGTATGAATTTCTTCTCATTCTCTTATTTATTATATTTGACAGCATTTATGTTCCAATTGGAACATAAGACTTCAGCCTTGAACTCTGAATTTTTAGCAGCCGTGGTTTAATTTTTACTGGGTGAGATTGCTAGCCTCATGCATAGCCTTCCCTCTGAGTTTAATACTGGCTTAGTGAGGTCTAGGAGGGTGTCAGCTAGGGATTGAGCCCCGAGTTACACGTGCGGTTGGCGAACATCTTACTGCTTGTTTGTTGATTGGAGATTCGCCTCAGTACCAGGCTTCTCCAGCATTTTTAGTGTTTCCTTCGTCTAGGAATTTTTACATTTTCCCGACTGAACTGTTGTCTGTGGGAATAGACACCGTGTTTTCTAACCGCCAGCTTATATTCTTGGATGCAAGACAGAGGAGGCGTCAATTTTGATCAATTGATGTTTTTCACAGTTGTTCTAATTTATCTTGTAGATAGTGTTGACTTTTTCTCTTCTTTTGCTGTTGCATCTTTTGGTTGACATAATACGGATTCAATGGATTTGACTGGTTTGTGGGTGGCATCTATTTCAAAAGGTTCCAGTAGTCTTGCAATGGTTACAGGAATTTCCTTCATATATGGTAGGACGACTTTCTGTTTACTTTGACCGGATACTTTTGAGTTGGTTGGTTGGGTTTAGGGTAGACATCTTTTGAAAGACAGTTGTAGGATATTTCTCTTCTATTCTTCTCAAGGTCGTTATGACTCTGTTGTCCATCTACAAAGTCGATTGTGGGAAAAGATACTGGGGATATATTACTGAAAACAAAATATACTCTGCAGTTAACCGTAATTGATAAACAGTGGCAATTTAATTTCTGTGCACTTTTTGTTTTGTGAATCCATAATATCTATTACTCTACATGAATTCTAAGGAATCATAATAATAATAACAACAGGATGCTTTGTTTTAGCTGATCCCACCATATGGAAAACGTTTCATATACATCTAATGATGTTATCCATTTTCCTGCCTTCTAATTTCCTATCGTTATAATTGTGACGCCAGTGAAATATACAAAAGCCTAATACACTTCACTTAGTTTCAACGAAGGCAAAAGGCATACACAAAGTAGACCACTACCAGAACGAATGAAATTTTCTCATGTTTAGGCACTTAACATTTGAGTAAACTAATATATGTTAGGAAAAGTTGGGAAGAAAGTTCATTCTTCTTTTTCTAATACTCTGGTTTCAGCCAAGTCATAAAATATTCAGAACCAAAAAGCCTAGCTTTACACAATAATGTATGTTGTACTTCGGAAAATTATTCACACGGCATGAACTCAATTGATTTATGGGATCCATGAATTATTTAGTGGATCAGGTTGCAAACAGAAACTAATATTTAAAACTATGTGATAGCTAAGATCTTCGAAGATTCCATGTGCTTAAATAACGTTATAAGAACAACTTTTGTAGGATAGCATGAATTGACTTCACATCATAGAGGTTTCATCATCTGAAAACAACTTGAATAATAAAACAATAGAAGCAATCAGTGTGGTAATTTAGACATACTTAATATCCAATTCATTGAATAAGACTACAGTAACATGTCCAAAATGAAGACGGGATATATATTATCCAGGGAGGTAGAACAATAAGTTATGCTCAAAACAGAGACATCGTAAATTATAAAATGTCCTGAATTTTAAAGTTAATTCACACATAAGTGTAGATGGTTACGTAATCTCTTGAAAAGTTGGAAACTTTCTTGACAACATAGTACTCTCACCTTCATTTGACATGTTAACAGTATTCATATACAAACAGTTTTTGATATCCATTGTTTCTTAAACATTCCTTGATGTGGCTGATTTCATTTTTTTAATGTCTTGTTTGGTGAAAGGCTTTTCAGCTTTGTTATTTAGCTTTCTAACCAGACCTCTCTTATAGGTAACAGAACAGAAGCTGGTGAAGTTTAGGTATCGACTGCTGCTATTTTGTTTTTGTAATGAATGATCATTTTCACTGTTTCGTCTTCTGCTCATGAATAAGTCGAGAAAGTGTGGATAATTACTGACTTCCTTCTCCATTGTGATAATGATGTTTGAATGAACACTGTTAAACTTCTGTATCAGTAATTCTGCATGATTATTATCGTCACATACACTAAATGTATCACCTATATATCTTCAACAGAACGTCGGTGCTGTGACTGTAGATTTCAGAGTAGTGATTTACAGATGGGACATGAATATGTCGGCTATAATTGGGTCCAGTGGACTTTCCATTGCTATTTCATCTGCCTATCGATATAACAAGCTGTTACATTAGATCAGTTGACGCCTTATTTTAGCCCTCAGTAATGAGATATCCTCTGCATACTGATAGGTGGTATTGCTTCCTGAAGGAGAGTGCTTATTAACAGGGATTGTAAACCCGTTAGATAAAAAGCACAAAATCAAATGACTCGGTAACTCCTCCTGAAGATTTTCTGGTTTTACGCTAACAAATGAGAAGGTTTACGATAGAGGGAAGTGACCATTAGTAGGTTAGGTGTTATTAGCATGTCGTCCTTATGTGCTTTTGGTTGTCCATACATTAAAGAAAAGTACGATCCTTCGGGCCTGAGTTCTTTAGACGTTTCATTGCCGATAAGTTTCTATGTTAGGGACTCCCTAAGCTCTATCGCTATCTGTCTCTCAATGTTCTCTGTTACATTTTAGTGCAATCGTACTCCTTAAATCATGAAGCATCATCTAGAACTTGATTCATCCTAGAGATGTAATCTGTTGTATTCAGTAGAAATATGTCTGAAACTTTGTCTGGTTGAAGAGTAACAATATTTTGGTTTGTTCCTATTTCTTCTAAGGCTAAGAGTCTGAGAAGCTTTCATCTGAGAAACCTTCGAAAGAAATAATTACATAAAAATTCTGCTTTCAAATATCTTTGTATTTGAATAAACGAGCATTAGTTTTTAGTTAGCTGAAAGGTGTTATAATGGTTAAAGTAGGAATAACATACGCTGATGTCAGCTTTTCTCATCCATATCAGACAAAATGTAAAACCATTTTTTTCTCTTGTCCTTTCTACTGCAGTCAAATAATGCACAGTGAGAAACTTGACTCAGAACAACAGCCTTGTGGTTTTGTTCTGTATTTTATTTCGGCCACGTTTCACTTCCCTTTGGCCTAATTCTACTTCCGGATTGCTTACATTGATAAGCGGCTGATAAATATATCTCAGATGATTCTTCTGAAGGCTGATGACTTCAGCTGACTAATGACTTCCATATCAACCCCCTAATGTTCATACTCCACATGATGATTTCAAAAAAGGGAGCGGTGACATTCATCAGACATCTGATAACATGTAAATCTTCTTTTCAACCGCTGCCTTTCACAGCTATTTACACTTGCGTTTAGTGCATTTCTTATTGAAGTAAGAAATTGATGTGATAAGCAATCTAACACTGACTTAACAGCCTCTTTTGCGTCAATACTGAGGAATTTATTCAACTAATAGCTCGCCACTGCTGCTTTTATTTTTTCAGATTAGTAGGCCGTTTAATCTTTAAGATGTTTTAAATCCCCTGCCGTTGATAGTTATACAACCAAAGTCGGTTCTCTGTCAACTGCGCATGAATAAATTGGTATCATTTTTGCAGCGTGACAGAATGACTTTGCACCTTGTGACCGTTTTTAAACAATAAAACTTCACAGTCTACTTAAAACTCTTCAAAGAACAAATCTATGGTGCCCCACACCTCATGTCGGGGTGAGGTATATATATTTTAATCATCTTAACTGAGATGAAACTAAATAAAAATGCAGATATCGTTCATGTTTGATAGATAACATCAAAAAAACAGATATCTGTCGTTATATCTCCTGGTAAGTTCTAGTACGAACTAATTTCATAACTTCAGTTTGTCTTAAGCAAAACAGGAATGAAAATGTTCAAATATGATAAAAGCATGGTACTGATATAAATGTCTGGTTACGTAGTTTCACAGTTGTTGTTCGTAGTCAAGATTGTCTGTAACAGACAAGTGGTCACAAGTAAAAATACTGAGAATTGCAAAATACCTAACTGCCATGATGACAGAGTAATAGGACAGTGGAAGATGGAAAAATACACCTGGGGCTTATTGGTATTTCAGACAAATGTTTACTGCTACAAGTAGCCTGTTAGGTGGATAGAATTCTCGGTACATTCAATAATCTAAGACAGGCATGGCTTTTTATTTCTCTTTCAGGTGATATTTCGAAAATTATCGGATGTAAGAAGAGAGATGGAACTTTCAATGAGAAAAAACAAAGAGCCACCACTTAGTACACTTCCACCAACTCACCCTGTAAGAAAATTAATTTCTAGGCTCCGTCGTTCAAGTCAAGTCGGTGATTTGTCGTCTAAACAATGCTTAAGTACAATTGTATCCTGTCACACTTCACTTGATGGTTCAGAATTAGAAAATTCAAGTATTTCAGATGTAATGGTAAATAGTACTACTGATAAACCAGCATCAAATGGTAAACCTCAACCGGTAGTAACAGAAAATGAAGCTATGAATTCTACAGTCAGTGAATTTAAAGTACCAACACCCATATCAAGTCCTCTTAAATCACTTCCTAATAATTCTGGTGATGTGCAACCTCCAGGAGAAAGTCCATCTGTTGTCCAACCAGGTATCGGAAGAGGACAGAATCCTGCTAGGAAATGGGCTCGTCTTATATCCAAGTAAGCTGAATGAAACATTTTCCTTGGTGTTATCATAATGGCTTTCTGTTTCATATTCCTGCACCTCCCTCAGTGACTGTTCATTTGCCTGTACTTTCGACACTGTGTGATTCTTTGCAGTGCAGATCATATTTTCAGCATATATGTGGGATGACAGTGGTACAAAGTCGTAGTGTGAATATATCGTTTAAATAGTAAATATCCAAAAAAGTGGTGTATTCCTAACAATATGAGGGAAATTATTAACATTTAGCGAAGAAGTCGTGACCAGTAGGGTGCAGCAGGTCGGGTGTGAGGACAAATACTCGCCGAAGACATTGGCTAGCGGTTGCGCTATATCGTGAATTGGCAGAAGTTAGAATTCATGGGCTGGCCATTGGATCGGGTCCCAGTGGCTTCATGGTATACGAGCTCGGCTTGTAACCAGAAGGTCCTGGGCTCGAACCCCAGTGGGTGCTTACTGTTGAAGAGTCCCAAACTAGGTCGAAATAACTGTCTAGTACTCCTAGGTTTTCTAATGGTTCTCTAACCAATGTCAGCTCACGATGAAATCCTATAACCAAAGAAATATGTCGTGTGTCATATGTAAGATGATATTATAGGATGGGCTTTCATGAAATATATTGTGCATAAAAAGTGAAGTGGCTGAATATTAATTTTTATTATTATTCCTTTGGTTTTTGAGTGAAACATAAGGCCTCAGCAGCACATCTTCCCTTCACTCTGTTCTCTACAGTCTCATCATTAGCTGGCTCCACGACTGATCACAGGCTCTAATCTCCTCCTCACACGACCTCCTCCATGTCAACCTCAGACCCACCCCTAACTCGTCGTTTCCCATTCAGGTTCCACTCGAAGGCCTGGTTTGTGATGTTACTCAACGGTACCCTCAGCGAATATCCTAATGAAATATACTTATTTTGGAAACAAACCAGTTCTAATGAAAGGTTAACGTGAATAAACGACGCTTATTTACTAATAGACACTTACTGGCTCTAGCGGCTTAAATAATAACAGTAAGTTGGAATAGCATTAGAAACTGCCACAGTGACATCGTTCCATGAATTCTGGTGCTTTTAATCTAAGGTTATCCGAAAAATGTTGGCTGCACGGGATGTTAGGAATTACTGGTTGTGTGATTGCAACTTTCAGCTGAGGGATGTAAGGAAGACTAAAATTCACTGAGAAATTAATTTTGAATGAAACACACTTTAAAAAAACATATTCAGAACCACAAATATGATATATATGCGTATATTTGTTTATTCTAGGGTTTCACAGGCGCCGCTTCAAAATCTTAACGAAGAACCAAATGAAGAGACAAATCGTTTAACAGCAATTTATGATAGGAATGAGAAACGCAAATCAGAAACTCAACTGACAATGAAACCAATAGGTGATCAGAATGTATCACAACCACCTGTAAGTATAATACCATCACTGCCGTTAAATATCGGTCAGACGTCTACGGTATCCTCGAAGAAATTACCAGCTCCACTGCCACCTCCTACGTCAATAACTCCAGCAGTAACACCTGTATACTCTACAAGTCCATCATCACCGATTCCCTGTCAAGATTTACAGAAAATTGAATTATGTATTGAAAAATGCTTAAGTAATTATCATGTACAACTTAGTCAACAAATTAATGGAATTATTACAAGAATAGATAATTTAGAAGGACAAATTGCTGACTTACGCAATACATTTGCTAATCCAAGTATTATGAATCAAAATGCAATGAAATTAGACAATTCACTTGTTAATATACATAAATCTGTCAACAGTATTACCACGAATAGCAGTAATCCAGCATTAACGGTTAATACCACTAGTACTACTACTACTACTAGTATTGCCACCTCTACCGGTTCTACTACAACACCAAGCACTAATAACAATAATCACATTTCGAAAGTTTGCATAAAATGAGAGCAACCGATGAATCAATTAAATATTACCCATTGAATCAGAAGATAACTAGAAGATTCCTTTTCATAGAGTTTGATTACTATCCATTTGAGATCGTCGTCAACAATGTGCAAACTTATAATAGGATATGAAAAATATATATAATCAGTATTACTTAGACACCACATTGAATATGTACTGAATGAAAACACAAGCAGTATGGAAGTATTATAAAAGTATATATATATATATATACATTTATATATATATAATGAGTTTTGAATCGAATTGTTGTATGTATCATTTTTTTATTATTATTGCTCTTATTAATTGTCCCAATATACATTTGACATCTATGTAAAAAATATATAGTACTTGATTAATTTTCCCGACAGAATTTTCTTCAACTACAATATTTTAATGAGAAAAATGTAAAGAGTGAAATATATTTACAAACTATACAGTGGAAATAAAATGACACCGCAGTTAAAGGTTCAATCACGAGTTAACGTTAACTAGAGAACCACTGGAAGTACTGGACAGATGTTTCGCCCTAGTCTGGGGCTCTTCAATAGTGTGCACCCACCGGGGTTCGTACCCCAGAACCCTTCATTCGGAATCCTATTGGCCTATGAATTTCAGCTTCTGCAAATTCGCGATATATACAGAACCAGTTGTTGTTTTTTTCAATAAGGGGAAGGCGGATTATCTTAACTATATGCACATAACACTGTTATATTTTGATGTAATTGTGTTCTCTGAGCTGGATGGTTTATTTGCGAAGCTTTCATTGCCCTACTAGGCCGCATTTTCAGCGCATACTTCAATTTGAAGTTATATTTATTCTGGTAGGAAATTGGGTAAAATGAATGCCTATCCTGATCTTGTTATTATTTCTATCTCTAGTGCTTCAGGTTAAACAAAAACAAAACCAACAATGAAAATGTAGTATAACTGTTTGTATGCTGATTAGATTCACTATGTTAAGCGTTATCATGGCCATGAGAAGTAATTACAATGTGACTGTGAGGTCACGTTAAAATAGCTGAATAATTCCAGGACAAAAAGTTGAAGCACTATAATATGACACCAGTTCATATAAAAGAAAAGGCGATATCAATCTCAAGTTGTACAATTGCATGTATATAGTAAATTTGCTCAGCAACAGAATGAATATTTCCAAAGATTTGTCATTAGAATTGTAAGTTTCAGATAACAAATTACGTAATTTCAGACTCATCGGAAGTACGCACCCACTGGGTTTCGAACACAGGACCTTGCGGTTACAAGGCAGGCTGATATGCCAGTATACTCGAAAAGCAAATCAAATTCTTACAAATCAACTTTTGAAAATAATCTGATGCTCACTAGTACTCGCTCAGGACGGAATTTCCTGGAGTTCTAGTAAGAAGTCGTGACCAGTGAGATCCATCCAGTTAGGATTGAGGATGGAGTTCCCACCGATGACACTGGTTGATGGTCGCGCTAAATCACGAATTGGTAGTAGTTAGAATTCATGGGCTATTGGCTCAGGTCCTAGTGACTGCTTAATGGTCTACGAGGTAGCTCGCCTTGTAACCAGAAGGTCCTGGGTTCGAACCCCGGTGGGTGCGTACTGCAAAGAGTTTCAAAATAGGACGAAGCAGCTGTCCAGTACTCCCTGGTTTTCAATGGTTCTCCAACTGAGATCAATTCACGGTTAAACTCGAAAAACAAATCAAATCCGTACAAATCAACTCTTGAAAATTATGTAATGTAAAATGCGTTCATCACATAGAAACTTAAATAAAACTATTAGAATTGTAAATTTTAGATAACAAATTTCGTTAACTGGATAGAAACTAGAATAAGATTATTATGGGTAAATTTTATTTTGATAGAGTCTCACAGTGTTATACAGTAATATTTACTGATGACGTTTCGAGCACAATTTATTGCTCATAATCATATCAAGGTGATCACACGACTTCCTAAATTCATTTATATAGTTCCATTATTTTTCACTTGATTTCCACTTGATTTGATTGGTAGTGTTATTTTCCATATTTCGGGTATTAGTGATGATTCATTCCTATTGCACGTGTTGGGTGTAGATTCGATGAACAAAGATTCAGTAATCAACCTCTCTCTCCACCTACCTAGATTACTTTTTAGAATTTTAACCCTCTCCCACCCTATTGTGTGGTTGTGTGTTAATGCATGCATTGCAATTGCCGAGCTTTTTTCTAAATTACTTATCTTTTCTGGGTCAACCATTCTTATCTTAGCTAAATTCTTATGTTCTGACAATCTGACTATTCCTGACCTACTAGTTTGACCTATGTAGTTGACCTCACAGTCATTGCAGGGTATTTTGTAAATTATATTATTTTGTCTAATTGGGTCCACTGGGTCCTTTAACCTACAGAGCTTGTCCCTGAGTGAGTTTGTAGGTTTAAATGCCACCCTAATTCCTGCTTTATTTAGAATCCTACGTAGGGTCTCAGATGTCCCCTCTTTATATGGTATAACTGTCGATGACTTATATTCTCTCTTATTTATGTTATCATTACTAGTTCCACAATTATTTTTATTTTTATTTTGTTTTTGGCCTTTAGTTATCTTCCTAATGAATTTTAAAGGATAATTATTCAACACCAACGCTTCTTCTATCTGTTTTATCTCGTCGTTTAGGTCTTTTTTTGTGCTACTTAGTGCTATGGCTCGGTTTGTTAGACACTTAACTAAGCCTGCCTTAACAGTTAACGGATGCGACGAATTAAAATCTAAATATCTATTAGAATGCGTTGGTTTTCTATACACACTAGTGTGAAGTTTACCTTCTTCTATTCGTTTTATTTTACAATCTAGCATAGCCAACTCTCCTTGTTCATCTTCCGATTCAAATGTGAATTTTATCCCCTCTACTAGTGAGTTAATATGTGTCAAGAAGCTAGAGATATGTTCTGTTTTTAACACTGTGAAAGTGTCATCCACATATCTCCACCATATTTTTGGAGTAGGATTAAACGTATTAAGTGCCATATTTTCCCAGCTATCCATAAATATATCCATAAATATAAAAATAAAAATAATTGTGGAACTAGTAATGATAACATAAATAAGAGAGAATATAAGTCATCGACAGTTATACCATATAAAGAGGGGACATCTGAGACCCTACGTAGGATTCTAAATAAAGCAGGAATTAGGGTGGCATTTAAACCTACAAACTCACTCAGGGACAAGCTCTGTAGGTTAAAGGACCCAGTGGACCCAATTAGACAAAATAATATAATTTACAAAATACCCTGCAATGACTGTGAGGTCAACTACATAGGTCAAACTAGTAGGTCAGGAATAGTCAGATTGTCAGAACATAAGAATTTAGCTAAGATAAGAATGGTTGACCCAGAAAAGATAAGTAATTTAGAAAAAAGCTCGGCAATTGCAATGCATGCATTAACACACAACCACACAATAGGGTGGGAGAGGGTTAAAATTCTAAAAAGTAATCTAGGTAGGTGGAGAGAGAGGTTGATTACTGAATCTTTGTTCATCGAATCTACACCCAACACGTGCAATAGGAATGAATCATCACTAATACCCGAAATATGGAAAATAACACTACCAATCAAATCAAGTGGAAATCAAGTGAAAAATAATGGAACTATATAAATGAATTTAGGAAGTCGTGTGATCACCTTGATATGATTATGAGCAATAAATTGTGCTCGAAACGTCATCAGTAAATATTACTGTATAACACTGTGAGACGCTATCAAAATAAAATTTACCCATAATGGAATTACACTCTACCACAGTGCCCAAGTTTTATTCTTATATCATAGAATAAGATTAAATAAGCAAGTTGAGTGACGTAATCTAGTTGATGAGATTGAGTAGAGCTCAACTAAAATTGAAATTGAACAATAGTCAAGTAAACAGCAGTGGTAATAAGGGGTGGAGATTTAATAAGGGGTCCGGAAGAAAATATTATACAATTAAGAAACAAACAAGCAAGAAAAAGACGAAACAAAAATTACGTATTTGGTGTTAAGATAGGTCAGGTCCACTGTAGATTTAATGACTGAACAAACTTCTTTTGTATGCACAGTTCAGGTTCCCATCAGTTCACTTGGTTAGGCTACATTTTTAACTGCTTACAATTAAAAATGTACAATAGTATTAGCATACTTTAATTAAGGCAATAAAACATATTACTGACTTTAAGCAGAGAAACACATTGATGATACTAAACGTTTTTCTTCTAAAATTAATAAAAAATGGCTGAACAGTAAATGGAAGCTAAGCCACCTTGATTGGTTGGGAAGCATAGGTAACAAGGAATTTTGACAACAAATTAACCAACAACCTGTTGCTCTATAAATATGCAGTAAGAAATGGAAATGGATTGGAAACAGGCTGAAGAGGCCATTGTGCGACATCACAAGTCAGGTCCTAGAGTGGAATCTGAATGGTAAGTATTGAGTTGGGTGTCCAAGTATGACATTGAGGAAATCGTGTGAAGAGGAAGCGAAAGTTGTAGGCTGCCAGCAAGGTAGCTGACAAAGACGACAGGTACTGCTGAGGCCTTATGTTCTACTAGAAATCCATGTGATGAACAAAAAGAAGTCTTGAGAGAAGAAAATTAGTTGACCTAATTAGAAGAAAAACTGGGATTAAGTGACGTGTCCTGACAAATTATTGGAATTGAAAGACGACTGACTAAATGTGATTGTACAGCTGAAGAAGAACTTGTCACCGAAAAAACCTCTTTACTGAACAACCTGCTTTATTTTGTCTTTCACAAAAGCTTCGAAAAAGATTTTTCATTTTTTTCTGCTGTCATGACCCAGCCATCCTTATCGAGGTTTAAAAACTTCAGTAATAGATAAGCCAGCCAGTAGTGCAATAGTGTGATAGTGCACAACCTAGAAGTTTCCACACTAATCAGCAAACAGACATATAAACACCACTCGGTTACAACCTTTGAAGTGGGTGATTACGTGAAGTTTGTTTCTTTGAGGAACGTTTTTCGTAATGGATGGTACTTTTTTGAAGTGTTCTGTGAGAAAACATGTGTCAAAGAAATCCTCTCTAAAAGTGTCTTCATTTACATTTAGACGGAGATTATAAGAAATTTCATACTTCTTTCAACTGTATGGTGGCCTACTACTAGAACAAGACAAGATAAAGTATCAGTCTTCTTAATACATTTATTATCAGTAAATTCGAGATATGAATGAAGCGATACGACTAGTTACTTAATCTACTTCATCTAAGTCCGATCTTATCATCTTAACTCGAATTCACTCTACAGAACAGTAAGTTATTTACGGTAGACCTAGTTCTATATTTGAAACCTAAACAGCTAAGTAGGGTATTCTTTTTCTTTTGTGTTACTTTATCGAGAATTAAATCTACTTGACCTGTTTGTAACACTATTGCTTCGTTTCTTTTCTGCATGACTGCTTAATTTTAGTTTTTATATTTTCTTCCACTTGCTTCACTATCACTTAGAAAGAATCGAATTTTCTATCATTTCATCACTGTTTTTTATAATATCAGCCTCCATCTTCAGGGAGTGTAACAATCAATGTGTGTTGAAAAAGTGTCAAGTGAAACAAGTTTATCAGTAACAGAGCTCACATTCCCGATTAATTTTGAAGCTTTTGCATACAAAGTAGCAAAGGTCAAGCAGAAAATTCACTTCATATATAATTCTGGTCTCATTCCATTCCTTATCATTGTTGAAAAGGTGATATTTTGAATAAAAGCGAAGAAAGATTCTGGATTATTCACTCATGCATTCTCTTTAAACTGGTCTTAAATACAAGTATTTTCATGTTTGAAATGATTATTCCACTTTTCGTATGTTTAAGTAAATAGGACAACCTAAACAATTTTATTCCCTAACAATTTGATTGTATATGTACCTGATACTAAGCTTCTAGACTAGTAGATTGCTTCATTTCGGCAGACGTGATACATTCTGGTCGACAGGCACATGGACTCATGTGAAAAATGGGCCAAATCTATTTTATCTAACTCACAACTCTCCCCTTGCATCTCATCAGGCAAAACCAGAAGCCCATATAGAAAACTATGTGCTCGCACCAGCAAGTACAAAACTCAACCATACCCTACTTAGCTCGTGTTCTGTGTGATAAAGAAAGCATTAGGTGTGACACCTATAATTCATTATATAGTCAGTAGTACAACTGGATCTCGTCTTTCCAACTCACGTCATTTATAGGTACAACACTTTCTTTCTTTATTTTCCTTTTCTCTCTCTCTCTTTCCATTATGTGCTGCTTTGTTTCTTTCTTCCGCTTACGCCAGTAAATATGACAGCACCTACTTTTCTAACACCTTCAAACACTGTTCAGCTTTACCTTTGCTACCGACATGCCAATGTGTTGTTGTAATAATGAACTGAGATTTCCTTAATCTATGTAGAATTTTATTTATTGGTAATGTACTAACTGGATGCAATGCTGTAGTAAAAATGCTGAGATGTCCATTCTGTATCATAAGTACTGTTTTGGAATAAAGCAGATTATTATTATTATTCATCCTAACAGAATGTCATGAACAACTATTTTTGAGTATAGATATGAGTGAAAACAGTTTTCCAAAGCACTTACATTTAGAATGATCATAGTGGAGTTTCCTTGAGCGTGAATCACACACTGAAACATATAATGATGACTGATTGTCTGTTATTACTATTATTTCAATGCATTCCGAGTAGAAACTATGTCTTTGGCATTACATCTGTAACCCATTGTTTTCTTGGTAGCCTTTTTCACCTGGCTGCACGACTGTCTACAAGTCTTCATCAACTCGTCACACAACCTACTCAATGTCAGCCTCGGACTCATGCCAAACTCGTCATTTCCCATTGGGGTTCCACTCTAGGGCATGGCAGCAGGTGGCAACACAACAATTACCACACACGAAAACACCATTCATTATTAACATGTTTACATGTGAACCGATTATATTTTTCATGCGATGAATAGTATTTCCCTTTTCCATTACTTTCTCCATTTTCCCATAGTATCAGTTTGTTCGATCCAATTTAAAAGTTAAATGTGACTTTATGAAGTGTCGCAGCTAAACGTTTCTTTGAATTTCTGGTCACATTACGGTCTAATAATATAAACATGGCTTCATTTCTGATAATCGTTACTCATATCTTACTCAAGTTAGAAATAATAAGGAAAACAGTGGTACTACTTTTGTCAGGTTGAGTAAAGAACATCCTAATCATTTTTCTAGAAAATTTACTGCCTTGTTGATATTAGATTGTTGGAGGCTGACAGAATTCAGCCTGCACCAAACAAATGACCAGAAACACTACACTAGTTAGTAACTAATGTCCAATCAAAACATGCTCTCTGAATATTTTTTTCGAGTTGTGCTTCTTTTATTTAATGGGAACAGGTTTAATCATAATTTGTGGTTAAAATATTCCAGCACCCAAAGTATCTTCATTGTCCTCAAAGTAGGCTTGATGTGGGATGAAAAACTCTGTGATCTCTGCATCAAACGTATATATTTTTTTAAAAGATAAAATATTTAAAATGATTGGTTACAGGATTTCATCATGAGCTGACATTGGTTAGAGAACCATTGGAAAACCTGGGAGTACTGGACAGCTGTTTCGTCCTAGTCTGGGACTCTCCAGCGATACGCACCCACTGGGTTCAAACCCAGGACCTTCTGGTTACTAGGCGAGCGACCTGGTAGACCATTCAGCAGCCACTGGGACCCGATCCAATGGACAAATACTCGCTGAAGACGTTGTCTGGCGGTGGCGCTACGTCGTGAACTGGCAGCAGGTAAAATTCATCGGCCATTGGATCGGGTCCCAGTGGCTGCTGAATGGTCTACCAGGTCGCTCGCCTAGTAACCAGAAAGTCCTGGGTTTGAACCCAGTGGGTGCATATCGCTGGAGAGTCCGAGACTACGACGAAACAGCTGTCCAGTACTCCCAGGTTTTCCAATGGTTCTCTAACCAATGTCAGCTCATGATGAAATCCTGTAACCAATCAATCAAATCCCTACAAATCAATACTTGTATATATAAAATGAGTATGAAGATTCGCCAGTTAATGCAGTATAACTTGAGTAGACTGATGATGGTTCTTACTACAGATGTGATGTATGTAAATTCGGATCTCTGTCTCAGAGATTTCACAGTGACAGAGAAAGGCGATCTACAACTCTCTAGTCTAAAACATCTAATGCTATTCTCCGTGAGCATCATAGGAAATAGGTCAATGTCAATTTACTTTTAATCAAAACACCACAAAACCTGAAAACAGATGAGACACAAGGAAGATTTGAAAGTTGTTTTGGTTTGAGTTCAAGAGTCATTAGTGATGTGCCATCTAGAATCGAACGCAAAATCTAGTAGTTTACAATGTATATTCACTGTTATTTTCTGTCAAAGATGAACAATTATTGTTCTTCTCAAAATCATAATAGCTGCAGCTGTTAATCAGTGCTTTTCATTACAAAAAAAGTACCTTCCATATATCTATCTCAAAACTAAACCTACAGAAGAACACCTATACTGATTTATTACAACAATTTATTAAAGATTCATTTATTGATACAAAAAGCAACCATGTAGACATATTAATATTTTATAATTCTGAGTGCATATTTTATAGTTGACATTCCTGTAACATGGTTTTTAGATATTTATTTTTTAATCGTTTTTATCAGATATTATGTATGTGTATATATATGAGAGACAGTATTGAGGATTAATGTAAGCTGATACAAATACATACATGGAAAAGTTGTCCTCATATTTAAAAAAAAATATGATAAATGTTTTGACTACTAGTCAGCTGTTAATACAGTTATTTGAGGCTTAGATATAATCTTCTACTTATACTACTATGAATATTCATGTGACATTTAACTGATAGCTGCCTGCAAAAAAAAAAACTGGAGAAGTAGCCATTTCTCATTAAGTAGTATATATAATGAAAATAAAACAGATAGAAAAAAATTACTGAAACATCAACTATAGACGCAATGTGAAATAAATGTGTTATTGTGCAAAATGATGTCATTTCTAGAGTACTCTGAGCATACAACATTTGGTATCTTTCATCACTAATCCTCTTAAATGAAATCATAAGCAAGGCCCATAAGTTCGACCTAAATGGAAAGCAATAGTTTTGGCATTTAGAGGTGACATGGAGAAGATCATGTAATAAAGACGAAAGTCATTTGATAGAAAAAGGGAAGAAAGCTGAGTGCAATAGGACTGCACCATTAAAGTCGTATGTTCCCATTGGAACACAACGAATAAAAAATAGTAACTGTTTTTTTTAAAGGTTCTTTCATTAGACCAGGCATCGAATCTCCCATATCGAAAGCATATAGGTGTTAAAAATTCAGATCCTGTTACTTATGCTTAGTGCTACAGATCTATACTTTGATTTCGGAGTAATCCGTGTCTAGCTTTCGCGGTCTCTATCCTTTCTGGCCTTGACATTCAGTCAGTACAACCTGTAGTTGAAATAATGCCGTATAGGTCAGCTAATGGAAAGATAACTTCTTTTAGAATTCTCCTATCAATAGTGGTTGTTGTTTTTTGTTAACCGGTGGGTTTTTGTCAACGCCTTTGCCTGATCTGTCTTCACCTGAAGTTTTGTCTTCACTGCTTCTCCAGCTGACTTGTTGGTTCCCTCTTGTATATCTTTGGGTTGTGCAAGCGATGAAACATCTTTTTTACTCCTTCACGTTCCCAGTGGAACATAGGGCTTCAAGCTAGAGGCTTGAAGTTTCTGTAGCAGTGATTATTTTTACAGGATGGGGTTGCTAGCCTCATGCCCAACCTTCCCTCTTTACCAGCTTTTTATTACTGGCTTAGCGAGGTAAAGGAGTGCGTTGGTGACCGGGGATCGAACCCAGGACCATGTGCATGGTTGGCGAGCGTCCTAACCGCTCTGCCACCGACGCACAGAAACATTAGTCATCTGAAAAATCCAGATCTTCTGCAGTCTTTTTCTGGGTCCAATATGTGCCTGTCTTCTCGTGCACCGCGTCCCGGCAAATAATCCAATCCGCTACAATGAAGAACATCATTAGTGATAGCAGTTATGTTAAAAACTCCTGTATCTAGTGGACTAATTTTGTTTTCTAAATATAAATAGAATTAAGTGACAAATTTGTAGTAAATGACTGTGACTCTCATCACCTTCTATTTGGATGGCTGTGGGTGGAACGAGTGCAGCGTTATTCCTGAAACATAGAGCTGCATAACATTTTGGAAAGGTTCATCAAGTTAGCTATAAATCTATGATAATGATGAGTACTGCCATAATATGACTTTAACGAACAAATAATTTAATAATGTTTGAACTAAACATACCTCTGCTTTACCGCTTTTAGTAATTGAGACTAGACTCAATGATGCTGTTAAGCAGTTGTGCAGATCAGAAAATCTTCCAGGACAAAACGAGTACTGAAGAACCAAATTATTTAACCAAAAATCAATTGTTAGAAGTATCTCAGAATCAAGTATAATATTCCCGGGAACACAAAATAATCAAGCAAAGAATATTCCTTTCGATAAATTCCTCTTCCGGCTCTACAATTATATATATGTTTATATACACAGAATATTTTAAATTAGTAGTTAATAACAATATTAGCGTTTTTTAAATAATATCGATTTGTAAAGTATGATCAATGCTATCACAGTTCCTTAAAGATGCTTAAATTATAATAATAATAAAGATATAACAGCGAATAGAATATCAACTAAAATTAGGGAAATTTCACAAAAATTCTGGATTATTCAAACCTGGATGGCCAAGGTAATGATAATGTCTGAACTAACTTCTTTTGGATGCATAAATTAGGCTTTTTAATATGGATCCTCACAGCCTCAGCAATATTTAGTAGTCGAACTCTTTAAGCAAAATTAAGATTTGTAGGTATGTGGTAAATGACCCTGAAAGCATGGTTAACATCAATCTTGTGTTCTGTATCCACAAGATGAGACAGAATAGCGCTGCGAATAGATTTTGTTTGTCCTTTGCTTAACCAGGCAGGGTAATGTTTGGAAATTCGACGAGAAACACGGCCTATGTAACTGGCTTCACAGGAGCAGTTAAATTCCCAGGAAGATGGGTTGAAAACTCTGTCAGCAATAATCACGCACCGAATTTCATTCTTACAAAAAAATCGAGCTATCAATATCACAACACAACCACAAGAAGTAGCATTAAAATTACAGACTAAACAGCAACCAAGACAAATATTAAGGACTAATTCGGCAATGATTTAGTTAATGAGGAAAGAGAGTAACAATTAAAAAGTTAGTTGAAATGTCTACACCAGCATCACTGTTGTAAAAAGATCATTCAGGAGGGATTTTCCAAACAATTTTTACAGTTACAGTCTGTTCCTGTTGAAAGCGAATTGTCTAACATAAACTGCTAAGTTGATTATCCTCCTCACTCTTCAGTGTATTAATAAGGGATCACCGACTCATTATGCATGACAGTATTCTTTTACAACTCTGATGAAAGCTATCGGCGAATGATGGTGATAATTTCTGTGTTAATTTGCAGTAAGATAGAATATAGACAGAAAGTTTTCAAAATAAATCACTTTATGAAAACAATAAAGGTAACAAACTTTGTTTGGTTGATAGTAGTGTAACAACAGAAGACAAGGGCCAGGCAACAGAACGTTTATTACGGAAAATCAACACGTATTTATAGATTTTGATGTACATTATTGTAGGTTAATGTTAGTAGAAAATACAGTCTGTTGACTGGTTGTTTCTCACACAAAGTTAACCTTGCATCTCTTGTGGCTGTGTCAGTTCTGTATCCGCCTGTCCATCTTGACCTTGACCTCAATTACTGTCAACCAATTCGGCTAGCAACCATCTCTCACTACAGTAGTGCCAGTGGAATCCGACAGGTTCTCTCCTACTTCTTTTGAAGTCCTCAGCTGGATGAACTTGCCCCTCCCAGGTGAGTCATGATGCTCTCATAGAACAGCAAGCCCAGAGTCCAAAGTTCTAAATATCAAAGTGTTTTCAATGAGATTCTGATCTACGACGTCTATCCCTTGAGCAACTGGACTCAGTTGTTAGTCATTAAAATAGAACCACGTCAACTGCAAGAAATCGTCAAACAGCTTGTATTATGAAGTCACCTATCAACTGACACCGGTTATTTCAGTTTTGATAACTTAATCAACACGAAATAAGAAATAAATTCAAGAAGTACAATTTCATCTGCACTTACCAAAAATAACACCTAGAATCCTAATGAACAGAGGGTGAAGTCAATAGTAACCATACACTCTAACTTGCAATTATAGAAGCGAAAATTTTAACCAGACAATGAGACGTATTACATGGGTAACTGCCCATTTCATTAATACATAAAGTAAAACTGAAGTCAACTGGCTCAACCGTCAGTCACACTTTCACTTAGTATGCTCATCAGTTATTTCCTATATAACTCAAGTTTCTTTCAGGCCTTACTTTCGTTGCAACCATTCTCTTCCTTGTGAGTTGCTTTTTCTTATCTTACAAATAACGATACCAGTGTGTTTAGTTATTTTGTTTGTCTTCTTTCAACCAGCCTGAGGGGGCACTGAAGGTGGGACACTGTAATGCAGTCAGATAAAATAATTCAACCAAAATCCTACGAATATTTTTTATGTTTTTTTATTAAAATTACAGATGTGTTACCACTGTTCATCTCATTTATCTAATAACTAAAGGCTTTTGTTAAACATCAATAAATCCTAATGTTTAATCAAGTTTTATCATATTATCTTTGAAAAAATTAAAAAAACAAAACAATTCCAACAGTGGTGTGAACATGGGCAGTAATTTTGCTCGAAATATTACCAAGAACTATTGAAATATAATTATACTTTATTTGATCTGTGAAACTGCTTTCATTTACTAAAATACTTCATTCTGTGGACCGAAATTTTATTTCAAAAGATTGATTACTGAACAAAGAAAGAATATTCTTTTCGATAACTTCATCATCAGGTTCTACAGTTATATATCATTGTTATTGACAACATTAGTGGTTTTTAAAAAGGGTAACATCGGATCATTTTGGTCAGAATTCTAAAAGTTATTTGCACTTAGATTGTTAATAGATTATAGTCCAAAATATATTGTATGTATGTGGTAATATGTAAAATTGTAATACTAAATTAAACACCAATACTACAAAGTAAATGGAGTGAGAAGGAATGTACAGTAATAAATTCTCATGAGTCATGTTCATATTAAGTTCCAATCACATTGATTATAAGCTTCAGGTGGATGAATGATCATGTCAAGGATGGGGGCAGAGGAAAAGGATTTTTGCGGTTGAATTTTATGTGCGTTGTATGTGTGCAGTGTGTAACAGCTACGTTTGAATAAGAAAACAAAAGGTTAGTTAATGCATTTGTAATGACAAGGGGTAGAGGAATTTATATTCACAGTATGGAGGCCGATATCAGAAAGGCCAATATAATAAGATATTTATGGATTTACAAACCTCACAACAGGCCAGGGCAGCAAAATTGGTTGAACGTGTTTCTTATACACACAGAGCACCGGTTGTTTCTAGCGCATCATGATAGCCTATGATATTTGGAGTATGCGGTATCTGGATGGTTTTAGCAATTTATTTGGTACCCGGTAAATGATAGAGAAGGATTCTTCAATGCTGGCTTCGCCACCGGTTTGTACCAGGTGGTCTAATATCGAATTGCTGATGGCTTTTACTAAACCTTTACTTAGCCATACTGAGAGATATTCCCGAGAACGAAAAGCCAAGTTCCTGGAGCAACGGCCAAAATAATTCGCTCCACAAGCGCAGTTGAATTGGTAGATACAATGAGAAGTGGCTAGTCTAGGAACTTCATCTTTTAATTGAGGAATCACAATCGCCCTTGATGGAAATAAAACTTGTAGTTTGTCAGCATTAAAAGTTCTCTGAACTAACTTCCTTAATTTCTTCGTAATTATTTTGCTAGATTTATCATTTTTTAATCGCAGTCGCGTGTATAAAGGCTTCTTGTTTACGGATAGCGAGTAATAATATTAATAGCTTTATTCCAAACAGTATTTGTGGTACAGGTATGGAATTTTCAGCGTGCATTACAATATTGCATCTAATTACCTCATACATTTTATAAGATTTTAAAAATTAAAAGCAACAACTAGAAAAAGAAAAATAAAAGAAATAAAAAAGAACAGCAATGCATTCACATGTTTAAACAATGCACCACAGGATATGAAATATAAAATTAGTGTGTAATAGAATATGTGAGCAACAATAAAATAGTAATAAAGAAAGGAGAACAAAAGCTAATGGGAACTTTTTATTGGAGTGCCGCAGTAAGTTGATCGTGTCATACCTAACGGATTTCTCATCACATAACAGCTGTGCCAGATAAGGTATTGTGGATTTTTGTACTTGGTAGTCCTGGCATATAACCTCCTATAGTTGCTTCTAGTTCTACCAGATGAAATGCAAGGAGAGAGCTGCGTATAGAGAGGGTGTTCGGGGTCTGATAATATAGAATTCGCTAGTTTCTTACACGAAATTACATGTCTATCCACAATGGTGTTAACCCGTTGGTTTAACGATATCCCACTTGCCCTACTAACAGCTTTTAGTGCCCTACGCACCAAAGCAAAATCTTTCTTAAGTAGTCCAGGAAAAATTAGTGGGGAGCAGTAAAGAGGGATGGGTAGAATACAAGAATTGACAAACTGAGAAAGCAAAGACTGCTTTATACCAGACTGCCTTAATTTCCTAACGTAGAACGTTAAGCAAAACATCTTTCTAGTAACTAGCAAGGTGTGAGAGGACCAGGAAAGATCGGAGGAAATACTCAGTCCAAGGTACTTGACATTAGATGTAGTTTCGACCTCTATGCCGTCAATGAAAGGGGGACCATGTGAGCTAGCTAGTTGTTGTAATTCACGTTTTCGTCTGGAAGTGAAATTTACTACCTGACATTTAGACGGATTCAACTTAAGACCGTTTGAAGAGGACCACTGACTAATTTCCGAGAGAAAGTTATTTAATTTGGAACAGTCTGACTGAGAGTTGACAGGCATGGAGACAGAGAGGTCATCAGCATACTTGACAAAATTTGCTACATCAAAATGGGGCAAGTCATGTAAGAAAAAAGAAAACAGAAAAGGAGAAAGAACAGTACCTTGAGGAACACCAGCTAAAGTAAGTGAGGTAGTGGAGTACTTTCCATTGAAGACGGTGAACTGCTTCCTATCAGAAAAATAGGAATGCAACCACTTATTTGTCCAGCTTTCAGCCTGTGTTGCAGCAAGCTTACTTAGCAAGAGAGACCTAGGTACAGAGTCAAATGCAGATGTGTAATCAAGGAAGGCACACCGAACATATTTTGCTCCTCTATCTAAACTAGAGACTATATTATGAAGTAGAACAACAGCGGCATCTAAGGTACACCTACTATGTAGTCCTTTTCAACTTTCTTATTCATATGTTTCCTGATGAATTTGTCTAGATAGATATTATTTCTAACATTTAATGTGAATCAAACAAATAAATGTACGATATACTCATTGTTTCATAATCGTTGCTGCATGAAAATAGTTCACTTCAATTCCTTTAAAATGAAAACTGTAAATAATACGTAAACTATATTTCTTTTACTGAGAGATGTTTTATATCTTGTTCTCTTTTATTTCATCAGTTCGAAGAAATTGTGAAGTGCTTCGTCTGTTAAAAAACTCTGTTATATTATATTGATCCAAAGTCCTGTATCAGGCAAGTGCTGATGGATGGTAGTATTAAAAAATGGCGAAATTCTATGGCGTAGCCTCGTGAGCATTTATTCAACAATCCTTGAAGCCGACTCTCTCTGCCTTCAACTAACATACTTGCTGCCGCATATATATGTGAATTCATGAACACAGAGTAAACGAGAGCCAGAAATTAGTTTGGCTTGGACTGTGTAGTCAAACAGGTTGTTTTATACAACAGGACTGGTTTGACAGCTGGATACCTCGTTGACATTGCGTCTTTTATCCTTTCTCTAATTTTATCACTTATTAATCCTAATTTAGGGAACATTGGTTTCTTCTCTACAGTACTATAATCTTCCTCCCTCATGTCACGTTTAGTATACTTCTCTGTAAATCGTTTGAGATATCTACTGTTCCTTGAACTTTCATTCATGAGATTTATTTCGTCGTCTCAAGCTTCTTCAGAGCAAAACTTTTCTGCTCTCAGGTAAAGTGTTCTAAACAAACCTATCATGTAGCTAACAGAACAGAAGCTATTATTTTAAAAGAACTCACATCCCCTTAATATTATAACTTTCTCATTTCGCCAGTTTTCCTAAACAAGCTATTTTTAGAAAACTAAATTCATTTTCGGACTGATCAAAACGAAGTGAATATACCCCAATGCTTAAATCAGTATCGTTATTTTTTCAAAATTACCAGAAAATGGGTCCATCTGATGAACATTTCGTCGATTAAAGGGTACAGGGGATGTGTTATTAACAGTTTACATTGTGTTTGAACAAAGCAAAAACTACAGTTTCAGCAGAATAAAATGGTACCATCTTTTATTTCGCTGCCTTCTCATCAGCTGCTTACAGGGCAAAGACATTAATAAATGTATCTACAAAAACAGTTTTAACATACTTGCACAGAGTTCATTTAAAACAAAAATCAATCGATCAATATACGCATACGCTAATAATATATACATATATATACGCAATATTAAACACTATTCCGAACAATAATAATCATACACAATGAAAACTTTTCAGCATCTCGCATTCGGATGAAAAATATCCAGTTACCAGGGCAAAGAAAGACTGATAACCGCTTCTTTCTGAACGCATAAATCAGGTTTCAGGCACTTGATGGAAATGGCTTCAGCAAACTTAAGGAGAATTGAGCTCTTTTGCTTATTGATAATTTTGAACGACTTTTCGACGTCCACCTCATGACCTGTGTCGAGGAGATGCCTGGCGATGGCACTGTTTAAAGCATTTGTTCCCTTTAGACGTAAGCTTTTTGGTACATGTTCAGATTATCGTAGATATGCCCTTCTTTCTGTTCTTCCAATGTAACTGCTCCCGCAGATACATGTAAATTTGTATATACAGTTGGAGTTAACATGAGAAGGATATCTATCGATTTTTGATTGCATCGAAGAGCAAGTTGTTCGATAGACGAGAACGAGCTTAGCTGCAGGATAGGTTATGGCTAGTGATGTGCTCAGCCTTCTGTTGATCATCGCTGCAATGTTTTCACCTTTATAATCAAGCTGAAAGTAGATTGGCCTTTTTCCTACTATGATTTGTTTTACATTTGTGACTTCAGATCTTCCATACTTGTTGATGAACCTTTGAGGGTACCCATTGCCCTTCAATATCTTTTCAAGAAACTCAAATTCTTCCTCCAATTTCTCTATGGAGCATATTCTCCTCGCTCTATAGTACAGAGTCTTGACTAAACCACGTTTAAAACTATTTGGACAAAAGCCTTTAAAATGTAAGTATTGTCCTTTCCATGTGAGCTTTCGATAAATTGACTTCTGAAGACTACCGTCTTCTAGGCGTTCCATGGCGATGTCGAGGAACTGAAACTTTCCGTCACTTTCATGTTCCACAGTAAACTCAATATTGACGTGTGCATCATTGAGTAATCTTAGTGAGTGTGAAGCATGACTATCATTTTTGCACACTATAAATGTGTCATCAACATATCGACAGTAGGAAGTTGTTTCGTCGATTGCATTGTATTTTGAACGAGCACATATTCAGAAATTCAAACACATTAAGAATGAATTCTTTGGTGGAATCAAATCTAAAATACATATGTTAAACGTTTAACTAACTTATTATTCCCCGTTCAGGATGTATCATTTCCTAAATGACATGCATACACATAGTTTTAGTTAGAGAAATATGAACTACCTTGTCATATCCATACTGCTCATGAACTGACTTCAGTTTCATTCTTGTTTGAGACACTTCAACAGTAGGCACTTATGAGCCTACCTAGGATAAAACACAGCCCCTTCAAAATGACATAGCGAGGTCGTTTGCTATTGAGGCACAGGGATAGAATTTCGTGGTTCATGAATTGTAACTTTCTCTAATTTGCAACTTTTAGCTCGACAGCCAGTCAATTACATCGAAGTTTGTCTTCACACCTAACTTGGTGGAACTGCTGATCACAAACTTCCACTCAAATTTCAGTCAATCTTGAATGATAGCAAATCAAATTGATTAGGGTATCTCTTATTGCTGAACTAACCGATATGAAAGCGTTTCAGTGAGCCAATGAGGAGGGGTATTTTTTCTCAAAGATGTCGTCATTTGAACAAAAGAATATGACAGCTTGAGTAGAATAAGATTATCTTGTTTTGTTTCGTCTTCTTCTTGTCAGTCGCATACAACCTGAAGAAATTATTTTCTTTAAGTAGAGAAACACATCCAGACTTTCTTGTAAAGGTAACACGACGTCAGTTAACAGGGGTATTGAAAAATAGCAAAATGTGCTCAAAAGTTAAGCTTATATTGAATTACACACAGAAACTTCAAGTTAGTTGAGAAAATGTTCATTATTTCGAAAAAATAGAAAGACAAGAAATGGATAAATTGGTGATAAGTAACCAATAAATTGATCAATAATGTGGCCAATTTATCTCAAATAATAAGCGTTAAAAAATATGCAAACAAAGAGAAGGAAGAGTTAAGAAATTCAGTTACTGGGTTAAACAGCATTGATAACTGCTTCTGCCCAAATACATAGATCGGGTTTTAAACTTTGATAGCAACTGATTCACCAAACTTAAGGAAACTTCAAGTATATTGTTTATTGATCGTCTGAAAGGATTCCAAGGTATCTATCTCTTTCATGACCCACATCGACTAGGAGCTTGGCAATAACATTATGGAGACATAAGATTTTCTGTACTAGTTTAGTGGAACTAAGATACGCTCCTTTTTTCTGTCCTCCCACTGTAACTGCAACCAAAGAAACATATAAATGTATGTACGCAAAAGGAGTGATGGCTATTACAAACCAATAGGCGTTTTGAAATAACAGAGAGAATGTTAATTCCAAGATGAGAATATTTCTATCTTAATGAAGTAATTACTGAATGATGTCACTGTTATATACACCTAATTTCTAAAGAATTAGTTTCTAAGGATCTGATTTGTTTCGAATTTGACTACAAGATGACATCAATTAGAGAATCATGGGGAAATAAGAGAGTACTGGGGGCTCTTTCTTCCTAGTTTTTGACTCTTCACTGTAGCCACATATAAGGACTCGAACCCAGGACCCTTCTGTTAAAAGGCTGATGGTTACGCTAAAATTACAAATGGGTAGTAGTTGGAATTCATGAGTTACTTGATAGGATCCGAATGTCTGAATGGCCTAAGAGTGAACCTCGTAACTACAAACCCTAAATCGAAACTCCGGCAGGTGTGTACTGACGAAGAGTGAAAAATCAGGACGAAAAAGCTGTTTTTTAGTGGTCGCCTCACCATTTCAATTTCATGTTCAAAAGTGAAACCTGGTTTTCCTGAAAAAAGCTTGAACTTACTACTATTCGATTAAGAAAGAAAGATAAGATTTGCAGCATAAAATGATATCATTCTATTTCACAAGTTCTCATCATCTAAAAACTACCTGAAATTACAATAGCTACAAAAAATGATAGTAGCATACTTCAATATTTGAATAGTAGACAGCAAAAATATTATAACATCAACGCAACCGAAGTGGAAGCATTACAACTTTCAGTTTAAGTTGCCATCAGTTTATATGGTTTCAAATTACAACGGGAATGGTAGGCTTTGGACATTAAAGAGAAATATTTAATAAACAGTGAAATTTATCAAGAATTTGATGTGCATGAAAGTTTTGAAAATGTTACTTTTTTTAGAGTACAGTGATTTGTATATTTTCCTTCCAGAACCTTATTGTTTGTCAACTGTTTTAACACATCAATGGAATTGTGCCTCTTAAGGTCATTCAAGGGCCTACATATGCGGAACTGCTGCCAAGCTTATGCACTTTTGATTCTCTTTCTTTCTATCCCTAAGCTTCAGCGGTATCGTGGTTGTCGTTACGAATTATGATTAGGACAGGTGGCTCACAAATCTACTAGGTAAAAACGTTCGTTAGTGTAAGAGACTGGTAAACCACCAACAGCTACCAAGGCTGATGACAAAACGTCCACAGTCAATTATTGAAGCTCATATGGAGAACACAAAAGAATTTCTGAAAAACAGCCTTTTATAAACAATAGCTTGGAACTACAAGATAAATATGTGATTAGACAAAGAAAAGAAGTGTGTAAAAGTATGAGTGTGATTACATCATGGTAGGGAAAGCAGTTAAACAAAGGAATGCATAAGTATTCATATAGCATAGAGTTATGATATATAAAAGCCAGGTAGATAAGCAAGAGATACATGGACGAAACTTTCCAATATTGAGGAGGATTTGAACATCATGAATGTTTTCAACAGCTGCCATCTTGCAATTCTGTTCACATTAGAGAAGGAGGCAGACACAAAAATATCTTTTCTGGACATCCAATCAACAATACGTAAACAAGATGGAACACTTAAAAGACCTATTTGTAGAAAGCCGACATGGAGCGGAAAACTCAATAACTCTCATAATTGGATGCCTTTATATACAAAACGTAACCTGATCTGTTATCCGTTCACTGCACCACAGAGTCCAAAATGTCTGCTGCCCTGACACTATGGAAGAGGAGCTGAACATTCTGCAATGAATCTCCCTCACAAATAGCTATCCAGAACGTTTAATGACAAAATCCATGAAGCCTAAATAATTAAAATTGCCCACACTCTCTGCGCCTAAAAAACTTCTCTTCTTTAATTTACAATTTCATGGAAACTCGTCGGCGGAAATACCATGGAGGCAAGTGTCACGCTCGCTGAAGAAAACCTTCACGTCTGAACTTCGACTAACTTTCTCTGAGAAACCAATGATTTTTATGAACGTGAAGGATAAGCTACTACTGCTAGCCTCATAAATATACATTAATCGATTCACCTGCTCGTGTGGGGCTAGGTCTTTTGGATATACCCAGCATTTACTACCTAATCGTATCATCGAACACTTACCCTCCTGATTTTATGAAGAAGAAAAATGATCCTTCCGCAGCTCTACCCTGGAACACCTGATCTAGCCCTGATACCACCATCAAAATCATATACAGAATACATGGGAATCTCGCTAAAAGAGCACAAATCGAACTTATTCAAACTGCAGAAGCAATGGCAGTTCACATGTTAGATCCTGAACTCTGCAAACAAAAGAAGTTTGTTCAGTCATCACGTCTACAATAGACCCCATCTGTCTTAAGATAGGATATGTAGTTTTCGTTTTTTGTTTCTTAATTGTATTACTTTCTTCCTCCCTCACTTCACATTAAACTTCTACCCCGTTATTATCACTGTTTTTGACTTGACTCTTGCTCATTTAAGTTGAGTTCTACTCACACCTTATCATTTATGTTAAGTCACTCAACTTGCCCATTTAATTTAATTTAATTTTAGTTTCCACCCGATTAATGCTTTCTACATTACTTGGTTTGTCATCCAAAATTTTGCAGTTCTAATGATACATCTTTGGAAATATTCCTTTTATTGCTGTGATAATTTATTACATATATGCGATTAGACGGCTTAAGAATGATATCACCGATAAAAGCAACTCCTCGCTGAACGTCTTTTCTCTAATAATAAATAGATAACATAATTAGTACAAGTAATTCATAATCATGAATTCAGAAAAGTAAGAATGTGGAAGCAAGAGGCTTATATCGAAGTGAAATCTAAAGACAGTAATTGCTTCTTTAGCACACATAAGTAATGTTTTTGACGGAAAAATCAACAATTTCTTGGAATGGCATAGTTTGAGAAATTCCCTAAATAGCCTTAAATTATGAAATATCATTATTATTATTGTTCCCTTGGGTTCCTAGTCAAACATAGAGCTTCAACTGCACGCCTTCACTTACTTCTGTCTTCTACTGTACTTTTCACCTGCATCCATGTTAGTCCATGCTGTTTCAAATCCTCTTCACACGATCTCCTCCATGTCACCCTTGCATTGACGACCAACTCGCCGCTTCCCTTTCGGGTTCCACTCGAGCATTGGCCTGACGCGCGATGTCACCCAGCGGCCCCCTAAGAGAGTGTCCAATCCATCTTCACTTTCTCCTGCATATTTGTTGAGCGGTTGGTTCTTGTTTTGTTTCTTCCCATAGTTTCTTGTTCGTGATTCTTTCCGGCCATCTGATCTTGAGTACAGAGCGAAGATAGCAGTTGATAAAGGTCTGCAACAGGCTGTTGGAAATATTCTTTGTGACCTGCCAAGTTTCTGATCCATCCGTATAGAAGAACTGACTGACTTGACGTTTGTATTGAAAATATGAATTTTGTTGTTGATGCTGAGTGACGTATATTTCAGATTGGTTTCAGGTTGATGAATGTGTTTCTCGCCCTCCCAATTCTCGATTTGACATCCTCGTCCGTTCCTCCTTGCCTAGATTACTAGGTCACTAGTATTCTAGCCAGTCCCAAGCCAGGATAAAGAGGGAGGGTTGGGGCGTGGTGCTAGCAACTCCACCCCCAAAACTTAACCAAACTGCTACAAAAACTTCAACGCACAAACATATTAAATGATGAAAACAGATCTATAACTGCATTGGATTAAACTTTAAACTGAAGAAAAGCCTAATGTCCTTACTCACAGATAAAATATCTCTAGTGTAGCCAATAAAGGCTATCTAATTGAAACTGATGAATAAACATCAACTACACTACTAACTGAGCGGTATATCAAGTAAAGCCATTCTCCCCTAGAAGCGAGTTAATTTATTCTTACACATCATTCAAGATTATAATCACGAATAAGTTGAAAAACTAATCACTTCATCATTCAGCTCCACGCATTCATTACCTTTACACACTTCTAAGACCATATGACTTTGGTAATCCAGAATATCTGACAATTTATCATTGTCACTACTTTTTTTTTTCTGAGCATATTATAATTCATAAATTTTGAAAAATACTCTACTCCATTCAAATGACGTCAGTCAAGCTGGATGTATGATATAAGAGGAAAAAATGACACTATAACGAAAGCTGTTCATCCTACTACAATCTAACATTTTTCTTAAACTTACATTATTATTTATCTCAAACTTTAAAACTCTACGCTAATAGAAAAAAAACAGAAGTAATTCATCTGACTGTGTAGAACTTTTCAGCCGTTCCTCTTCTTCTTCATTTATGCATTACCACTTTTTTTCCTCTACCTATCTGTCATACCTACTCTTCATCCTCACATACCTACCTCTTCTATGTATCCTTCATTCTTTCAACTTTTCCTTTCCTCAAAAGGAAAAAACCCAGTGTTGAAATAAAAGTGGTTATTTAAAATTCCAGGTGATGTCTTTCTTCTTATTATTCATCATCATTTTTTGATGTTCTTCTTTTGAAGAGTTATACATTTATCTTCTACTTAAAAAGGATTACGATTAAATTATAAAATTAATTAAATTTTCCAAGAAAATTGCAACTGACGAGAAAGAGAGATAGAGACAGGGAGAAAACCAAGAAACGATGATTGAAACAGAAGTATATATTTCATACTGAATTAATTACGCCCTAATTAGACTATTGTCTGTGAGGTGAGATAAAAGTTATCCCTGGTATTCATGTGGAGGGGGTTTCAGTTGAGGTTCTACACGATGACTTAATAATAATAATAATTTGCTTTATTCCAAAACAGTACATGTGATACAGAATGGAATTCTCAGCATTTTCACTACACTATTGCATCCAGCTAGTACATTATCAATAAATAAAATTCTACATAGATTAAGGAAATCTCAGTTCATTATGACAGTAACATATTGGCATGTTGGTAGCAAAGGTAAAGCTGAACAGTGTTTGAAGGTGTTAGAAAAGTAGGTGCTGTCATATTTACTGGCGTAAGTGGAAGAAAGAAACAAAGCAGCACAGAACGGAAAAACAGAGGGAGAGAGAAAAAGAAAAGAAAGAAAGAAAATGTTGTACCTATAAATGAAATGAGTTGGAAAGATGAGATCCAGTTGTTCTACTGACTATTTAATAATGCTTTCTTTATCGCACAGAACACGAGCTAAGTAGGGTATGGTTGAGTTTCTTTACTTGCTGGTGCGAGCATATAGTTTTCTATATAGGCTTCTGGTTTTGCCTGATGAGATGCAAGGGGAGAGTTGTGAGTTAGATAAAATAAATTTGGCCCATTTTTCACATGAGTCCATGTGCCTGTCAACCAGAATATTAACAAGCTGGACTTATACGTTCATTTACACTACTTAATGAAGAATAAAGCAAAACAGATTATATTAGTGCACGTGATTATCTGAAGATATTCCATCAATTTATTAGCCACTGAGCAAAATGTCAATAAATTTTTACATTGAAAACGGCTTGCTTCAATCACTAGGCTACCTGAATTTCCACTCAACACAGTGAATCATATTTTCTGCAAATCGTACTGTTTTAACCGTGCAATAATGTCCTTGAGTCCTGAAATGTACTGGCGCACATTTTTAATTGGTTTTCAAACTAATGATGCACATTTCTCGGAGATGAAGGAAAAATATTATATATGGGACTAGTCTATGCTTCAGAGCGAACAGCGTTGTATCACACAATATACTACGAATTGTTATTTTAACTGAAGATCCTTTACGAAAAGGAGATATTCTATAGGGAATTGTGTTGAAAATTCTTTACATTTTATAAACGTTTATGTCTAAAATAAGGCTATTATTAATATGATCTCAACGCCAATTCATAGCAGTTCTGTATTCTTGTACATTTTTGTCAAATTTTAGTGATTTTTTGTTTCTCATTGATAGAAAAACCATTAGTACACACTTGGAGTACTAAAAATACCCAAATGTGTAGGACAATTAACTCAGGACAATGAATGATTTTCTATCAAAGCAGTTAGCATACACAGTGAATATGTATTTGCAGCCAAACACTTTTCTGGAGAATTATCTAACTGATTCCCTTTGGTTAATGTTAGATTGTTATTATTATTATTGTTATTTGTCAAGTATTGGTTTTGTAGGGATTTTTGTTTGATTGCATGAAGGATTTCATCATGAGCTGACATCAGTTAGAGAAGAAGAAGAAGACATTGCGAAATGGTCGCGCTATGTCGTGAATTGGCAGAAGTTAGAATTCAAGGACCATTGGATCGGGTCCCAGTGGCTCAATGGTCTACGAGGTCGCCTTGTAACCAGAAGGTCCTAGTTTCGAATCCCGGTGGATGCGTACTGATGAAGAGTCCTAAACTAGGACGAAACAGCTGTCCAGTACTCCCAGGTTTTCCAGTGGTTCTCTAACTCATTTTTGTTAATACAACTCAGTTCCTGTAGTGTCTGTATTCAATAATACAAAATAACAGTGTGATACTACTAACTGCAGCCCCACAGAACACATAACAAATCTCAATCACAATACGAGGGACAGTATAACATACCCTTCAACATCCAATTCTGAACAAAATTCACTGAGATACCGGCAGAAATAAAGCATTTCTGATACAGTAGACATGAAATCATAAAAAGGTAATATTATATGTTTAACTGTGATACCTAATAGATGTAATAGATGTAATTATGAAGCAACATTTACCTCTACAGGCCATCAGAAACTCTGTAAGTGTTCGAACAAATACCTGATAATGATCTTTTTAAAATTCATAATTAAATGTATCATTTCATGAATACAGCGACGAACTATGCTGCTACAGTGAACGTCGTTGTTAGGATGAACTATAAACCCACTCTCACAGTGTGCGACATCTACATTTACATGCTCACATGTCATGAAAATGCGTTTTATGTGTTATCAGGTCAATCAACATTTACTAATATTAGAGGTATATCGATCAGGCTTAAGATTAGAACATTTAATAAACTCGCACTATCATTTTTCCTTTGCAAGTAGAAAAATCGCTAGACGACTGAAAAAATATTGGGCGTAACCAGTTAGGCTGAAAACACAGTCGATATATATATATATACGAATAGAGTTATATTAATAAGCATAATCAGATTTTCAAATCGAATCATTTTCCATGCCCATATTTTAGTCAATAAACACACTTCTGCAGACGTCCACTGAAAATGCTTTTGATGACCTTCGCAGAAAGCCTCTGAAATATACGGAGGCATTTACTCGACGTTAGTATTAGAAATTCGGCCCTTGTTCCCTATATATTTCGTGATACATACCTCTAGAATGTTTTCTGACTAATGAAGGTCTCTCTTGTTTTGTCGACCCGATCTTGGTTGTCTTTGAACATTCTCATCCATATCGGCTGTAGCTGAGACAACGCTACTTAGTTAAGGTAAATGAAATAGATGACTTTTCTTGGATTCCTCCTGCAACTGGTGATCGGTACTTGTTGTTTGTTGTTGTTTGAAAATCTCTCTCTTCTCTGTGTTCACCTGATGTTTCCTCTTCTCTGCCTCTTCCTCCAACTTGACTATCTTCACCTGTACATCTTAGAGTTTGTACGAAATTCAACATGAATCATCTGCAGAGGCATCAGTTATAGAGAACTAGTTTATATTTGAAGTCCATTCACTCCTTCTCTTCAAACTTCGATGAAGAATAAATTACTTTGAGCAGCTTAATTGTGATACGGAACTCATCAGTGAATGCATGAGTGGAATGAACTGCACAATTTTCCCGAGTAACAAAGAGTTCAGTATCACTCAATTTCCAAAATACCTTTATTATTACTTTTTTTATCTCATTAGCTATTTAATCAAGAAAATGAAAGAAAAATACCTCTGAGATTAATGCTGTAGAATAGAAACTTCTCGCTGCAAGACATAAAAGTTTCTTATAATTCCTCATTTAACAAATACATGGATATTTCTCTGGTATTTCGACCACTTGACAATCGAATTATGAAGAATCACTCAGTTAAGAATGTACCAATCTGAATTATTACTTAGTATATTACATCCTGAACATTTTCTGTGTCACAAAATTTATTTTCATTTCAAGTACTACATTTTAAGTTCGTATGACCAAATGGTGCTGTGTTTCAGTTACAGCAGAAGATATAAAAAAAATTGCTGAATTACATCAACGTTCCCCATGAATATGAGCAAGAACAAATCACAGATAACGTGGTGTCAACAGAGAGATATGACAGAACTATTTATGAATTCACTAAGAAGTAAGGAGTATCATGTGTCTAAGCTTCAGTTGTTAGTTCTGTCACCCAAGTTTGCGATGTATTTACCGGACTAGGTGGCTAACCGTCATGGTGCAGTTTCGTAGGATGTTGTAGGCAGGTGAAGACAATCAGCAGAAAGCCATGGACCTGGAATTTTTGTTGATTGAACTCGTCAACCAGGCATATCTGAAATCTCGAAGTAAGTGATTTCCTCTAAGAGGTAACCAAACTGTTGACATAACTGACATAATTCTGTCAGCATCAATGCTAAGGACTACATACATTAAACTGCTTGTGTCATAGTAGCTAATTAATGTTTCTACTACAGTCACACAGGAGGTCAGTTTCTAGGGTTGAAGTACTGGGAGAGGAGGGTTCGACCTCATTGCTGGTGAGTGCCAAAAGGTATGAAGTGTATGTGCGGGGCATCCTTTTGGCTTCCTTCAACGACTTGGCACGTTTATGAAGATTCTGCAGTCCTGAGTTGGTAGGTGAAGGCACTTTTGACGAACACACTGTTTGAAAATTGCCACCTACACACTTCGTAGGCGAACATACAAGATCCAAAATCAATAAATAAAACCCCACAAATGTGCTGAAGACGATGCTGTACATCAATGTGCCGTACTCACGCGACCTTCTGGCAGACTTCGTAGAAGAGAATATCAAAAACTCTGCAAAGAATATTTTTGGTTCTGCATTTAGGTTGATATTCTTCTGCTGCCTAATGTTCTTTAACAACTCTAAAGATAAACTACCGCATTTAGCCACTTCTACGTGTATCCCCTGATTCACTTCTCTTTTGCAGCGAGATATATAGATCTTTCAGTACGTGTTTTATCTTAAAGAGTCAAGGAATATTATGCTGTTTGGCTAAAGAAAGGTCATAATGGATCAATAAGAATTACTATAATTAACAGTAACCACTCACTGTGCAAAGAAAACTCATTTTAAATTATCTATAAAGTGAGAAGAAGCCTCCAGAAAACGGTATTTTTCCGCGTACCTTCCATTCCTGATGCCTTGGTGGTTCGGTTGTGCAACTCTGATTATGTACACAGAAGAAACTTCTTCATCCTCTCCTACTACCTTAGGCATAATTGAAAGCTTAGTTCTCATCAATGTTTTGTTATTAGTTCTACTATTTGTCATTTTTCATGTGGCATTTATTAACACTTTCTCAGCTAACCTTTTGTTTACTTTCCACCTGCTACATAATTTATTTTGGTACTTGTCTCCATTCTATATTATTAACCCACAATTTTACTGAACGTTTTTCATATCATGCAACCTTAATTCTAAACTTACCACTCCTCCCCTTTGTTACAATTTGATCATTCCGCACTTTTTTGAAATATTTTAGTAATGTAAACAATACTTCAAACTAATGTACTCATTGAAGAAAACATTGCGAAGTGGTTGCGTTATGCTATGAATTGGCAGAAGTTAGAATTCATGGACTGGCCATTGGATAGGGTCCCAATGGCCTAATTTTCTACAAGCTCACCTTGTAACCAGGGTTCGAACTCCGGTGGGTGCGTACTGATGAAGAGTCCCAAACTATGACGGAACAGCTGTTTGGTACTCCCAGGTTTTCCAATAGTTCTCTAACTGATGTCAGCTCATGATAAAATCCCCCAAACAAACATAATCCCACAAAAACCAATACTTGTAATGTAGACATAAGTAAAAAATAATTATATATATAATTGCAGCTAAGTGAATTAACTTGCCGAAAAGAGTCTATTCACTGCTTCTCAAGTTATTTCCCTAATCCTGCATCATTCTAGTTTCCATTTCTCCTGTGATTTTCATTCATCTATTATCCCACTGGTGAACTTTGATATTAAGTTAAAAAAATTATTATTTACTTCAATATCAGCTTCGTTACTACGTCAAGTTAGATTTTACTTATTTCTATGGTAGTTTATGTATATCAACTGGGATTTTACAGCTTTTGAGAGTACAATCGTTCAAGTGATATCTTTTCTGAACTTCTTGTTTTCTCTCTCACATTTTTTAATGACTATTTTCAAAGAACCTTATCGAAAATAGATACCCTCTGAAGTTCATATCAAAATATAAGAAGGAAAAACCACATTGACCAAAAGCCTATATAAACGAAAATAAATCGGTTTTTATCTGTCTACCGTACAAAGACGAAGAAGTATCCACAAGAACGGAAAACAAATTCATTCAACAGCACTCAGAATCAAAAATAAGATCCGGATTTTCAACTCCAATGTGAAATCAGTCAGTGCTACTATACGGATCAGAGACTTGGCGCGTCATAAAGAGCATCTCAAACAATCTACAGACCTTCATTAACAGTTGTCTTCGCTCAATACTCAAGATCAGATGGCCAGAAAAGACCAGCAACAGAGATCTCTGGCAATGAGCGAACCAACACAGAAGGAACCGATTGTGAAATAAATAGGCAGGAAGAAATGGAGATGGATTGGCTGGTCATACTCTGAGGAAAGCATCAAGTGACATCACTAGACAAGCCATTGCTCGAGTGGAACCCGAAAGGGAAGCGGCGAGTTGGTCGTCAGTGCAAGGGTGACTTGGAGGAGGTCATATGAAGAGGAGATGAAGACGTGTGGGCAGACATGGAGCCAGGTGAAGACTCTAGCAGAGAACCGAACGCAATGGAGACGCACGGCTGAAGCCTTATGTTCCCCTAGGAATTAAAGGATACAATAATAATAACAATAATACAAAACAATATGCTCGTTGACCCAGTTAAAAGTAGATAAGTATCCTGCTCATGTCCACTCCAAATGCATTTACCAATTCACCTGCACTTGCGGCAGCAAGTATATAGGAAGGTGTCAAGGAAATTAGCCCTAAGTTCCTATTGTAATGAAGACGTTTTCGTTTTGAACCGATAAATACTATGTATGTGTTTCAACTTTAAATCCAAAACACCAGTATTCCTTGAACGAAATTATATTGCTTGGCAATTAAAGCGAGACAACATACAAAGTCTACAAACAAATATTAAGTACAAATGAAGTTATAAAGTACTTTTATTCGTATTTGTTCAAGTCTTCATTCAACTTGCAAGCGATCGTACCATCCGCGCCTTCGAGTTGCCCACCAATGGCTGCCAGTTCCAATAAACAAACGTTCAATGTTCACGTCCATTGACAGAAGGGCTGAAAGGAAAGTGTCCACTAGATCTTTCGAGCATATCCCTAAGAGTCTCCATTTTCAAGGCATCAGAGTATTCTCAAGCGCAATTGCCAGATGCCTAATTGACACATACATACAGTGGAAACTAGTCAGGCTTTCAAAATAATCAATACACAAAAAAAATCACAGTTACTTCAGTTTGCAGAAGCAGTCTCTATCAAAAGACTTCGATCCAACCTATGCATACAGAAAGAGAGAGTGAGACTAATCTCTCACTACCCTGGTAACCATAATTGTTTCGTTCATGTGCTGTTGTCTTTTGCTCTGTTGCATAACATTTCACTTAACCTTGATTTTGATTTTCACTCACTGAGTTTAATCACTAATAAGGTTCCAAATCTACTAAATTAAATTATTTTATCTGTTTTATAATTTTACTTCACTATTCACCCCCACCCTCCTGAACTCTTTCTCCACGATATGTATAAATTAACTCAGTTGTTTTATCTTGTATTTTGTCTTCAGTAGATCCTTGTTTCCAAGAGATATCATAACTCCACCGCTTTGTCTAACTACTATATAGTTACTCTTTTAATATTAAATAATTGTCCACTTACAACATCTTTGAAATTATGTTGCCTATGCGTGTCACAAAGAGCAGCTCAAACAAGCTACAGACCTTCATTAACAAATGCCTTCGCTCAATACTCAAGATCAAATGGCCGGAGAGGATCAGCAACAAAGATCTCTGGGAGCGAACCAACCAGGAACCGATCGTGAAACAAATAGGCAGGAAGAAATGGAGATGGATTGGACACACTCTGAGGAAAGCATCAAGTGACATCACTAGACAAGCCCTCGAGTGGAACCCGAAAGGGAAGCGACGAGTTGGTCGTCCAAAGGTAACCTGGAGGAGATCATGTGAAGAGGAATTGAAAGCGTGTGGGCAGACTTGGAGCCAGGTGAAAACTACAGCACAGAACTGAACGCAATGGAGGCGCATGGCTGAAGCCCTATGTTCCTCTAGGAATTAAAGGAAATAATAATAATGCTTTCAATAGGCCTTCGAAAGCATCGATCGAGGGATGATCTGGCAACGACTTCGCTACTACGAGATACAACAAAAATTATAAATCTCATCCAACAGTTGAACGACAACGCTGCATGTGAAGTAATCCACAACAGGAAACTCACGAAATTCTTTCAAGTGAAGATGGGACTAAGACAAGTCTGCCTACTATCTCCAATGATTTTCCTGAATGTGGTAGACTGGATAATGCAACAGACAGTTAGCAAACAACGAGGAGGCAGGCATGAAATGCACTCACACAAAAACCTGGAGGATCTGGACTTCGCGGATGATATATGTCTGATTAAATGCTGTGAGTAGGGCTTGTGGTTTGCCACTGCGTGAGCTCGCCGATACTATAGTCGAGAGACACGTAAATTCCTGTACAAAGTGGGCAAAGGCCGTACTGTCAGACCCTCTGCACCCTCTTTATTCACAACTATCTCCTTGTATCTCATCAGGTAGAACGAGAAGTCAATATAAGAAATTATATGCTCGTACCACTAAGTACAAAAATTCTATAATACCGTATTTAGCCCGTATTTTATGTGATGAAGACTCTGTTAGACGTGAAACATATAAGTTACTATGTAATTAGCATACTGAATCGACCCTTTCATTGTTCATCTTTCTGTAATTTTATGGTGTCAACCTTTCTATCGTTTAATTATAACTTTGCTATTTTTATTTTAGTTGTTATTACTATTATTACCATAATTTTATACTTTATGCGTATTTTTCTCCTTATCGTATACTGTAATTGCTACATAGCTGCTATAAAAACGTTTTGTTATCATTATTATGTAATGATTATTTCGTCTATTTATTCTTTGTTGTTGTCGTTTTTGAGTAAATTAGATGCAATATTGTACTGAATGCTGAAAATTCCTTGCTGTATCATTAGTACTGTTTTTGGAATAAAGCAAATTATTATTATTCTCACAAACTGGAAGATATGCAAGTGAAAAGCAACAAGTCGGCAGAAGAAGCATCCAGAGAAGATAGGACTTCAGGTGAACATAGAGAAAACATAGGTAGACGATGAAGATTCCTGGCCAACAGCAAGAGCGACAACATCAACGGACAACAATCGGCAAAAGTTGGGGAAATATGAAAGAAGCAGCCTCCTTTACCTACCTACGTTGGAAGCATCGTTTCAACTACAGACGGACCGAAATGATGAGGATATCAAAGCTGCGAGGATCGGGAAAGCAAGGCAAGCCTTCATTACTCTGAAGTCTATAAAGAGATCAGCAGCACTCAGCATGAAAAATAAGATGAGGATTTTCAACTCCACTGTGAAGTCAGTCCTACTATACGGATCAGACACCTGAAAGAGCGTGATGAAAGCCACTTCAAACAAACTACAAACCTTCATCAACAGCTCCTCACTTCACTAGATCCATGGTCAAGATTAGATGGCCAGAAAAGATTATCAACTGGGATCTCTGGGAACGAACGAACCAACCAGGAGCCGGTTGTGCAACAACTATGCAAGAAGAAATGGAGGTGGATTGGCCATACTCTGAGAAAACAAACCACCAAGTGACATCCATGCCAGGCCATCGCTCTATTGGAACCCGAATTGGAAGCAGCGAGTTGGTCGTCCAAGTGTAACATGGAGGTAGTCATGTGAAGAGGAGATGAAAGCATGTGGGTAGACATGGAGCTAGGTGAAAACGTTGGCAGAGAAATGAACACAATGAAGCCCTATGTTCCTCTAGGAATTAAAGGAAACAATAATAACAATAATCCCTTCTATCTAAAGCTTGAAATCATTATAAAAAGTATGTTCAGAAATCTTGTAGCATATAATCAATTTATTTAGAGATGTACACAGTTGAGGAGAATCCACGAAATAAAACGAGCTCGTATTATCCTGCAAACATGTTCGTTCTTTCTTTATTCAAAATATTTTCAAAGTAATTTAGCCAAAATATTCATTTGTCTAATTTTAGTAATGCAGAGCAAGAGCCAATGTAAATCCCTGGAAGAACATTGAGAAGTCAAAAAAATATCTTGCATAAAATATAAAATAAACGCTTCATCATTTATGTACATGATAAACTGCTACAGGATAAGACCACACTAGGTAAAAAAAATACCTGATTTGGCTTGATATACATGTCAGAAGTTTGTATAATTTTGTAGATTTCTTCTGTTGATAAATAAAATCATATTACAATAGTTTCTTTTTCAGCTGTACCCAACATTTTTTTATAATTAGTTCATCATTTTGTTTTATCTGATTTGGTAAAGACATTTATCTATCTCATAAAGTAGCTACAGAAATTTATTTTATGATATCAATGTCCATCAGCAAGGTGAGTACATAAACTACCAGGCAGAGCAGTCGACAGCTCAGTTCTTCTACTTCTCGTCATGCAGCAGGAGCATGGACTTCTTTCAGAGTCATACATAAATTACAACGAAGTCGCTCGAAAGGATTTTGCCTATATCTTCTTCCTGAAGGCGAAGCCTTAGCAATCTCAAAGAAGAAACCTGAGCTTTTTGTTCAGAAATGTTTTATCCAGTATTTTTCACTACCATGGTCCTATACCCATTTTTTCTTGCTTCTCTGTTTCCTTGAATAATTGTATAATAAGCTCTGTGTAGTCCGTCTTATGTTTTTCAATCCTTTGTCCTCTTGTATCTTATCAACTATGTCTAGACGACTATTCATCACTCAACTAATTAGTTGTCAACCCCCTTGACTACGTAAGACTATGCTTAATTTTTCAAACATAGTTATTACTTATGAACTTTGGTTTATTTTGCTACTAACTGACAACAACCTTTGACCTCTGTTGTCAATCTACATTGCATATATAAACCCCCCTAAATAACTGTACAGCTGTGAATTTGCTAACAGAGGTCTCTTTGCTGACTCATCATGTGTTCCACAAAACTTAACAAACTTAACTTTACAAGTATTTAGTAGCTTTCAACAAGTCTTTGAATTCTGAAAAACTGTAACTAATAAAGCGTTAAAGAGTTGCACTGGTAAAATAAATCGTGCCTATACCCTTCCTTACAGAATATGTTCGCCAAATGTTATGGAAGAATACTAAGAATTTATTACTTTTCTTAGCGATTGCCTGTAAATATCAAATATTGAATCTGATTTTACTGAACCCTGGTGTGACATAAACTTTATTCAATCCTAAGGAAATCCATGCTTCATTTAGGTTACAATTTGTCCTTAAGTAGCTTTCAGTGACTAACTTGATTGGTCGCGGAGATTAAACACCGATCAAAGTCTTTCTGTTAGCTTTCTAATATGGTCGACTTTACATTGGCGCTAGATTTTAGGGAATTCTGTACAACCTTGTATATTTCAGATAAATTCACCCACATCTCCTGAGATTTATATCAAGAAGCTAGATAAAAGAAATCTGGCGGTCTACTTAGATTACTGGGCTATCAGTTTTTCCATCCATCAAGATATACTGTATTTCATATTACTTTCAACATCCAACTGCGTTCATGAGTCACAATCCACTCTAACGCACACTTTCAAAAATATTTATACCTACTGCTACTGAAAACTTCGTGGAGTTATGGAGCATGCTTTGGATGGGGCAGTATTCCTTCAAGTAATGCATTATCGATTATTATGTTACATGAAGATTTTACACTAGGATTAAATACCTTGCAATAAAACAAGCTGAAAATTCTTTACTGTGTTTATAACGAACTTTTCAGAATATATCTGTTATTATTATTTTAGTTACGCGACAAGTGGTTAACTTCAAAAACTGAAAACTTAAACTTTCATACAATGATTCCCTTTCATAAATTTGAACAAAAAAGAAGAAACATTGGCGCAGAATAATCTGGATCCATTTTATTTCGTTGGTTCTCATCAGCTGCGTACAACCTGAATTTTTTAATAAAATAAAAATAAAAAGTGTACAATTTTAATAAACCTTTGTCCATTAGCAAGCATATTGTCAGAGTGTCATAGTAAAAAAAGGCGTTGCGATTTACAGGGTGTCTAAAGTGTTACGACATATATATATCATTTTAGAGAGAAGTTTCTTAAAAAAATTAAGTAACAGTTGTTTTGTTGGGGTGGTAACAAAAGACAATTAGTAATAGTTACGTAATTAGATAAGAGAAGATCAAAATTTTGAAATTTCGGTGCACATGAGGTCAGATGAGAAGTTGATGATGTAATACAGTGAGCAGAACTCAGAAGATCAAGAAAAATTATCTCTTAAGAGAGTCAAGAGAAAAATAAGGGGGGAGTGAAAAGATAAGTTAACAAAATTGGAGAACAAAGAGTTACTAAGAAGTGAGTCACCAGGGTAATTGGAGTCCAACAACGGATTCTTTTTGCACACATAAGTCAGGCTTCAATCGTTTTATTGCTATAGCTTCAGCAAACCTGAGAAGACTTGACGTACTCTGTCTGTTAATTATTTTGAATGATTCCAGCACATCTACACGGTGTCCTGTGTCAATCAGGTGTTTGGCGATTGAAGAGCTTAAACAATTCGGTCCCTTTAACCGGAGGCTCCTTGGAACACGTTCGCAGAATCTGACGTAGGCCCTCCTCTCTATTCTTCCAATGTAACTGCTCCCGCAGATACATGTGAATTGGTATACACAGTTGGAGGTAACATGTGAAGGGTACTTGTCAATCTTTGACTGCACCAGTGAGGAGGTTGTTCGGTATACAGAGACTAATAACGCTGCAGGATACGTCCTAGAGAGGGCTGCGCTTAATCTTTTATTTACCATTCTCATAATGTCATCGCCCTTGTAGTCGAGTTTGATGAAAATAGGCTTCTTACTGACTGTAGCTGTATCAAGCTTCTTGAGTTCATTCTTGCCATATTTGTTAATGAAACTTTGTGGGTAACCATTTTCTTTCAAGCATTTTTCAAGAAGCATTAGTTCAATATGACAATATGCTTGCTAATGGACAAAGGTTTGTTAAAATTGTACACTTTTTATTTTTATTTTATTAAAAAATTCAGGTTGTACGCAGCTGATGAGAACCAACGAAATAAAATGGATCCAGTTTATTCTGCGCCAATGTTTCTTCTTTCTTTGAAAACTTAAACGTCCATAAATAATCATTGTTGATTGCTTATATTGTTCAGGTGTCGAAAATATAGAATATTCTAATGTCAATTTTTAATAAACAAGATTTTAAATGATATTTGAATTTTATTATTGCAAAAATTAGTATTACCGAATAAATGAAAAACAAGACGATAATATTTTGACTGACGCTTCGCTAATGAATACTTCTTGCTTTATCAAAGTAATAGTACAGATTTGATCATAAGCAGACATCAGCTAGAACAATCCTGGAAAACCAGGGAGTACTGGACAGCTGTTTCGAGGTAGTTTTGGGCTTTTTGGCAGAATGCACCCTCCGGCAATCAAACCCAGGGTTTTCTGGTCACACGACGAACTTATAGGCCATTTACCCACTGGAACCCTATCCAATGGTGACCCAATTACGAACTGGTGGGAGTTGGAATTCATGGGCCAACAGATGTGGCACCAGTGACTGGATGGTGTACGACCTCACCTTGTAACAGGAAGGTCCTGGGTTTGAACCCCAGTTGGTGCGTACTGCTGAAAAGTATCAAACTAGCATGAAACAGCTGCCCAGTACTCCCTGGTTTTCTACTGGTGTTCTAACCGATGTAAGCTCATGATGAAATTCCGTAACCAATCAAATCCCTGCGAACCAACACTTAAAAGTAATATTAAACCAAAATATACAAAATGCCATCCGTTTTGCCGTAGCTTAATCATAGTTCTTCATCATTCGATAATATTTTCAAGTTGTCAGGTTCATGAATTGGTGAGGACAACAAACCATGTGTAGACTGTTGGGGGTGATAAATGTATGAATTGAATTTGGATTCCATGTAATATGCAGTGCCTCTAAAATGAGAAGTTCTTTGTTACCTTTAAAATTATTGTAGAAGGATTTCTGTGACATCGTAGCCCAATTTTAAAGCGTGTAGACTAACTGCCAATGACATTTCAAGCTCTTCTGGTTGTATTTGATTTCTGTGTGGTCAAATACAGGCTCGACGATGTTCATTTCTTCTGACCTTGATTTTTCCCCAGGTTCTTCCGATTTAAGTGGCTTCACATTCTAATCATTTTATTTTATAGACACAATTAGACTGTAAATACTTCAGAATTCTGTTTTTCACATGAACAGTATTGCTGTTTAGTGTGTGTGTGTTTGATGTTTTACAGAAAAGTCTTGTGTTGTATTTAATCAGTATTAGTCTGATATCATCCGACTCATTTGATGTAGACAGAATAGAAGCAGTCGTGATCCATGTTTTCTGAGTATATATCCTTCTATATTTAATGTTAGTGTTGATTTTGTGAATAACGTTATTTGAATAGTGAGTTTACTGGAGAATTCCGATAATATTGTGTATCTCTTCCCTTTTCCCTCTTCCTTTGTTCACATCAAGTGTGGTCTCCTAAAAAAACTTGAGACAACAGTTACTTTTACATTGATGGGACGTCAGGATTCGCAGTCCACATATTGGCTGGAGAGCGATTTATTCCCTACTGACCAGACTGTCTAAAAGAGCAGTTGACTGATGTCTGATCTACTTCCTCAGTATACCTAGTTTTGAGAAACTGATTGTTTAACTTCCCCAAAAATAAATTGTTCAGGTCTCTGTCTATTGTGATGAAAGTACCATGAACATATCTTAGCCATATATTTTATCTTATTATGTTTAAGATGCTCTCTTCAAACTTACTCATGGTGAAGCTGGTAACCTACGGCTACACTAACTATGTATCCATATAGATTTCTAACCAATGCAACCAACCATTAATTCCCAGACAGAATTTTAATGCTTTAAATATCTCACTGATGTTCACTGAACATCTTTTCGATAGGATTGTGTCAGATTCTAGTAAACAAAAAATGATATCGAGACTTTAGTAATGGGAATACTAGTGTTCAATGAGTTAACATCAAAGCTTACTATAATATCTTCTCGATCGATCTTCTGATTTCTGGCTGAGATGTGGAATCGAACAGTATGTTGTTTATTTCTGAAGAGGTTTCAGTTTTGAAGGTAAGAATTTGGAGAGGTTATATATTGATGAATTTCAAATCCACTACTGTTCTTAATGGGACTACAGGTCTGTATATCTTTGGTAGACCTTGGAAACTTGGAGGTCCATAAAATTACGCTTTAGGTCTAACCAATCTTCCGTCCCAGTTCTTGACGAAGTTTGTTGGTTATCAGTTTCATCTTGTTAATTTCAGCGAACTCCTTCTTTTAAATACACAAGTATGGCTTATTGGATAAGTTTCCAATTGCCTGCTTTTCATAGTCAGTCCTATTTGTTATTAAGATTATATTTCCCTTATCCCCTTTGGTTATAACAACGAGCCAACCATGAACTTACCTCTCAACAAATATTCCGAAGAAAATGAAAATGGATTAGACAGACGCTAAGGGAACTGTTAAGTGACTTTATGTGCCAGACAGGTCTTCTGGTGTAACCCAAAAGGGAAACGACGATTTATGTGTACAAAAGTATTATGGAGGAGATTGTGTGAAGAAGAGATAAATGCTGATGGGCAGTCATGGAGCCAGCTAAAAAGGACCTCAGAAAACAGGTTGAAATGGAGATATGCTGTTGAAGCCCTATGTTCCACCTGGAACCCAAGGGAATAATAATAACAATAATAATGTAGAAAGCTATTAAGACTAAATAAAAAAACTCCAGTAAAATATCAATACTGTTTTGCTATGTATTCATTAGGAAATATAAAATATATTCTACGATAATGATTATTATATACCCAGTGCCGAAGTGCTACCGTTAAGCCGGAACTTGGTTTGGACGTAGATAATTGAAATTTTCACGAATTCCATAGAGACCAAAGAGGAATTTTTCAGTTTATTTCCGGTAGTGGAAATATTAATTATCCTTACCTTGACTAATGCAGCAGAGATAGTTAGTTTCAACGTTTTGCACTGTGTGAAACTCTTAACTTCCGATGTGTTCATTGCTTGTGTATTTCATGTTAGAAGGCTAAAGCACCAAACAGCCATTTGGATTTCAGATATTTATAAGCGATACTTTCCATAACTTATTATGAGCCGACGGGTCAATCAGCGTTTTGAACAGAGCTCCCAGAGTTCCTGCTTAGTCACAAGAAGACTTCATACCAAAGCAATTTCATGTATGTGACGTGGCATTTAACATGACGTACTTTACCGGAATCACTTTATTCTAATTTGAACCACAAATGTCCTAATTTGTTGCGTATAGTTGTTCATTGTAACCATAAGCCTAATAAAAATATATAATTTAAAAGAGCTTCTAGCAAAACTCTGTTGACGAAAATGGATATAGTATTATTTCCTCGATGACTTGTCTAGCTCATCTTTATTTCTCACACCTTCCCATTGTTGCATTTCCTTTTGTAGATTTTATAAGCAATGTTTTGTGACTCCACGTTAAAGAATTTTTAAGCCTATGAATCCTGAAGGGAGATTGGCTGTTAGCACGTCATCTACTAACATTTTAGAGGCCTTGAAGCTAATTTCGAAGTGAAAACTGTGCACATCCCTTTACCACCAAAGTAACTGTGACCAAGAATCTGATGAACAGAGCCAAACGTCTAGTAACTGAAGAGGAATAGATCAGCAGGGAACTAAAATTGGTTCAATCCACTCTTGAATCAAATAATTATCCCAAAGCCTTCATAAAAAGATATTTAAAATGTGAAGATAAGGACGGATCGAAACATGTTGCTAAGAATTGTGTTAGCACAGTGGCAATTCCTTACCATGAAGAAAAATCGAATGAGATAAAGCGAATCCTTAACAATTATGACATAAGAGTGTATTTTCCTGCAACGGACACCATACACTCATCACTTGTGAAGGTCAGAGATAAAATAGAAGAAGATAACCAACAGAACTGTGTGTACCAGATAAATTGTGGGGACTGGAACGCCATATATGTAAGAGAATCTTCGAGACAGGTAAATACAAGAATGAAAGGCATAAATAATGTCTAAAGTTGGTCCCAAAGACCTCTACAGCCTTGAAGAAGCTAGAAAACAGATCAGCAATTGCACCGCACTCGATAGAAAAGGGACACGAGATCAACTTTGATAAGACTAAGTTTCTACAGAAAGGTTTTGGTTCGTATAGGGAAAGACTGACTGCAGAAGCCTCACATATATGAGTGATTGATATAAGTATAAAACTTGGGCATCCCATCTGATTGTAATTGATCAATAACAATCATATTATTATTTCTGAATGTACATTATCCTATATTGATTTGTATTTAAATATCTAGTCAATTCCATACATATATATAAATGAAGGAAAAAGGTGTGTGAGTAACTTGATATGATTATGAGCAGTAATAATTTGTGCTCGAAAGGTCATCAGTTAATATTACTGAGTAACACAGTGTGACTTATCAAAATAAAATCTTATCCATAATGGACTTATATGAGTGATTCTCTAAATCTTGAACAGACGTGAAGGTGTGATGTTAGCTGATGCATGGCAAGTCCTGATTAAAATAAATAAAAATGGATATGTATCACTTTCCACCATACTTGATCTAAACTCCCGATTATCTATATATTCTTATGGAGAGGCTAACTAATGATTTACAATTGTTGCAGCATACACATATGCACACACACCACTGTATACCGCATTTACATATTTACTTTTCAGATTCAGTTATCTATGACCATGAACTTTTAGTCGAACGTAATCACTACAAATCTGCTGAAAAAGTACACACTGTTTACAGTGTATAACAAAAGTAGATTAATATTTGTAAGTCAGGTCAAATTTTCATCACAGTTCAAGCACTTTTGTTTACTATATTTTGATGCCTGTATGATGACCAATATGATTGGACAAAGTTTTTTAAAAAAAAAAGAGATTTCTTTTTTGTACATATAAGCCTCTGTTATGTTACTTTCGATTAATCTCTTTGAAGAAGTTCGGACCAGTTTGCCGAACGAAACGTTGGAATTACTCATCTCAATCTCGCTGAGTCTTTACAAATATAATTTTTTGCAAATGTCTATTTCTCACTCGGCGCCCAAATATTTTAGAACTTTTCGGTCAAATCTTGACGACAGTTCATTTTTAATTTTTTTTGCAGTTGAAATAAATTAACAAAGAAACTGTGTAATTGGCACAATCATCGTGTTTTCACTCTCCGTTGTCTGCAACAGAATGCATATCCTAAATCCGTAGCTGTCAAGTCACCTGACAACTTCAGTAGGTCGAATAAAGCAGCTCAATCTTCAGAAAGAAGACAAAGCAATAAGTCCGACAGGGTGCTTCTACTAAACTATAATCCTAAACACTATAATTTTGAAAATACGTCTAATCATAAAATTCTAGATACTAACAGTTTGAACAGACATGAAGGTGTGATGTTAGCTGATGCATAGAAAATCCTTATTAATAAATAAAAAAATGGATATGTATCACTAATTATTAATACTTCGTGAAAATTCTCGACTGTCCATATCTTCTTATGGGAACGTTAAGAAATGTTTTACATCTGTTTACCCACACACACATACACACTCTGTTTAAAGTGTTTAACAATGGTAGACCAATATTTGTAAGTCCGAGGTCACATTTTGATCACAGCTCATAAAATTTTGTTTATTATACTTGTTGAATGACTCATGATTGGACAAAATTTTTAAAAACAAGTGATGTTCCTTTTACATATAAACCTCTGTTATGTTAATTTCGATTAATTTCCCTGAAGAAGTTCGGACCAGATTGCCGAACGAAACGTTGGAATTACTCATTTCAATCTCGCTGAGACTTTACAAATATAATTTTCTACAAATGTCTATCTACTTCTCACTTAGCGCCCAATTATTTTTTAACTATTTGGTCAAATCTTGATCACTGTGCATATGAACTGTGCTATTTTTTGGCTTGCTTGTTTCACTTTATTGTTAATTACACAATGCCAACAGGCATTTCTTGATGGGACTATATGACTACCTGTTCTCTAAACTTTTCTTCCCTTCTTGACATAGTAACTGTACTCCATTACGTCCTCATATTTTTAGACGAAAAACTGTACATAAATGATTCTACTCACTTTTTCCTTTCTTTCATAACATCTCAATGTTTTAAGACATTCCACCTTTAACTGGCTGTTATTCTACTATCTATGTTCATATAAGTTAAGACCGAACGCAGAAGCCCTACATATATGAATGAATCCCTAAATCTTGAACAGGCGTGATGGTATGATGTCAGCTGATGCATGGCAAGTCCTGATTAATAAATAAAAATAGAAATTTTCTATAGCTGGTTTGTTTTTACGAGTTGACCATAGATTGATATCAGTTAGAGAACCAGTGATCAACTCGTAAAAACAAAACTAACCCTTACAAACCAAACTATAGAAAATTAATCTGATGCTTGCTAGTGAAATGCTACAGGATGAAGTTTCCCGGAGTTCTAGTGAGAAATCGTCACCAGTAAGGTCCATCCAGTCAAGTGTGAGGATGGATTTCCCACCGATGACATTGGTCGGTGCCAGTCGCGCTAAATCACGAATTGGTAGAAGTTAGAATTCATGTGTTGGCCATTGAATCGGGTCCCAGTGGCTGAATGGTCTAGGAGCTTGCCTTGTAACCGGAAGGTCCTGGGTTCGAACCCCAGTGGGTGTGTACTGCCGATGATTCCTAAACTAGGATGAAACAGCTATCCAGTACTCCCTGCTGGTTTTCAGTGGTTCTTCAACTGATATCAATCCGTGATCAACTCGTTAAAACAAAAATGGATATGTGTCACTAATTTATTATATTCTTAATCTATATTCTCGATTTTTTATATCTTTATATGGAAAGGTTAACAAATGTTATGTAACTGTTTCCCCACACACGCATGTATGCACGCACACCATTGTATATGGCTTACAAATATTTTTTTTCTATTCAGTTACCCATGAACGTGAACCTAAGTTGAACGTGATTACAAAAGTCTGATGCAAAAGTACACGCTGTTTACAGTTAATAACAAAAATAGGTCAGTATTTATAAGTCTATGGTGAAAGTTTGATCGCAGTTTAATGCAATCTAGTTTATTAAGTTTTGATGTTTATTCATGAAAAATAAGATCGGACAAAGATTTTAAAGACAAAATATGTCTTTTCATAAATATACCTTAGTTATTTTAATTTTGATTAATTTCCCTGAAGAAGTTCGGACCTGTTTACCAAACGAACTGGTGGAATTGTTCATTCCAGTTTCGCTGAAAATTTTAAAAATAAAATTGTCACATGTCTATTGCTTGTTCAGCGACCAATTATTGTGGAACTATTCGATTAAATCTTGACCACAGTTCATATAAACACATATGTTCTTATCTGTGTAAATATCATTTATTTGTATAACAGACAGTTCTAATCTCCGCCTCTGTGGAAAGACAAATTTATCGTACTGCGGTAATGTATAATTCGACATTAGACTGTTCAGCTGACTGAACATATTATGTTGTTCATAACCTCTATGTCCATAACTCCACCATTTTGAAACTTGGCTATTATAGTGGAATTTTTCAAATATCCGAGACAGGTTTTGAATCATTCCTGTTGCACATACTCTCAGTAAATTCAGGGAACAAAGCTTGTGTTATCATTCTTTCTCTACCTTGCTAACCTCGGATTTCAAGATTATTTCTGTCGTATGTTTGTGTGTGACGGCATGTAGTGCTACACATAACTGAACAATTTTCTAGAATTCGTACCCTAGTAGAGCCTAAAAAATCTAGAAAGAATATCGTAATTGTGTTCATTCTGTAACATTTGTGTCACTTAGGCGACTGACATAGTTTCCTCCAACCAAATGACTCCTATCTTGTTGAAAACAACTCACTCTCCCTTCCTGTCACATTGAACTTTAAGTCAGTGACCAACAATTTAATGTTCTTGTTTGAGTAAATACTTAGCGTTTTAGTTGTGACCAAGTCAGCAGGAGAAGAGAAGAAAAAGTACTATACTTCTGGGGTCTTGAGAGCTAGTGAAACACACTTCACTTCAGAATGATTTTAATGGCGTTGTGTTATCACAGCTCAGTCGATATATAGACACTCCAGCATGGTTTTACAAAGCAGAAAGGAAGTGTGTGCGAAGCTCTATTTTGGAACACTTGATCGACTTCTGTCACTCTCTCAACCCTGACCATGATTTTAAGATCATATATAGAATCCATGGTAACTTCCCGCGTTTTCTTCGTCATAGACTTCTAAAGACATATGAGGCCTTGGCAATTCATGACTTTAAGCCAGACCTTTGTGTACAAAAGAAGTATGTACAATCCCTACTTCTGCCTTGGCCGTAGAGGGATAGACATTTATTTATTTTATTTATCTAGTTATTATATGTACCTTTCCCTTATTACTACGATTATTATTAATATTGTTATCATTATTATTATTATTATTCTCACTCTGAATCTTTTCCACTTGACCCATTTGTCATTTTAAGCCCAAAATTATTAATTTTTATATTTTTATTTTTACAATATTGAATTCTATCTTATCAAATTTCACACTATGTTATGTAACATTTAATATTCGTCTACTAACTCTATAATTATGTACCCCTTTCCAAAATCTATACACCTTATGTATTATTCTATATATGACATTAATTATTTTGCCACTTGATATTAAACTATGATTATAATCACAAATACTTTAATTGCATTTCATACTACTATTACTATTATTATTTCATGTATTCACACTTTTGACCTAATTCCCTTACCGGATATAATTTTTAAAAACCATATATATACGATTGTACAGATTGATAATAAATTCGTTGAAAAGAGTCTCTTCGCTGAATATTGTGTTCTTAACTCCAAGAAAGGTTTATTCCTCTATACAAACGCTATATGTTTTGTTGGAAAATTGTTGAGTGGCTTTCACTGTTGATATTATCTAGAAAAGATATTCATAAAGCATATAAAAGTCAAAATGCATCTGACTAGCTGTTCTATACATAGTTGAAGACTTCCACAGTGACTATTCACACTTCCAACCATCAGACACACATCAGTCATTAGCTCAAGATGCAAGAGTCTATCATTTCTAACTTGTGTTATAACGTTTCGAAGCAAGTTTTAATGTCTTAGAATGAGAATTATTTTAAGCACATTGAGCAATCAACAACAGCAGTATCTCACACTTCTCATGCTGCTCTTTTTTCTCTAGAAACTAGGTGTTTTCATGACATTATTATTTCAATCTCTTTTTTTCAATTCTCACAGCTTTTCCATAGGTAAACAAAAACAATCCCAAGGACTTGTGACAATAAAACTAACATAAATAAATATTCTATATAGGATGTTTATCAAACAACATTTTTATACATCCACTGTTATTGATTAGTTCAACAAAGTATTAATCAAGCGAACAACACAACCAGTAATGATGATAATCACACCAACAACAATACCAATCAAAATAACCATTGGACATAATCAAATAGTAGACAGAATTCAAGGTCAATGTTAAGTGTTATGACTGGAATTTTTGACAGCACTGTCAACAACTATAACGTCACCTTCATTGCCAGTAGTGTCATTATCAACATCAGCCTTGTTTCTTTCATTGGTGTACAGTAACACTTCATCTAATATATCCTCCAAGTAGACTGATACATTATCTGTTAAATTATCCAAAAAGGCTTGAGATAATTCTTGTGCAGAGATTTCACTAAGTTTTGAATTTTGTCGACTAATTGGCTCAGTATAATTAGCAATTGAAGCCTGAATGGAAATAAATGAACAAATATATTACTTGTGTATAATATTATAAAAGTTTTGTGAAATTATTCGTCCTACTTACAACACTTGTAGTATTTTGGCGATAGTATGAGAGAGGAAAAAGGAAAACACCTAAAAAGACTTTACTCTGTCTATTTCTCTATCCGATGTGACGTTTGATTTAAGGAGTAAGTTACCTGAATGCATCAAACGGTGGCAACCTGAATTGCCATTCAGGAAAATGAATCAAAATTTCAACAGAGAAAGAATGACATCATTCTATTTCACAGATTCTCATCAGCTGCAGACTACCTGAAATTCTTCTTCTTTTTTCCTTCACGTTCCCAGTGGAACATAGGGCTCCAAGCTAGAGGCTTGAAATTTCTGTAGCAGTATTAATTTTTACAGTATGGGGTTGCTAGCCTCATGCCCAACCTTTCCTCTTTACCAGCTTTATTACTGGTTTATAGAGGTAAAGGAGTGCGTCGGCCGGGGGTCGAACCCCGGACCATGTGTATGGTTGGCAAGCGTCCTAACCGCTATGCCACCGACGCACACCTAACTGAAATTAGATTGGTCATATACGTGATAATAACATACTTTAATGCTGGAGTGGTAGTAGAGAAGAGATACCATAAAACTGACGCATCCAAAATGAAAGCATTACAATTTTTAGTTTAAATTTTCATCATTAATTTATACGCTTTCAAAGTTGGAAAGAGGGGAGGAGAGGTAGGACAGAAAACAGAAAAAATTAATTAACAGAACAGTATTAGCTTGTAGGTTCACATAGCAACTCAAAAAACAAAAGCGGTTACAGTTTACAAGATTAAAATTTGTTCAATGAGTTGAGATCACTGAATTAGGTGACTAACTAATGTAATCAAAATCAAAATTCAGTTACCAAGGGAGTGAGAGATTAATCATACTCTCTTGCTGTATGAACAAGTCTTGTTTGAATCGTTTGATTGCTATCGCTTCGGCAAATCGTAGTAAATCTGCTGTCCTTTGTATGTTTAATATTTTGAAGGATTTGGAAATCTCGACGAAATAACACATATCCATAAGGTATCTGGCACTTGCAATTTACGAATATGCGGTTCTGCTTGGGCTGAAATTTCTTGGGATGTGCTCGGAAAACTGGATAGAAGCCTTCTTTTCTGTCCTTCCAATGTACTTGCACCCGGAAGTGCACATAAACTCATAAACGCCGTTGAAGGTGACATCAGCAGGGTACTTATCCAGTTTTTAGTGGCTTATAGAAGAAGTGGTGCTGTGTAATGTTATGAGTTTTGCTGCAGGGAAGCTTCTTTATTGCCCTTTCATTCTTTTGTCAGTCTTTTGTGAAACTGCATCTCCTTTGAATGGGAGACAAATAAACACTTTCTTTTTTATACAGTTGGGCTTTTTTTCTTTCTTATCTTTTTCTCTACTATACTTCTGTATAAATCCCTTAGGGTATCCATTTTCTCTTAGGCATTTCTCAAAGAAACCTAATTCTTCCTCTAACTTGTTCGGTGAACATAACTTCCTGGCTCTGTCGTAGGTGGTCTGCAGATGATGAGATCCTGTGAAATAGAATGATATCATTTTATACTGCAATTCTTGTCTTTCTTTCTCTATCTAAATTTATCAAGGGAACCAAATGAATCAACATTTCCTCGATTCTCACTGTTCCCACTTTCCGGTTACATCCTTAGACAGCAATATTTACCGGTGAACATTTTAAAATCGCTTTGCTCTTCGAAAGAAAATGACAGGAAAGTATTTTAGAGGTTTGAATCTTATTTCAGTATCGAACAGCGGTGCATCATATAATATACTATTGACTACACTTTACTTGAAGTTTCTATGTTCAGAGTAAATATTTTGCGGGAAATACTCCGAGAATTCTATATGTCCGAACCAAGTTCACTTTTAACAGTTTGAAAAAATTTGGGCATTGGGTATATGATATTCATTATAATAAAGGTTTTCTTGTATTTCCCTATGAATGAAAAACAAAACGATATTGTTTTTACTGACGTTTCGCTACTTAATCCTAATAGCTTTATCAAAGTATTATTAAACCGGAATTTACAAAATCTCAGCATATAAATAACAAAGAGTTAAGGGGTGAGATTTTGTAAATTCGTGTTTAATAATACTTTGATAAAGCTATTAGCATTAAATAGCGAAACGTCAGTAAAAACAATATCGTTTTGTTTTTCATTCATTGGGAAATACAAAAACTTTATTACTCCGAGAATTCTTTATTGTGTATTAACATATTGTTGAGAATAGAGCTATTATCATTACCATTATTATTATTACTAAGGTTATACCAGTTTCACTGACTGTTACTCACCAATTTCGAAACGAATTGCTAACCAACGTTATCAACAAGTGTTTATCATTTGAAGAGTTACTTAGCCTATGAATACTTTTTTTAACTTTCACCAATTCGTGGAAGTTCAGTAAATCAGTAAGAAGTCTAATGACAGCCTCCGTTTTCTTAGAAAAAACACACTTAAAGTAGCCGTAATTGATAAACAAATGTTTTGACTATTTAATGCTTCCTTACCACTGAAGGGTACTTTATATATTCACCAGACAGAAGTCAAGGTTTCATGCAATTCTTCCCATTAATAAACTTGAACAAAGCAAGAACAACAATTGTACCAGGATAATATGAGCTCATCTTTTATTATTTCGAGGATTCTTCTCAACTGGTTACAATCTGAAGGATAAAAAATATGAATTACATTACATTAAAGATTTGAACATACTTTTCCACGATCACAAGGAGTAATTCGTAGGAGGTAAAAGTAACATTATTCCGGAATGATTTAACTAGTTAAGAGTTACAAACACTTACTATTTATAGAATAATTAGACAATTAGGCTTGGAAACAAAAAACAGAGTTGTGTATATATATGTGTGTATAGAAACAAGGTTTAGCTAGAAATAGCATAACCAAAAAGTAGATTACGTAACTAAGGAGGATGTTTTATCTAATAGCCAATAGAAAAAGAAAAGAACAAGATAGGGTGAGTCATGTTTAGAAGAGAGAGTAGAGCCTTCTAAATAAGAAAAACGGTGACTCATAAAAGTTGTGTACTTTTGTTATCACCAGGGCGGTGCAAGATTCACCACTGTCTCTTTCTGTGTAGATAAATTTGGTTTAAGTCGTTTGATAGCAATTGCTTCAGCAAAGCGTAGCAAGCTAGGTTTCTTTGGCTTGTTGATAATTTTGAATGACTTCAGGTTGTTTACAATATGACCAGTGTCCAGTAGATAACGCACAATTGCACTGTTTAATGCTAGTTGATAGTATAAACCTTCGAACTGGGTTTCGACATCAATTTTGTTGGTAAATTTTGTTGGAATGTGGAATCTGAATCCTAGTGAAAGTGCTTCTGTTTTTATCGGACTCAGTTTATAACTTGACAAGTTGAATACGAATTTATCAGGATTCTCCGGAATTCCTTCACATAGTGTTTCTTTAACCAGCGTCTTCGATAAAGTTTTCTCGAATTTTACGCTTGTTTTATTCTGAACCTCTCGAATAAAATTGGTGAACTTGATTCTACAAACTAAGTTCATTTCGTTTAAGATATGATCAAAGCCACTAGCTTCTTCCTTTAATCTAGAAATGAGTTGTTTGGTGTACTCAATTTGGGATTTCGCGACGCGTCGGAGATTTTTTGGCGATGGTGGCAACTTGCAAAGCCTCACAGACTTGAAAAACTGGCGTGGAAAACAGCAGGTAGATAGACATTCTTCAAAGAACTTCAGACGAGTCAACTCTTTGTATAACCTGCACCGTATGGTCACCAGGCGATTCAGTGACTTAAAGGATCGAGAAGAGAGATGTTTCTTTAAAAATTTCGTGCAATTCTTCCCATTAATAAACTGTTTTTTGTTTCCAAGCCTAATTGTCTAATTATTCTATAAATAGTCAGTGTTTGTAACTCTTAACTAGTTAAATCATTCCGGAATAATGTTACTTTTACCTCCTACTAATTACTCCTTGTGATCGTGGAAAAGTATGTTCAAATCTTTAATGTAATGTAATTCATATTTTTTATCGTTCAGGTTGTAACCAGTTGAGAAGAATCCTCGAAATAATAAAAGATGAGCTCATATTATCCTGGTACAATTGTTGTTCTTGCTTTGTTCAAGAAGTCAAGGTCTTGATTTATCCGATAACCGTTGTTGTAGTCATTCTTTCATAACATAAAAAGTCTACTATTTTGCTCGAGTTCTCTACTTATAGGCATAATAAATACTAGTTTGCAGGTAACATATTTTCATTTCATAAACATTTTGTTGAAGAAATAATATTTTCCAATGGAATGCAAAATGTACAGATGGATCTCTGAATGGATTCTTCCACGTGGAACGTACATGGATTGCAAATCTCACTAATTTCTATATCTGAGTGCCTAATCTTGGAGATAGAGATGTCTAAATCGTTCTTTCCGCTGTAAGGTAAGAAAAATCTATACTTTGGACTGCGTTGAGAGGGCCATGCCTAGTAAAAGAGGTTACCTCAACAGTTGCATTCATATAAACACAGTGGCGAAACATTACAAACTCTTCACAAACTTACTTCATATGGAAATCATTTTTAAGAATCTGAAATTTAATAACGATCAGGCTTCAGATGTGCTTCAAAATCAACTTTCTAAATTAGTCGATAAGATATTCTTGGCAGTAAAACTACAGTTCACCTTAACTAGCCGGAGCCTTTTTATATTTACTTGAAAGATGACTTCATCGATCTAAATATCTCTATATAACTTAACTGGTACATGTTCTTTTCTTCAATAAGACACATCGCGCGTAGCTTTTCACAGGGATAAAAGACCATTATCTGAAATTATTTTTCAGGGGGAATGGAAAGTTATGAGAAATTTATTCTAGAACTCTTGACTAACTTCCGTCGCTAAGGTTATTTACTGAATTGACAGAAACCTGCCAATTTCTCTTCATTTTCAACTTCTTCAAATACTAGAGGCGTCGGATGCCTATGAACGAGAAGAAGATTTTTGGCGGCAAAGGAAGTATTTCAGTCTCTTATTTTTTGCATTAGCCTCTAAAACTCAATCTATATTTATAGGTAATGTTGTTGTCATAAATGAGATTCTACTATGTAGAATTCTATTTATTGATAATGTACTAGTGGATGCATATAATTATTGTGTATAATTTCACTTTATTTCATTCAGCTTTGTCTGTAGTTAGATAGTTGGAACCTTCATTTAGGGATAACATCTCGTTTTTCTTGTCGTTATAGTTATGTGGACAGCAGTAATTATATTGTTAACCAGTGATAAAGTATGGATGGTACTAATTCTATATCTTAAAGACTGGTTTAACTAATTTAATTAAGGAAATCTCTGACTTTACTACTGAACACTACTTAGTATCTGTCAAAATGTTTATCAAAAACTCCATTAATTAAAAAATACTTTTACCACTAGCTATGTCTAGTTTGCTTCCTTTTTTTCGCCTATGCCCTGTGGATTTTAAATGTCTTCTTTGGCTTTGTGAGGAATTAAACTTACTAAAATTTAGAAAAAATGGCATTAGTGAGCTAAAAATAGACGCTTTTCATCCCATTAGATAGCCCTCATAGCGTATGATTCGGTGATGGATTTATGTGTATATGTCGGTGTGGGTGTGTGTTTTTGAAGGAAGATATTCCTACTGTTAATGTAGATATTTAAGACAGTATTCATTGTATGACCAGAAACAACAACGTCAGGCCTCTTGACGTCATAAATACCAAAGGAGAAGCACATCAATGCATACGATTTAATTAGCATGTTTATCATGCCTACAGAAATAATGGAACTAATTTCTGGTATCAGTTGTGAGTCAAAGATTCCTTATGATAATCAATTGAAACTCATTCCCCAGTAAGATCAAGTCAATAAATTCAAATTTTATCAAATTTGCTATTTGTCACTTACACGGAATGAGGTGAGATTTCACCAGTCTCCTCAAGAAATCGAAATTATTACTATTATCTCCTTGACACCATAAGTGGAAATCCTAAGGAAACTGTGATGAAGTTTCACCTCGAACAGTTTAAATTACAAATCGAGAATTCGATTCAATACATTAACATTTCATCAGTGTAGCTAAGCACAGGTCGGATGGCTGTAACTGATTCGAATCTCTAGGCTGAGTAAAGCCAGTACACCTCTGATGAGCTTGACCATCAAACCAGTGAAATGGCAGCCCGTTGATAAGATCACTTAGATCGGACTAGTAAGCTCTCCCAGTAGATGTGACTGGTATCCGACCACTCATATTATGCAATCGGTAGTATATCACGTCGCAAAAATCACACTATGATTTACGGACTAGTATTTCGTCATTTTGTTGAAAAAGAACTTTTTTATACTTTCAGTCTTATTTACATCGAAATTTGATACCTCTTAATGTTTCTTAAGAAATGAACGTTAGAGTAAGACAGTGCTTCTTCAAAATAGAGAATTTATATTTGTTTGCACTCTTTTTATTTTTTTAAATTCCTTCACGTTCCCAGTGGAACATAGGGCTTCAAGCTAGAGGCTTGAAGTTTCTGTAGCAGTGTTTACTTTTACAGGATGGGGTCGCTAGCCTCATGCCTAACCTTTCCTCTTCACCAGCTTTCAGTTCTGGCTTAGCGAGGTAAAGGAGTGCGTCCGTGGCTGGGGATCGAAACCCGGACCATGTGCATGGTCGGCGAGCGTCCTAACCGCTGTGCCACCGACGCTGTTTGCACTCTATATTCTTCAATATCTCGTTAATTCAGTAAAATAAACACTAAAACGTCTTATACTCAAAGGAAGTATATTAAGTGGCTTGAGGCTTCCACACTGTCTTTCAAGCTGTAGAGTAAAAAGTGATTTGAAGTTTCTGTTGTCTCTGCTTTCATCAACTTTGTCTAAATGAGTAGAGTTTTATATTTGAATAAAGGTCTGAGAAGTTAGATCATAAGTATGCTATGAACAATTCAAAAGACTGCCCTTAAAAGTAATTTTTCCAAGTGTTGGTGTAATCGGGTTCTCTGAATTGGATGATTCATTTGCGAAGCCTTCATTCTCCATCTAGACAACATCTTCAGCACGGACATAAACTTACTGTCAAAAGGCACTTATGTGAGGTCAGCTATTTTTCTGAATTCTTCGTGACAGATATAACTGTCTCTCTTTATGACTTTGGTTGTGATTGGTCTAATTGGTTTAATAATTTGACGTGTCGATATGTTTGTTGATTGTAGCTTCATCTAGGTACTAAGCTTCCAGGAATTCTCAGGCATTCTAAGTGTTTCTTTTGTCTAAGATTTGTATATCTTCCCAGTAGCAGTTGTCAGCATGCAATGATATCATGTATTTTCACAGCCTGTTTCTGTTTGTAGACGGAAAGACGTAGAGGACGTCCACTCTGACCAGTGTAATGTTTCTCACATTTGCTAAAGTTTGTTTTGTAGATAATATTAACTTCTCATCTTTGGTTTTTGGGTCTTTCGGTCTACACGGAATGAAGCAAAGTGATTGTGTTGGTTTGTAGGCAATGTCTTCATAAATAAACCATCTATTATCCACAAACTCATCTTCAGACGTTGTACAATTGAAATTATATTTAATAAAGACGTATAGTAGTCTATTATTAAGTAAAAAAGAATAATTTAATTGAAACGTATACTTAGGAGTAATTTCTAGAGATACGAATTGAGTAATAGTTAACAACATAGCGGAAGTAAAGGTTTGAAATTTTTATAAGGTTAAAATTGTTATGTGATGAGATATAAGGTATTTGAGTATTCACTTGAAAAGCGCGAAGAAAGCGAATGAAAAACTGAGCAAAATGTACGATTTGATAGTGAAATAATTAATAAAAACAAAAGCAAACGATTAGGAAAGACATCAAGACCATGGTAGAACGAGAGACTGAATAAATCTTTCCGGCGCTAGCGTTCCAGGTTGTACTGATGAATCTCTAGCGTATCCGCCATTCACAAATGCTGAAACTCAACACCCATTGTACCATTCTGTCACACTTATTTTCTTCATGACTCAGTGGTTAATTTCGGCCTCCTGAAATTATCTATTTCAGAGGATACAAATTACGTCAATATCATCCACATGAGCTACAAATCTTCTCCATCATTTTCAAAAGTAATCTGCAGAGTTATTGATTACTGATTGCTAAGATGGCTTGGTTCACTGAATATATGTCAATGCAAATATTAATATGTATGTGTAGTTACTACATCGTGTGACCAAGACGATTAGATACCAAATCGCATAAGAAATCTCGATATAAACTAGAGTGTGAAGGATAAGATCAGAGTTTCACTGTTGGACACATAAAAATCCATGCTTACTGTTTTCCCGTTCAAATAAATTGAATTAAGGAATAGTGATTTAAACATTTATGTTCAATATTTAAATGGATGTAAACACTTACAATAGTCTTTATTTCTTCTACAGTGTCAGGAATTTTTTCAAGTTGTTCTTGTTGTTGTTCCACTAATTCCACAAACTTCAGCAGTTTTTCTTCACTACCTTCAATGACCTATAGAGGTATTTTTTTGAAAAGTAAGGGATATACGGGTTGAGTTCAATAATCAGTATTTCGTCACACCATCATTTTCTGGTAATTATTCAAATCGATATTTGTTAAGTGTTTAGTGTTTAATATGATGTCAAAAAGTTATTCAGATATTATCACTTAGTATATACAAGATTTGGTTAGCAGTCATCTTTCACATTTAAGTTTGTAGATCACTGAGTTGGTAATCGGAGGACTATTGGTTTGAGTCCTACGTTTTAAGCAGAATTTACTGGGCTCATAACATAAGATCTTGAGTTATAAGTAGTGCCTGAAACATTGTCAACAAGTAAACAGTACTGTATCACTAATGATTGGATGGTTCGAGACTAATACTGATCACCGATTACTTCTGACCCCCAGAGTCCAGAAAAATGAAGAAAGGAGACAGATTAGACTGTGCAGGTGAAAACCATTCGATTTTGCTATACAAAAAGAGATCATACACAAACAGCACGTTCCTCCGAAAGTTAAGCCAATAAATAATTAATTGTATTAGTCGCAAAATGTCAGGCTTCTACGTTGTCCAATTCCATTACTAATAAAAGATCCTGGCTCAGCCAGTTGATTCTGATTTAATCAAGTCTAAGCCTAGTTTAACTGGTTTTAGCAGCTTCTTATTAACACATAATCACAGACTTTTGTGACATAGCACCGTAGATTGTCGTGAAAACTTCAGTTTGTCTACTAAACTAACTCTCTTGGTATCAAAATGGATCTTCTGTGGTTTCAAAATAGTTCATAAAACTTAAGTAGAATTAAATGCACTTCACGGTTAGCACTTATCAGACTGTGTATAACTGTAATAAGCTTCACTTGGTTCCAGTGGAATTCAAGAAATGCTCGCAAACAGAATAAAGTACATGTTGGCATAGAAAAGAGATTGTTTTCAATAGATGACAAATGTTGTAGAATTCCATAACTATTACCAGTGAAGATATAGCTTATCGCAAATCAAACTTGCTGCACTTTCTTTTCACCACACTTGTATAGGTGGAATAGGAGCGATCAGTTGAATTCTCTCATGTAGTTGATTTTATATTACGGGCCCGGAGGAAGGCTGTAATCATAACAGATGTTACGTTTGGCAGTTCTAAAAATGTTTTATCAACTTTTTTATACAGCTAGAATATCTGCTGTGACGATTGCTATATATACTATGCGCAAAACCACATCTTGGTAGCACTTCCCCTCCACTCAGCAGTTACGTCAACACTTTCTCGAATAAATATAATTTCACTAAAACTCTGTTTTTACAAGTTGACTACAAAATAATGACTAATTTCACTCTACAAACTCCTTTGGGATCTATAAATGAATTCAATGTTGCCATTTCATACCCATTAATTAAAGAAACAGAAATCCATTTAATAGCTTTCATACTGTCTAAGGGAAAAGAATATTCTTCCCTCATCTAATGTTAATTCATTTTCTGGGATGGAGTCTTCAAGCAGCTGAAATATAGACATGCATTATCATTTTGTAACTGTCTACATAAAGATCGATGTTATTTATTTGAAATAAACATTGTGAAGTACGTCATCTGTAATTCTCAAAGGAAAAAGTTCAATGTATAGCACATCAACATAATAAAATAAATAAGTGAATGATGTAACTGCGAGCAATATGTACCTAGTGCACTACTGAAAGCTGATCTAACCACAAATCACAACATCAGCCACAACGAAACCACTACCACACGCAAGCCTAAGTAAAACAGAAGACGGATCGTTGACCAGACAGATTTCAATGTCTGAATCAACAGTCAAAGGAGTCGATAGCAATGCTGAATAAATATTTAATAAATGAGCCTGACAGCCGCCTAATTCATTGATAACATTGAAGTGTTAAAAATCAGTGAGACACTTGGCTTCACAAAGAGTGGAAGATACAAAAGTCATCATGAGTGTGTGAAAAAAAAATGAAAGTTGTAAGCTAACGTCAGGCAAATTTTAGGTGGAATTAGAGGTTTATAATAGAGAAAGTTCCTCGCCATCAATGACAATCTGTCTTTCGTATATATGAAATGTGAATAAATTTGAGTTTTGCTCAACACAAAGACTTCAAATCCATCAAAATGCACTGAAATCCCTCTTCAAATCTTTTTCATTCTTTGCATGCCATGTGGAACATAGAGCTTGCAGTTTCAGTAGCGGTGGTAGAAATTAGTCTGCACTAAACAAAGGATTAGACACATTACATTAGTTACCGACCAGTCTCGGACCAAAATATCTAATACAGTCCTACAGGAGGTCAACCGTGAGCCCGAATAGCTCAGCGGTCACGTCTCTGACTGCAGCACTGGGTGACGCGGCTTCGAACCTCGGAAGGGACATGAGTTCCTTCACGGTTGCAGATACGCCTTGATGACGAGTGTCAACTAGCACAAAACCTGAGTCAAAGGCTTCCTGCTGATTGCCTCCAACCATCTAATATCAACAATTCAAATTGCGCCGTGATGACGAGCCCCCTAGAATGGTAGCCTCACTGCAAACTTGACTGATAAAATTCAGTCTGCACCAAAAAAAGGACTAGACGCACTACACTAGTCAATGACCAGCCTCCGATAAAGGTATTACTTTCCTGAAGTTTTTTATAGACGTTATATAACGTGAAATGTAACTGTGTCTTAAAGTTTTGAAGTTACTTTGATTTTCAATTCTGATTGATGGTGATCAACAGTAGAATCTTGTAGGGTGCACATTTCCTCCTTCTTAGAGTTTGTCAACTGCATTGCTGGTGAGTGATGGTGCTCTTACCAGGCCACTAAATCAAATGAGCTACGCCTTCTGAGATGGGTATCAGTCATTATTTGTATTTAGATTAATTGGCATTTCCCGTTCATTGATTATTTTGGACTGAGTTTCAGAGGAATCAGCACCACTGGGAATCCAGGCATATGCAGCTGACGAAACCCGAATAGGATGTAGTCCACACCATGAACTCCACTGCAACTCACCATCAACTAGAGTAACATCACGTTGATCCTCAGACATATTTGAGGCATGAGTACTAAGAGCTGACATGTCAGTACAGACAGAACATTTTGGTCCAAAATAATCAATAAACAGGAAGTGCAAATTGGTCTGAAAACGAATAACGATTTGATTTGTTTCAAAACCATTAGCAAGTGGATAGCAATGCCGTTTTCTATCTGCTAACCATAACCGACATATATAAAGAAAAAAAATTAATGTTGAAGAAAAGTAATTCATATGAATTGTGGTCGATATTTGACAGAGTAGTTCCCAAATAATTGGGCGCCGAACTAAAAGTACTTCAGAATACACTAGTACTTACTCCTTGAACCATCTCCTGTGCTATATCATGCAATATCGGTTTCACTTCTTCTAAGCTGATAATTTCATCTCGAACATTTTCAGCAAGTGACTGAATTCTTTTTATTGGTTCTGAATGATAGCTACCATCTATCTGATCTTCAGATTTGCGTATTTCTGACCCTCCAGAGGAAAATGTCTTTTGTTCACCTGGTAAAAATAAATCGTTATCTTAGACAGTAATATAATGTACAATTAAAGTATATCTTCCATAAAGAGTAAAGATTTTGAACATAGAAAGATTAGACCCATTCAAGACTCACAACTTTTGAGAACATAGAGTATATGCTAGTGGCTGGAAACTGTGACTTCACACTATTTCATTTAGCCGACAGGATACCCCCCTCGGTGGAAATAAATTAAATACTAACCAATGGTGTCAAAAGGTAGCGACGATGTAGCATGAATCGAGATAGAGTACAATTCACGGGTCACTGGATTTCAACCCAATAACTTGATTGGTAATGCAACTCCTGGAAGATTGCTAGATCGATATCAGGCGGATTTGTGTGTGTGTGCTGTACTAAAGAGTCCGAAACTAAGAAGAAACAGGTATGAAGTATTCATTTTTGAAAGCTAAGTAGTCTATTTAACATCATAAAAATGGTAGAAAGCCTTTAAAAATCTTCTTTAAATCCACCCTGGCCTCAAATTGAACTAATTATATTCTGTATAGATGAATTATGCCTGTTATAACTCTTTTGCAATGTTATATGCAGACAAATTCTGATTTTTACTGAGATGACTATCAGCTCAGAAACACAACACATCAAAATCATCATATAAATTCTCTATCATATGCAGACAAATTCTTCAGATGATAGACATTTAAACAAAGACTTCCATCAGCCCACAGCATCATGCAGAGAACTAGCTTAGACCAAAGATATGTAAGTAATTATGACTGAGGAATTAATGAAAGTACATTGTAACAAACAAAAATTTCGTTCGAACCACGGGCTTTTTACCATGCAAATATCTGAATATGTTTTATACTACTTAAACGTTATTAAGTAACTAAAATCTAAATCAAAAGCTTTACTGGAGTGACTGTTACATGAGAGGTCTTTGTCTAATAATTTGAAATTAGGAAGTAACTTTTTCAACTGCCTACGCTAGAGGAATGTAAATATTTTTCCTGATAGGTTTCTCTCAAAAATTCCAACTCTTCTAAGCATTCTTTGCTTCACAGTAAACTTTACCTGTCCAAAATAATGGCCTTATCCTGAGAAACGTGTTCATTTGAAATTCTCAGAATAATCTATTGTAAAAGAATTTACTTCTCGTGTAGACTCTTCAGGTATTTTAATGATCAGTAATAATACATTACTTAAAGCAACACTGTTCCATTCAAGACAGACTCTAATAACCTGCAATATTTATTCTCCATTCGCCTTGAGAAATCCGTAGCAGTAAGTTGCTGTCTATTGGAAAATAGGCGTTTGTACAGATTCCTAGTCGAAGATGTAACCAGATAATAAAAATATCATGAACTAGAGTAAACAATTTGCATTCTGATTATTCAAAAAGCAGGTATCTCAGTTATATGAGCTGATTTCAAATCACAATAATAATAATCCATTTTTATCAAGAAATGACAAGAACATATTAATTTTCAAGTGTTGGTTTTGTAGGGATTTTGTTTGATTGCATGAAGGATTTCATCATGAGCTGACATCAGTTAGAGAACCACTGAAAAACCTGGAAGTAGTGAACAGCCATTTCGTCCTAGTTTGGGACTCTTCGCAGTACGCACCCACCGGTGTTTGAACCCAGGTCTAGCTGTCCAGGATTCCCAGGTTTTCTAGTGGTTCTCTAACTGATGTCAGCTCATGATGAAATCCTCCATGAAATCAAGAACATATTAAACTATAAAACCAAAATGAATGCAGACCATCAACTTATAGATATTAAAAACAAGTAGCAGAGCTTAATAAAGCAGGATTTAAACAAAATAAATATTTCTTTTCAATAATTTCCCCTCAGGTTCTTACAATTGTATAATATACTATTTATTGTCGTTACAATAATAACCAGTCATGAAGTCGATACATTTTTATACGGAATAACAGATCAGCAGTCACATGGTGTCAAAATAAATAGTCGTATTTGTGTGACAAACGTGCTAGGCTGAATTCAGTTACGAAATATTGTGAAATGATAGACGATGATGGTGATTAGTCATAATAAACGCATACAGTTTGGGGTAGGAAAAACTGACAAGTAACTTTGGGGTTATAAAAGGTGTCAGGTGGGTGGCTAGTACAAATTAGTGTGTATTAAAGAGGAGATAGTAAGACTGCTATGAGGATTTCACAATGAAATAACCAATATGTGCAATGAAACAGCTGGAGGCATATATATCAAGAAAACAGATAACATCACTAATGATAAATCCGGGCAATATAAATGAAACATTCAATAGTGGTGAAAGAATGCTTGAATGAAGGGTGTAAACTCTAACGAATAATATTATTAATTGTAATAATAAGCAAAGCAAGAGAGAAAAAACCCAAAAGGGATAAGAGGAAGAGACACTCTTTGTGAGAAGAAGAAACTTTAAACCAAGTTTGGCCATGGTAGGAACAGTATCTGAACGTGCTCTTTTTGGATACAAAGTTCGGATTTGGTCGATCTTATTGCAATGACAACAAATATTATATTTTATAATTGTAAGAACCTGAAGAGAAATTATTGAAAAGAATATTTTTTTGTTCCGACTGACTTTTAATTCATAAAATGGAAATATTCCACACAGTTAAATATTTCTTTGACTGACTGGCAAATAAGTATACAGAAAAACGTGTTATCCCTTTTACGGAGTGTGATTCTTGAAACCTTTTCAAAATGTTACTTTGAAATATATATGAAACGTAATACTAAGTTTTTAAAACTGAAAATGCACTCCAATATCTTGATAAAGCCACAAATTACTTTTGAAAAATATTAATTCTTAGTGAAACACAAGTATATACAGAGAATAGTTAGGTCTATCGATACATGGTATCCCTTAGCTGTGAAAGCCAACAGATCACAGGTTAAGAGCATTATTTCAAGAATAAGCCAATATATAGACGTATACACATGTCCAGGTGGGTTGGTGGCATAGTGATTAGGACACTCGCCGACCATGCACATGGTCCAGAGTTCAATCCCCGGCCGACGAACTACTTTACCTCGCTAAGCCAGAAATAATGCTGGTGAAGAGGAAAGGTTGGGCATGAGGCTAGCAACCTCACCCTATAAAATAAACACCACTGCTACAGAAACTTCAAGCCACAAGCTTGAAGCCCTATGTTCCACTGGGGAACGTGAAGGGAAATAAATACACATGTCCATTGATGGTATAACAGAGTAAATGCAAAAGGAACGCAGTAATCAATGTATTTTTTTATTTCACATTCAACAAAAATCAGTAATTTTTAGTGTTTCACATGCATCTACATTGTGACGATTATTCTGGTATTCTGACTTCCCATTGGTTTTTCAGTGCAGCACACTTCTTTGGGATTGGTAAGAAAACATGAGTATATTTTGTACTTATTACAAAAGATCTCTATGAAGGAAACATATATGTTTATATATAGACTCATCAAATCCATAATTACCGTTGCATCTTTCATACATAGTTATTGTTTTTTTATAGAAAAGTCTCATGGCACACTTTTTATCATCCCCCATAAACAATAATAATAGGCATTTAATGTTTAACAAGAAGGGTGCTCAGTGGGTGGCTTCACTAACTCAACAATAGTACAAGGGTCTCATTTTCTTTCTTTTTTCTTTTTGTACTTGCCTGTGATATCAGCATGAGTTTTGAATCTGTATTTTTTTTATCTCTCCATGCAGTCTACTTAATTTAGCTTTTCTAACCCTCTACTGTTTTCGTGTTTATGCATGTGTCTGCTCAGTACTCAAAGTAAGCATCATTTCTAGGTTTAAATAACCTAATAGAATCAGTGTAACATTTTAGCTTGAAATCAATTCAAAGTACATTGAGCAGTTATTGATTGCATTATTTACACGACAATAGATGGATGAATATGTACTCTAATTATTTCTATTTTCAAACTTGCCGTAGAAAATCGACTTTCTCAGAAGAGAGACAGTTTTGGAATCATTTATTTGCCGTGTAACTCTATGGGAATAATTACTGCTCAAATAATAATACCACCATTTTGTATTTTTTAAACTTTGTGAAGATGCTTAATCAAATTTATCATGCTATTTTCAGAAGTGGAAATAACACTTAGTGCGCGCGCGAGAGAGAGAGTTTGATGTCGTATATCCTAGACTGCATGAAGGCAATGTCATCATTGATTAAAACGCACCAAAATATTAGGTCATTTATAATTCTTAAAGTATTTATGGAAAATCCCAAGTTGAAGGAAACACATCTTCAGGACTCCGCTGTCTACTATTAACAAATCAAAGTCAATATTTATATTTACCAGCAATATGTCACACGAATGATTTGTTATACATTTCCCTAATTTCTAAGTTTATTTACTGCAGGTTTTAGGGCAAATTAGTGTTATACTGAATCCAGATGTAGAACAGACAATATCTTCACTACAACAGCTTCTGTCCTATAAGCTCCAGTCTTGGATTAACAAGGACAATGTACGGCAGAAACGGGCTTTTATATTCACCTGACAAGGCGGGAGAAGCATTAAGCTTTGCTGAAAAATGCCTAGTGGAAAATGAGTATCCAAAGGGATTTATCTAAAAACATTGCAAAGAAAAGAAAGAGAAAATAAAACATCCAACTGTTGAAAATAAGGGAGTGTTCATTTGTCTCCTATCCAAGAGACAGGCAGCATCACAAGAGATTGACAAGAGAATGAAAGCAGCAATAAAAGATGCTCCCCTGCAGCTGAGCTCGTAACGCTATACAGCACCACATGTCCTATAAGCCAATCCAAACTGGATAAGTACCCTGCTGATGTTACCTCCAATTGCGCTAATAAATTTGCATTCACTTGCAACAGCAAATACATTGGAAGAGCAAAGAGAAGGGATCCTATCCGGTTTCCTGAACATATCTCAACAAACATATCCAAAAGGAAGCAGACATTGGCAAAGTGCAATCATCAAACACCTTATGGATACAGGTCATTTGGTCAAAATTTTCAAATACTTTAAAACATTAAACATACAAAGGACAGCGAATTTACTTCGATTTGCTGAAGCAATTGCAATCAAACGTCTCAAAGCAAACTCATGCAAACAGAAACAGAGTGTCATCAATCACTCATTCCCTTGGTAACTGCATTTTGATTGCATTGGTTAATCATCCATATTAGTGATTTTAGGTCACTGAGCGAGTTTCCAATTTTATGAACTGTAACCTTCTTGAGTTGCTAAGCAAACCTATAAGCTAACGCTCTTTATTAAATCTTAGGTTGCCTTCAGCCACATCTTTCCCAAACAAGTGATAGTCCTTACAGCAAAGTGGTTGACCGGAACTTCAAGCTTTCTAGCACTTGATCAGCCGAATGTCTAATATGCTGAATACCGAAAATGTATGAAGTTATTGTTTATCTAATTTGTAGTTGAAATATAGCCACTGAAGTGTAGTATTCAGTCAGTTACATTCCACTGAGGTTATTTTTGCCTTTTAGGTTTACCTGAACTACAAGAAGGCTTTTTTTTCAATTTTTGGTCGTGTTTTGCACGAAAGTACTGAAAGCGAATATGAGGAAAACAATCTTTCACTCATGTTTACTCACTAGAATGAATTCAAATATCAAACTATTTCTATACGAATCTTCAGGAAAGATCAGCCAATGAATGAACTAATCACACTAAACATATACTATTATCCTGCTACAAATATTTGTACGGCATATTTCTTTAGTGAAACACAAATAAGTTCCTTCCAAAAGACATGATCAAGTTTCATTAAACGCATAATATTGCACCAAATTTCTTGAAGTCATAGTTACTGCCAACGGCCCAAATAGTGGGGCTGCTTCTTTCTTTGCATGTTCATCGGTATTTTTTATTATATTTTTTTATCCCTTCACGTTCACAGTGGAACATAGGGCCTCAAGCTAGAGGCTTGAAGTTTCTGTAGCAGTGTTTATTTTTTACAGGATTGGGTTGCTAGCCTCATGCCTAACCTTTCCTCTTCATCAGCTTTAGTTCTGGCTTAGCGAGGTAAAGGAGTGCGCCGGCCGGGGATCGAACCCCGGACCATGTGCATGGTAGGCGAGCGTCCTAACCGCTATACCACCGACGCACACATGTCCATCGGTATGTACTCCGCATCTCTGCATGTTTGCGTGGTGTATGTCTATACTGAAGAAAACAATCAGTAGTAAATCAGTAATTTCATGTATAGTGACTGTGTTGGAGTGAAAAGTGCATATCCACTAAATTACTTCATTTCAATAACAACAGTGATTTACTTTATTCCAAAAACAGTACTTGTGATACAGAATGGAATTTTCAGCATTAATCACAATAGTGCATCTAATTTCCTCAAATTATAAATAAAAATTAGTCACACAAAAAATTTTCCACATTTACAATAGGGGTAATTTCAAAAACATGCAGCATATAAAATGGAAATAAAAGTAATGATAACAGCTAAGGTAATAATAATAATACAAGTGAAAATTGCCGTGGGCTCGCTTCACACAGTATTGTCGATGCGGTATAGAAATCCTAGTATGTTTAAAAATATTGAATATAATGTTCTCTTTACGTGATATGGTGAGGGGAAAAACAAAGATTACAGCAGTCATAGAGATAAGCTGGTGTTTGCAGTTATGAAAGTGAAAACAAAGAATCAACAGGACCATAAATATAGCAGAAATCATAAAAGTAAAACTTGAAGGTATATAAGGGTGGATGGAGGAGATTGTTTATTTACTAGATGAAAAAAGGTTAGTCAATTCTTGCCTGACGCTACTTTCATCACATAAAATACGTGCCAAGTATGGTATCATAGAATTTTTATACTTAGACGTGCGAGCATACAGTTCTCTGAAGTTACTTCTTGTTCTACCTGAGGAGATGCGAGGTGAAAGCTGAGGGTAAGGTGGATGCTTCAAGTCAGACAAAATCCCTCTAGCAAATTTATTGCATGAGGTTAAGTGCCTATCAACAACGACGTTAACTAGGTGTTCCACTGGGACACCACTCACACTACTGACCGTCTTCAGCATTCTACGAATTGTGACATGGTCCTTTTTAAGCAAACCAGGAAAAAATAAGGGTGAACAATAGTGAAGAATAGGTAGGATGCAAGAGTTTATGAACTGTCGGAGGAAAGGTTGAGTTATACCAGAGAACCTTAGCTTCCTAATGTAAATTGCCAGGTGGAATATTTTACTGGAGATCGCTAAGACTTGGGAAGACCAGGAGAGATCAGAAGAGAGAATAAGTCCAAGATACTTAATTCCTGATTTATTTCCTATATTATTGTCGTCAATCTTACAACTGTTATAAGAATCGACGGCTTCTTTTAACTGTCTTTTACATCTTAATCTAAAATTAACAGTTTGACATTTAGAAGGATTCAGTTTAAGACCGTTAGACTCAGACCATTTACTGACTCCTGACAGAAAGCTATTTATTTTAATCCTAAGACATCATCGAAGTGTACGTACTAGCAGCCGACATGTTAACAGAGGGCGGAAATTTCGGAGCAATCAATCAATCAATGAGAAAATCAAAATTGATTCAAAACAAGCAGTAGTAAATCAGATTTAAATGAATATGATGCACTACACTTTCCAACCAACCAATGGTAAAACGTTGAGTAGTACGAGTCATCATAAAATTACAAATAAGGAAAGTATTCTATTCGTTCAGTAATTAGCGCATGTTTATGTGAGTAATGTTAAGATTTTTACATAAACCAATAAGCTTTCATCAGAATTATTCATCAAAGCTTGTTCAGCTAATTTCATTTCATTAGTAACTGTACAGCTAGTTATTCTATAACTTAGCATGAATATAAGTCTGTTACAAATAAATAAAATGTATTGATTTCCTATTTAGCTTTTTCAATCGGATCATATTCACATCATCTTAAAATAAACAGATATTTTTGTGAGTGATCCAAGCCTCATCGGTATTTTTAATTTAATTTAATAGCAGGGTTAGGTCTTTATGGAAAAATCAAGTAGACAGTGCTTAAAACTCCAGGAGCACTGAACAGCAGTTTTTGTTTCTTGGTCTGAGTTTCAACGTCCACTGTCCAATAATCTTTGCGACGTCTTTTTTTAAACTAAATGGAAAAAGTTGACCGTCTAACACTTCTTGACTTTTGAAAACTTTCAAGCTATTTGCAGTAAAGGAACATTTAGTAGATCGGCAAAGTTAAACTTTAGACACCAGTAACTACCAATCAGCAAACGACCTTGAACGGACCAATCACAAGAAAGAGGCGTTTGTGATAAGTGGTAACGTATATTTATAGAAGAATGCATAAAAAATAGGATAAAAAGGTTACAATGGGTATCTTTCGCGAACATGGGACAGAAACATTTCCTAATTCAGCATCGGACTGTCAACAGAAAAGTCGCACCACATTCTGTACATATACTCATCTACATGACTATAAATGAGATCCTTTTGGGATCCATTTACAGCCCTTATCCGATTTTTCGACCCGCCCCAAAATCCTTCAATTGAATTCGTATGAGTCCCAGTGACAGGATCCACGAAATCATTTGAGTGGTTCACACTGGTGAAAGTAACCCAGAGATATCTCTGACAATGAATCATAGCCTTTCCACTCGTCCGTATGCACAATTGATCCCCTTTTCACAAGTTGAGTTATAATAGGTATCAAAGTGCTCGCCTTCCTATCTCCTATTCTTTCAACAAACCCTTTTGGAAGGGACGTGTCGTATAAACCGATAACCCAAATGTTGTTTGCTCGCTGACGACCATGATTATACTTCTTCTTTACCAACACTGTCTCATACAAATGTATAAAATATGGTATAGGGAGAGATGCGACCAAGCAAAAAGAGTTCCTACGAAATATAACCCTCTCTAATACTAACTCGCTTCCAGCATATTCCACAACGATGTACAAAACCATCAGTTGACCTAGTATAGCTTTTTAGAGTCATTACACCACCACACGAACAACTTATCCCCTTTCGAAGCAAGCCTAAGTCTAGGTAATACTGAAAGACACTACCCTTCTCGAATTGCAAACTTAACCTTGTAAGGACACGCATTGAAATCAATCAAGCGCTGTACAACATTGAACTACGTTCGTGAATCTCATTGGATAATTTGAGGTCGTTCGCTGATTGGTAGTTACTGGTGTCTAAAGTTTAACTTGGCCAGTAGATCATTAGCCCAGTGGTAGAACACTCATTAGTCACACTGAAGATTTAAGTTCGATTCCTCTCTGACACACTCTTAATCCTCACCTTGTTTACCAGTCAGTGGTAAACCCTGAAAAGAGGAAAGTTTGGCTATGGGTCTACCATTCCCACATAGTAAAAGCAACTCTATAGTTAATGAAACTTCAAAGATTGAAGCCTCAGTATGCAAAGAATTAAAAGAAGGAAATATTTCTTATGCCTAAATCTTCACTTTAAACCTTAATGTATTACTAAGCTTTTCAGGCTTTGAGGTTACATCGTGTGGGTAGCACTAAGACAGAGTGTTCGACTGTTTTGTTTAAGGAACTTTAATTCAGCTAAGAGAACGACTACACTTAAAGTTATTCTTTTCGTGGTTTACTTCACTGGGATACTCAGAGAATGTGTTGGAGACATTTAGTTTTTTGACACATTATGACTTAGAGCATTTTTTGTACTAGAAATCTAACAGACTGATGGGTTTGATGATATTAGATGGTTGGAGGCAATCAGCAGGAAACCTTCGACCTAGGTTTCGTGCTAGCTGACACTCGTCAGCGAGGTTTATCTGCAGCGGTGAAGGAACTCATGTCCCTTCTGAGATTCGAAGCTATTTATGCTTGCGATTGATCTCCTGTAGGACTGTAGTGGGTACTTTGACTGGATACTAGTAACCAGTTTGATGTGTCTAGTCCTCTGTTTGGTGCAGACTGATTTCTATCAGTCAGGTTTGCAATTAGGCCACCATTCTAGGTAGCTCGCCATCACGGTGCATATTGACGCGGGTTTTAATCCCAGAAGGGACATGAGTTCCTTCACCATTGTAGATACGCCTTGCTGACTGGTGAGTGCCAACTAGCACGAAACCTAAGTCGAAGGCTTCCTGCCGATTACCTCCAACTATCTAATATCATCAAATCAATGTGCAGCGTGATGGCAAGCTACCTAGAATGGTAGCCTCATTGCAGACCTGACTGATAGAATCAAGTCTGCACCAAACATAGGACTAGACGCATCATTGACCATGTAGTTCCACGCGCAAAAGGGGAACGAACTCGAAATGGTTTTCTCTAAGTTATTATGAGAAGCAGTGTTTAAATGGGTACAAGGTGAACATCTAGTGACATCTATTTTCGCCTCGATACGTGTGTAACCAAAGTGGCCTTTTGACTGAAACGTCTTCAGCGAAAATAGACTAACCTATGTGTCATTATGTGTTCTAAAAGAGTCACTCATTTCCTGAAAATATATTTTCAAGATAATTGATTGTTAATAGAGATGTCACAAATGACTACTAATTCAAAAATACTATTTTTTTTATTACAGCTTGATTCCACATAGTATTTTTGGTACAAGTATGGAATTTTCAACATGTGATATCGGTAGCCCAAATTTCGCAGGCCTACCTTTGATATCAGGTGTGCATCGGCAGGGGATCGAACCCCAGACCATGTGAATGGTCGGCGAGAGTCCTAATCACTGTGCCACAGACGCAACAGAGTAACTAGTGTCACTCATTTTGTTTTTCCTTCCAGTCCCAATGGAACATAGGGCTTCAAGCTTGTGGCTTGAAGTTTCTGTACCAGTGTTTAATTTTTACAGGATGGGATTGATAGCCTCATGTTCAACCTTTCCTCTTTGCCAGCATTATTTGTGGTTCAGCGAGGTAAAGGAGTGAATCGGCCGGGGATGGAACCCCGGACAATGTGCATGGTCGGCGAGCGTCCTAACCGCTATACCAACGAGCGTCACTCAGGCTCAATACAATTAAAGAAAACATATAATTCGTAACAGTTAACATCTGTGATAAGAGTAAGTGTTCAATATTCTAATCACCTATTCAGTTTCTCAGTAGCAACATAATTTCATCGAACCCTGAGAATACATAAGACCATTTATCAAAATCAAGTTTTTTTTTAAGTAGTCATAAAACAGTCATGTGATATGACTATAATCAATCAATCAATCAGAATTCAAGAACTCACCGGCAGATTAATTGCAGAAATAATATAATTCAAAATCTGTTTTTCTAAAATTACCCACTTTAATTAAACTGACAGCAAGTTATGGGTTATTGATGAGCTATTCAAAACTATTTTTTTATCATATCTCTAAATATAATTTAAAAATATTATTTGTTATTATTATTACTGCTAATACTGAAAACGTTTTTAGGCGTGCATACCTTAGATCTCAAATAGAAGATGTAACAAAGTGTAGGTGAAGGCAAGTAGGCTGTACGATATTTTTAAATATTGTCTAACAGATATATATGAATATTTATTTTAACATTTGAGACGAGACAGGAGATTTTGACGATATATTTATGTATATAAAAACAAATTAACTGCTTACGCGGGAGGACTACAGAAGAATTAAATTGAACAACAGACAGTGATATACAATTGTTGAACAAGTTAAGTTTGATTAGACACTAGCCAGTAACTAGTGTGATGTGTCTAATCCTTTCTTTGGTGAAGAATAAATTCTATCACTGTGGCCATCAGGCTAGGTGGCTCACCATCATGATACACTGTTCTGTGAATCGTTGACTTAACTTCCCTGACTGTAACACTGGGTGACGTGGGTTCGAATCTCAGAAAGGACATGAGTTCCTTCAAAACTGTAGATACGCCTTGCTAACCGGTAAGTGCTGACAAGCACTAAAGCAATGCCAGCTGGTTTCTACCGATTGCCTCCAACTATCCAATATCAGTTAGTTAAGTTTCTTTCGACCTAAAGTATACTGTTGGCAAACTTTACTTCGAAGAATTAACTGACCCATATATGACTATTCCAGAGGTTCAAATCTGGACATTGCGGATGATTTATGTCTAATGTTAAATAAATTGCATGATCTACAGGTGAAGATCAACAAGTCGACAGGAGAGGCAACGAATACCGGGAATACCTTCAGGTGGTAGTAAAATCAAGCTTCAGTCACCATCAATGGGAGAAATATAGAGGAAGTTATCTCTTTCAGTTATCTAGGCAAAATCACTTTAACTACAGCCGGCCAAGATCGGAAAGCAAGATAGACCTTCATTGCTCTGAAAACAATGTTGAAGTCGACTTTAGTCAGCATTAAGAACAAAATCCAGACCTTCAACACTAGTGTGAAGTCAGTTTTTCTATATGGTTCAAGGAATTGCTGAGGGAGTCATCAAATGTCATCTTTACTCCATAATGAAGATCAGATGTGCAGAAGCGATAAGCAACAAGTAATTCTGGTAGCTAACCAGCTAAGAATCTGTTACTCAACAAATGTGACGAAGCAAATGGAGGTGTATTGGACATAAGCTAAGGAAACCATTGAATGAAATCACACACCAGGCCATCAAGTGGAAGGCAAATGGGAAGCGACAAGTTCGGCGTCCGAGCGTAACATGGAGGAGATTGTGTATGGAGGAAATGAAAGCTTATAGGGAATCGTGTAGCCGATTAAAATAGACTTCAGAACGTCTTGTTCCACTTGAAACCTAAAGGATAAATGATAATAATATAGTAAAAAAGACTTCTACAATATCATCTTCAGAACTTCCTATATTGTAAGAAGGATGCTTATAAGTATAACTTTCATACAAGTTAGATACATTACCTCAGATAACTTTTCAACAACAATGCTATAAGCTGGAGAAAATGTGTTTGTTGATATAGATGCTGCCTCTCTCTGGGTGTGCTTCCACCAAAAATGTCAAAGAGAGAAAAAATTAATTCTCGGTGGGATAGTGGTTAGTACGCTCACCGACCATGCACATGGTCCGGGGTTGATCCCCGGCCGGCGAACTCCTTTACCTCGCTGAGCCAGAAATAATGCTGGTAAAGAGGAAAGGTTGGGCATGAGACTAGCAACCCCATCCTGTAAATAAACACTGGTACAGAAACTCAAGCCACAAGCTTGAAGCCTATTTCACTGGGGAACGTGAAGGAAAAAATGGGATAGTGGGTGTAAACTACTGAAGAGTCTCAAACTAAGGCGCAACAACTCTTCAGTGATCCTTGGTTTTCACCCATTCTCTGAATGACGCTAGTTTGTGATTAAATCTACATTCAAACTGATCAAAACTCGAAGTTATAGCCCTTAAAAGTCTTTGAAACTCATGTGTATTCACTTGCTGTGATTGTTGAATCAAGTTAAAATGTTACTGCCGAGTGAAGGTAAACGTAAACGCATAATCTTCTAAACTGAGTCTTCACTTTAATTTACTAATTATTTATGACATCCACTGATTATAACAATTTCTGTTGACTTTTAGTATCCTAATCTACCTTTCCATACATAATCTTGCTGATCAAATGGGAGTATGGTCACATCAACCTTTTATTTATTATTTTAAAAGGTTTTTAAATAACCTCACAGTTGAAGTGTAATAAATCTTACTGACCTAAGAGTCTATCGTATAATCATGAATTTGAGCAGCAATCCCACAAAGACACATAGCTGGAAAACAAAAGTGTGTTTCTTACTGGTCTGCAGGATTTTCTGGTAAGGTGGTAAATTAAAAACCTAGCAGTAAAATCGTCCCATCATTACTTAGAAAATTTATTGTGTAATTTGCAACTTTGCAAAGTTATCCCTGCTTTCGACGAATCAGTTAAATAAGATGTCTATGTTGATATTCTTTAGCATTATTAGATTAATGGTGGCTGTCAGAAGAAACAACAACACATCCGTCAACCTATTTAGAACTAATCATGTGGATATACCTGCATCTACATTTCCAAACGCCAAAGTTGTGTACTGACCAAAACACATAGTTCAGCGAGGAGTCTCTTTTCGGCGAATTCATTTTCTTAGCATGATAGTAGAAGTGGTTGAGCAGTTTTCTTTTGTATGCACAGCTCCGGTTTTTATGTGTGAATGTCTACAGCTTCAGCAATACAAAGAAGACGAAAACGCATTGCCTTTTGTAGGTTATTCTTGACTCTGTAGATTACTTTGAAAGAGGCGTTTGTTGAGATAGAATGATCAGTGTTAATCAGGTGGTCAATTGTCGCAATCCTTATAGCACTACTATCGCCTTTTCACAACCATGCTGGATAGTGTCCTTGAATCTTCTTGGAAAAGTTGCGCGTCGGACGACTGATGTACCCGGCTCCAAAGCAGCAAGTGAACTAATATATGCACATACTAGTGGTCAGATGCGGGTTCTCGTCCTTAAGGCTTCTGCAGATCAGCAGGTGACTGGAAAACACTATTCTTAGCGTTGCTGCAAAGAATTTTCGGTGCAAGTGAAGTTTCATTTCTCCAAATTCTTGGTTTGATATTCTTATCAGTGAATTTTGGTGGGTATCCATTTTGGATGAAGATTTCTCTCAAAAGATCTAATTCTATTTCTAGAACATCGGGACTACAGACGCGTTGGATGCGGTTGGCAAGGGATTTAATTAAATTCCACTTTTGTTGAACGGTTACCCAGCTTTAGAAGCTTGTTAGTTGACCATTCCAAGCAGCTCTTCTATGGATCGATCTTCTTAAAGTCCCATCAGTTCTTCTTGTTAGTTCCACATCAAGAAAGGGAATTTTTGATTCGTCTTCCATTTTAAGAGTGAATTTATTGCTGGATGGCAACAGTTAAATATCTGAAGCAGTAGAATGGGGTCATTACTGTTGTTACAAATAATGTATATGTCATCTAAGTATCTTTTATACAGTCGTAAAATGTCCCACTCACGGAAACTGTCTGCTTCATATGTTAATATATATATATATTTGAGAACCATCTCAACATTGGAATACCAACAGCATATCTGAAGGGATTACTACTGAAATGCACTCTGAACGTACAGTTCACCTTCAACGACACCACCTATAGACAAAAAGATGGTATTGGAATTGGATCTCCGTTGGGTTCACTGCTATCAGACTGCTTCATGGCAAGCCTCGAGAAAGGTCCATCAAAGCTGTGCATACAAAAAATAATTACTCAACCAATTCTACTATTATGCTAAGAAAATGAATTCGCCGAAAAGAGACTCTTTGCTGAACTGCGTGTTTTGTTTTGCATTAAATACCAAAACTCAAGTGTTTTGGTCTGAACGCAGGAACCACTGGATGTGTATTCCTCTATAAATAGATCACCAAACTTCCACGATTCACTCACAGACTAAAACTACCCGAATAATATTAAACGGACAATTTGAGTGATGGTATCTGCGATACTCAACAAAAGCGCCAGCCATATAGTAGAACACAAAGACCGGTTTCCTGCGTTTAAGTCACAACGAATCAGTTTTGGTTATTACTTCTGAGTCATGAGAAACATTTCTTGTGCAGCAAATACCACTTTTCGACTACTGAAATCATCTGGAACTTTCCGTCAGCAGAATAGTATCAAGTTAACCAAAATACCATGTCAAAGCGTCCATCTAAGTAGCCAATATCACAACAGCGATAAGGTCTTTCAGTCAGGTAAAATCAATCGACGGTGAATTCAGAAAACGATAACAGCTAATATTCCTTCCTCAACAAGCTTTCTTGGCAACATAGTGATTATTAAAAAATGTCTTAATTGATGGGTCCTTCACAACATCAGATCTTTAGAATATATGAGAAACTAACAAAAAGTATAACATGCGGTCGATTACTTCTACAATTAAAGACTAAAACATTGATGATATATATAAATGACCTTGGTGTTTTTCGACTCTTCTGTCTGACTATCAGTAAGGCGGTGTTATACACATGTCTTCTTTAAACTGGGTTTCAAAAGACATTGGTAACGATCAGGCTGTTTATAGTATTAGCCAAACATGGATATTTACTACATCTTTCTCTAGTAGCTGATTGGTCAGTGTATGAAATGACCTTGGCATCTCCAGTGTCTTTAAACCTTTATCACATCTGCAAACACCGAACATAATTTGGAAAGGAATTATATATACATAATGGAACGTATCAAGAGGGTTCAAATCCACTTCTATATCGTAACTGCGACATGTACTTATTATTTTTGTTGTCCCTTCAGGTCTCAAAGAGGAACAATGGGCTCGAATACCCCTTCACTACTTCGTCCTGTTCTCTGCAATCCTAGTTTTGTGGCTCCAAGATTCCCACAGGTTTTCATCCCCACATCGCCCCTGGACGTCCAGTTCGTCGTTATCAATTCGATTCTAAGTCCGCATGCCTAATTTCACCTTCATGGAAAGAAGACATATTGGTTGACTGGCTCCGTGAAGGCTTTCAATCACCCATGATTCTCGTTTGTCCAGTTCTAGCGAAGAAAAGATTTATTTTTGGCATTTTGTCTGTGAACTGAAGTTTCTGCAGCGATTGAACTGATTTTCTGGGACAGAGTCACTAGCTCCACGCCGAAGCATCTATCGTTTCCTGGGCTTAGAACTGACTAGTGTACTAGGCGAAACTGCAACATTCATTTAGTGTAATCTTATTACAATGAAAACTATGGATAATTGAATCAACAAATTGACAACTGAGTCATACAGTTAACAAGTAGATTTTAAAAAATTCTTTTCCATTAGAAAATAACTTTATTAAAAGTTGCAAACAATTATAATGAAGTGCACATGTCTACGTATATGCCGTAGTAAATTGACTAATTAATCTAAAATTATTGATTCGAATGAATATTTAATCTATATGAGCAAGATAAATAAAGTTAAATGATCAATAAATCCCAAAAAGTGCATGATTATTTAAACTACTGAATCAATCATTTTACTAAATATAAGATTTTGAAAAATAAAAGGCAAGTATACATTTTTTTGGTCGGTGGTTCAATGCTCACCAGTCACCGACGTGATCTGGAGTTCGATTCCCGACCAACGCGCTCCAATACCTGACCTAGTTCACTAAAACAAATTATAAGTCCGGAAAACGAGGGAAGGTTGGAAGTCAAGCTAACAACTCCATCCATAGAGAAATAACACCATGGCCAGTGAAGCTTCAAAATTTGAAGTGTCACTTACACGCGAAGGAATTTTAAAAAGATATTTCTTTGTGAAACGGATGATAAAAATGTTCGATTTTCGATCAGCGTAACGTTATCAGAGTCACCGTCCTATGAATTCTTGAGAAAATTTACATTTCATACCACTATACAAAATGTTATTAATACTGAACATTAAGCTCTAGCTTTTATTATGCCTAAATACGCTATAGCAAGACATTAAAACGTAATAATGTCACACTGAGTGTTGTTACAAGGCTATGTATGTCCACATTTATGTATATATCTACTGTTTGAGTCCCAAGTAGAATATATTGATTCAAACCTCGAAGTTTTAGTATCGGTGGTGGTGTGTCTGTAAAGTGAGGTTGATAACCTTACGCCTAATCTTTCCACTTTTCCAGGCCTACCTCTGATAAGGACTGAGTCGTCTGGTAACTGAACCTGGTAGGCGTTCCGAAACTGAACTACCGATATATCTGTTTGACTAGTCTGATTATCGAGAAGACATCCCTGCCGCGTTATGAAACGTCTCAAACTTTCCATGTACATTGGCTAGTT